>CM076573.1:480811311-480965022 GCA_034641835.2 Pinus albicaulis | reverse complement strand
ATATATATATATAGATATTAGAGGTTCCTCCATAGGTTGAATGACCTACACATAAGACACCAGACTTGAAGTAAGGCATTAGTTCCCCTTAAGACTAGGTGACCATACTTGAAATAGTGGTGCCTGGCACTTGAAGGAATTCATGATATCATAATAATATATGATGTTGCAGATGCAATTTAATTTCATTCTAGCCTTGGACATGCTCGAATCTATAGGCATATAATTTGACAATGACTTATAATAACCCTTTCCCTGCCATCTACATGAATAGAATCAGATATCATTTATATAGTTTAGTCCCTACAATACCCAACTCAAGTCTAGCTCTCATGCCCTCATAAAGAGCTAATTAGTTCATGCATGCCTTTACTATGGAGCTGAAGAAGAGACTGTCACGCTTTCCTTATGTCCCTAAATCTGGCAATAAAACATAAGGGCTTACTCACAGTGGTAGTTTTGCCGCCTGGTAGGTTGAGGATTTGGCATATAGCCAAGCATATGCATAACTCCCTTCATTGGCAATTCATCTATCTCGTTACCTTTTGGAGAGAGAAGTTTTATTACAATGGTTTATATTCACTACATTTGTTCTCAAAGAGCATGATTTTATATGCCAAAATCACAACTATAGACTGTCAATTCATTTCTGTTGTTTGATTACTGCAATTATTTTCTCAAGCTACAAGTATCCAAAACTCACAAGGAGAAGTTTTGATAAAAACCAAATAACAAGATATGAGGCCATTGTGTGTACATGATAAGACATGATTAATGCTGCTACTGAGCTCTCTTCAAGAGCAGAAGAAACACATCAAGAACTCTCACGTGCACTGTGCTCTGTTCTATGTGCATTCAAAACCCACAACGTAACATTTCTCCTTTAACACATTTTGTCAAGTAGGGTGTGTGTATGAACTAGGTTTTGGCACTAGGCATACATGTTAATGAAATATCCTAATTTACCTCCAAGTGGAGTCAATCAAAGCTTCTATCCATGACTGATAATGGTGACATAATAGATCATCCTCTTTCTGTTCTTTGGTCATAGAGTCTTAAGTTCATAACACATATAGGCACATTTGTTCAATATATTTATAATTACACTATTCAACAGTATGTCCTTGTAAGTTATTCCAAATAGACAGTTTTATAATTAGGGAGCATGGAACCATATGTAGCAGCAAAGGGTTTCAATACAATGTCATTGTTTATGATTATCCACAACTGGTTGGTTCAAACACCAATTCAATTCACATGTTTTAAAAACCAATTGGTAAGCAATGAGTGCTAGATGCTCATTCCACATTTTTTGTCAAACCATTTACCAGTATCCCAGAGGTCCCATGAATTAAACCTAGAGGCTCTGATACCACTTTGTGGTGTACCTGACCTCCTCTATAGCTCCATCAACAAGATGGGGCACTTAATAATTGAAATTTTTACTTTCAATCCTACACAACTATGGAATAAGAAACTATGGTCCTTACCTCAAAGCCCTAAAAAAATAACACACACAGCTAATCTATAATAGTTGCATGAAAACCACTCTTAAAGTGGCTGACTTTAAACTTTTAATCTTTGATATAGTCCATTTATTTCACAAGAAACATAAATGTATGCTCATATTTTTCGACAGACATGGATCCCTGCTTTAAGATATGGAATGAATTAGCATTAACTGATGCTGAGAGTCATGCATTAATAATCTATAACATCTCTTGATGCTCCCTCTATAGTGATGCACTATCTATCAAATTCTTTTATATCATTAGAGAAGTTGTGCAGACTGAGCTACCTTTATAAATGAGGAGCTTAGTTTTGGCTGAATAACCTGTAATGTTGCCATCAAGGGCAGGAGGCTTTCACGTTTTTTAATTCATGGAAGGCATATGATGACTTAAGTTCGTGTATTTTATTAGAATATGTAGATGATGGACTGGTATTTTGTTTCATACCTCTAGATCCTGCATACTCGCTTATTGTTGGCACTTTGCAGCATTAAGCTTTCTCAGTTTATGAGAATCCTTTGATGTACTCTCAATTGCTCCTGTATCCTTTACTTTTAATGTTGAGTATTGCCTCTCTCCTTCTAGGATGTACCATTTCTTAGCCATGTCTTTTAATTTTGACTTGTATTTCATTTTATTTTGTCACTTTAGGAGTTTCCTTAGCACTCACACGTCATTAAAAACTTGGGACCTCCTTGAAAGGGGAAATCTTTCATTATCTATGATACATTATTTGGCCTTAGACGAGGCTGATCGCATGCTTGACATGGGTTTTGAACCCCAAATTCGTAAAATTTTCCAAGACCATGCTCTTTAGTGCTACTTTTCCAAAGGAGATACAGGTAATGTTGAGAATTATTATCCAGTGGTTTGATGAAATCAATTAAACTGGTGTTTTTATTTGTCATGAATATATAGTATATACTATTTCGAAATATGGTAATCCACCATTTTCTTTGATAGATATTGAGATATTATAGATTAAGCCCTTTTATTCCAACTCAAACTATTTGCACTTTGTAATATCCCCCTTCATCTAATCATCTATTTTATTTATCCTCATATGTGATAAAAAATCTTACTGGATTCATCTGGGAATTTCTGAACATCACAATCTATTTTCCTACTGAGGTTGGATGTGGATTTTCCTTCAAATTACATATTTCTAGTAGTTGGAAGGGTTGGTTCTAGCATAGATCTAATTGTCCAAAGACTAGAGTTTGTTCTTAATTCTGATAAACATAGCCATTTAATGGATCTTATTCATGCTTAGAAAGTTGAAGGTACTCATGGAAAGCTGATTGTGGTGAAAATTGTAGCAATTACAGTAATAAAGAGCTTCACTTACATGATTAAATCTTCCTCGCTGAAAGTCAGAGCTTGAATTTTAAAATTATTGAAGTTTGAATTTTTTTTTCTGTGGGAGCAATTTATTCTAAACCAATACTTACTTTAAATTTAAATTCCCCGCATGTAATAATTGTTACATGCTAGTGTAATTATAGCTGAAGTACTATATATAAGCATTGCAAAAATATTTGACCTTAGTCTTTGTGGATACGAAGAGGGGAGATGATGCATTGGAATATTGGCTATCGTCAAATGGGTTTCCTGCAACAAGATTCATGGAGATAAATCTCAACGGGGAGGATGATATTTCATAATTTAAGTTTTCAAATTCTGTGATTCACACTATATTTAGAAGTTATTCTCATGTTATTTTGAATTCAGTTGTGTTATAAATTTTGTTTTATTTTCCTGTTCTCCATGAGGTGGTGATGGTCTGGTTGATTTGGCTTCATGTATAATCTAATTACAATTTTTTTCTTTAATTGTAGTGTCTGTAAATTATTACACAACTATATCTTGAATTGGTGTGATTCTTCTGAGGTTTTGAATCTTGGGCACTTTTTCTTGTCCTAGTAAATTTTTTCCTCCTATAAATACATAATCTCTAGGCATCCTTTGCTTGTTTTGAAATATTTGTCATGAATAGTTACACTTTTTGTTTTGTTTTGTTCTCTGGTTAACATATTTGAGGGAAAACCTATGGGAATTTCCCATCATTTTGAAGATGGTACCTAGGGTAAACCCTAGAAATTTCAAAGCAGAACACCAGGTCAAATAAATTACAATAATACTCTTTATAAGCTCAATTTGCCACTTACAGAAATATAAATAGAAATAGAACTTTGATGGGTAGGATAACACTCCATCCCACAACTGCTTCTGCTAGACCTAATTGATGGTTACACTTGCCACCTGTTTGATGTATTTTCTTCCTAAGCTAATCAATACTAGAACCGATATCATTGTAGGGATGAAAAAAACTTACTTGACATGTACTTTTCTCAATAATTTGTTAAGTTTCTATGTATCTTAATATTAAAAGTATCTATGGAAGAATAGAAACCTCAAATCTAGCAAAGATTTCCTAGTTGGATTCTTGTGATTACAAAATAGAAAAAGTGGAATAGGTAGACAGTGTTTCCTTATTCATAATAAAATGGAATTTTCTTATTGATGTTGTTTTCAGAAACACACCTCAAGATCTATGGCTGAACCATATAACACATATTTCCTTCGATTCATGTGTCAGGTCTGAGGGGTAACTCTCCCACCAAAATCACCTATCACCTGAGTCTTGTACCCAACCTCATTTTTTTTTTATATGTACCATTTAGGTGGAAGAGACCTAGCAAGGTTGGAAATGGTAATATTTCACAAAACATTCTCTGCAAACTTCTATGAGGTGCTAGGTTGCATGTGAAATGATTGATGTCAGTGAGCTCATTCCATCTTCTGTGGCTCAGAGTATATTTTTTATTAGGGACTATATTTTTTGGCCTGGTATCCCCTTTGTAGTTAGTACAATAGAACTGGGGGTCACTTTTAACTAAATATTGCATTCTTTACATTTTACTAAGCAGTGTCACATTTTTTTGAGTTATTTCCAGGTTTCTGTTATCGTGCTTTGAAATATTTATCATCATATTTGATGTGAGGTCCTTGACCATAGATCTAGTAGACTAAAAATGGTGCTTTGATTCACGATCTTGTATTTGTTCCTTCAACGCATTTATCTATGAAAGTAGCTAGAAAATTGTCAATTGTTCCATTACTGTTGCTTGTATTTAATGATGTGCCTGACATACTGAAGGTGTTGATTTTCACAAATGTTGCATGAGTGCAAACAATCTCTCATATCTTTCACGAGTGGGGCTACACCTATTTTAGTTGCAACAGATGTGGCTACATGTGGACTTGATATTCCACATGTGGCGCATGTAATTAATTTTGATTTTCCAAATGATATTGATGACTATGTCCCCTGCTTAGGGTGTACAGGTCGTGGTGGTAAATCATGGTTGCAACAACATCGATTACTATAATGACTCAGGTGACATACCTATTTATTTTTTACTGCTGACTCTGTCTGCCCACAGTGCGTTGATAAGATTTTGGTGCCAATTTATTTTTTTTGCCTCCAACATTTTCTTAATTATATTGATTAGTGACTTATTTGATGACTCTGCTAGGCCGTTGCCTTGTGGATAATATGCTGTTGAATGGCCCAGCATGATGTTGTATTTATCACAGAAATCGATCATTTTCTTTGATCTCAACTCGGCTGCATTATCTGTCACAATTTTACATGGGCAACCAAAGCGAGATAAAATATTTGATTCTAGGAATTGAATAATTACCGTGTCAATTGCTTGCCTGGCAGGGATGGCCTCGATCCATTTCATGAAATAATCTGTTCCAGTCAATATCCATCGATGATGTGTTGAGGATGCGGGATGTATTTCTCCTATAAAATCGAGCCCCCACTACTAAAGGGCACGTTCACTGAAATAGGTTTCAAAGGAAGTGGAAGCAATTTCTTCTTCCCTTGGAAAATTTCACATTCATTACAATTCATCACTATTTTATATAAATCAGAAAATAATGTGGGCCAATAATACCCGGCTCTCAATACCTTTTTCGCTGTAGTTTTCCAAAACAGGTGACCACCATAGTCACCTTTATATAAATCGTGCATTACCTTCTAAGCTTCTTCTTCAACCAGGCAATTAAGCAAAACGCCTCCCAGATCCTTCCAAACAGGGCATTGTTTAAAATACAATACTTTGCAGATTTGAGCTTCAAAGATCTACCTTTAATCTTAGACATGCCTGGAGGGGGTGAAAAATGCTGAAGAAAATACACAATATCTGAATACCAAGGGGACTGCAAAAAAATATCTCAAATAGGAACCAACAAACCTTCATTTTCCTCTTCTGATATTGCTGAAATGAGGTTTATATCTAAGGCACGCATATTTGATTAGGCCATCAATTTCACCGAACCTTGGACTTTGATCAATTTCGTGGGCTTGATCTCCAAATCATACTCCAACATAGTTGCTATCCATTTGCTTCTTCGACCTTCTGGATCAGTTTGCATGAGAACAGCCTTGAATGCTACGTTAGGGACATATGCTATAGTGTGTGAATGTAGAATACAGACCCTAAAATATTTCAATGCCTTGACAGGAGCCAATGCCTGCTTTTCAATAATATTATATCTTAAAGCAGCATCTCTAATAGTCCTACTGAAAAAGGAAATTGGCTTTTCTACTTCATCTGTCTTTTGCATTAAAACAACAACCATAGTATGCTCAGATGCAAACAAAAATATAATAAAATCTTGAGTATAGTCGGGACTGATCAGAACTGGGGCATTAGACAAAGCAAACTTTACCAGATTGAATGATTTAATATCTTCTTCACTCTACTTAACCGTGCTATATTTTTTCAACATATTGGTCATTTCTCTCAAATGCTCAACCAAATTAGGTATAAATCTGTGCAAAAAATTCATCTTACCATTAAAGGCCTAAATCTCTTTCCTGTTCCCTAGAAGATCTATGAGCTGGATTGCCTCCACTCTGGTTGGATCTATGCAAATGCCATATTTAGAGATGATGTGCCCAAGAAATTTTCCCTCATCCATGGCAAAAAGGCTCCTTTTGGGATTGAGAGAAATCCAAAAATTTCTGCAACATTGAAAAACCACTCTTAGATGGTGCAAATTCTCATCATATGAACCTGAAAACACTGTCAAATCATCCAAATAAACAAGAAGAAAAATGTCTTTTTCATTTGCAAAAGAAATGTCCAGTGCACGCTAGAAGGTGGCTCCAGCGTTCTTCAGTCCAAAGGGCATGTTGGCATACTGGAAGGTTCCCCAACGTGTTGTGAAGGCAGTTTTATCTTGGTCATTCTCATGCACCAAGATCTGATTGTAGCCTAAGTAGCCATCAAGTAGTGACATCCTAGATGCTCCAACTACTCTCTGCAGAATATGGTCCATTTTCGGAAGTGGGTAATTATCCTGTAAGGATTCCTTATTCAAGTTCTGAAATTCAATACAAAGTCTTATTTCTCCAGTATTTTTACGCACTGGGACCAAATTCGAAATCCAATCAGAAAATCTAATAGGAACTATGATTCTTTATTTGTACAACCTGTTTACCTCATTTTCAATTGATGGAAGCAGCTTTGGATTGATTCTTCTCAGCTTCTGTCAAAAAGGCTTCTGATCCGGCTTGATAGGATTTGTATGCTAAATTATGTTCTTATCTTACACTTTCAAATCTGAATAATCCCAGGCAAATACATTAGAAAATTTAGAAAGAAATTTAACATACTTCTCCTTTACCTCAGGGGATAATGCCTTTGATAATTTGACAAACTTGGGTTGATCAGTTGTTCCAATATTCACATCTTCAACTCCTTTCTCTGTGGGCACCAAGCTTGGTTTCTTTGCGACATCATCTTGATCAAAAAGCTCCTCTAGAGGTATGAGACCTCTAGGAATTACATTATCCTTTAACTGCAATATGTCCATCCAGTTTGCTTCCAACTCCTGATCATCAACCTCATACTCACCCTCTATGGGAGTATCTTCGAATTTTCCCTCACCCTGAAAAAATGCATTAATCTCATTATCATCCCAAAATACTTGCCAATACCTTAAATTGTCTGGAACAGCAAGCCTATGTTTGACATAGATTTCAAACTTATTGTTGGAGTTCATCAGAATCTTCAAGTTACTTGCAGTAGTGGCAAGATAATCAACAATAATGTTCTGCATCCTGGGCACTATTGTCAAAGTATACTCTGGGAATGTTTTCAAAATGTCCAAGACTGCATTTCTGTATGGCCTCAATCTTGGATGTTTTACTTGATATTCTCCCTTCACCTGTTTGATTATCAATTCAGAGTCGCCATACAAAAAAATCCATTTTGAATTCAACTTCTTCAAAATTTTGAGACCTGCAATCAAAGCCTCATATTCTGCTTCATTGTTAGAGAAATCAAAAGCTAGCTTGTAAGCACAAACTCTAACATTACTTGGAACCTTCTCAGGTTGAAAAATAGGGCTCCTAATTCATATTCCAATGCTAGCTCCATCCTTACTAACAGCTCCATCAAAATCCATACTCCACAGGTCTTCTTCTTCTTCTTGAAGATGCTCGAAATTTGTTTCTTTCTCTTCTTTGACTTGGCTGATTTCTGGCTGGTCATTGCCACTTTGCTTCTCGCAGGCAGGAGGTTCAGAAGTGTTTGCTATTTTTTCCTTTTCCTATTTGAGGACCTCTCTGAAATTCTATGAAATCTCAGGCATTTCATCCACTTGTACCAATTGAACATTCTCATCATTTAAACCACCATTAGAATAGAAGACAAAAGACTCTAAGTCTGTATGGATAGCATTAATGGGATGATTTACAGGCTTGTCTTTGCTATTAATCATATATTTCATTTTATTTTCCCTATATAACTTCCTCAACTGGCAAAATACATGGATAGTGGCATAAAAGAAGTCAAGCTGCATGGTTCACTTAAGTTTTGCACCCCAAGACCTAGATAGAAGCATTCCAAACCTTGGTGGGACATCAACAACAACTACATCCATCAAGAAATTCTTTGCTGGAATCTGATCTAAAGACACTACCGAATATTTAATTAAACCAATATAGTGGACCCTACTTGAGTCAAAGGAATACAAGTCATGATATTTATGAGTGATGTCAAGGCTTAGATTTTCCATGACAGCTTTGGGCATCATATTATGTGAGGCCCTGGAGTCCAACATAACATTATGCAGGATAAACTCATGTATTCTAAGACTCAAGTAAAAAGGAGGGACTTCATTTTCTTCAGATTATTTTGTGGCTGGACCAAAAATAAGTTCAGGGTAGTCTTCTTCTACATTGACCATATCAGAGACAGAATATATTTGCAAGACTTTGGACACCTGATTTTTATACACACAATTCTTTACCAACTCTATGAGGGGCATAGACACTTTTAACTTAGAAATTTCATTTTCTAGATTAAAGGAGGGAGCTTTCTCTACCTCTTTAATGGGTGGGTCTTTCTTCTATGTTGGCTCCTTTACTGTGTTTTGCTGGTTCTTTTCGTTTGTTGTATTAGCAACTACAGGTGCTTTGCTAGAGGAAGGATCATCCGGCTCCTTAGCTTTCTTCTGTGCATCATTCCTCGTTTGGAGTTCCTTTCTCTTTTGAATGGGACTGATCGTAACCTCTCTGTTCCTTAAAGAGTACTGCCTTTGCTGAGCCGACAAAGTGTTCATATACCCTCTCTGATTGTCATCAGATTCCTCTTCCAGTAATGTATCATTGGACAAAATAAAATTTTGGTCTTTTTGAATGTCTGGAGTCGCCACTGTGTATTCTTCGTCTTCTGTAAGAAAAATGGGTGCACCGTCCGCTGTGAAAAAGTGATTAGCCTCAATCACAGGATCATCATCATCTGAATCCGTCCCTTGCACGCAGCTCTGCTGCAAAGGAGTTTTAATCTGCTGCTGTGGTGGCACAACTTGGTCTTGTGTTCTTTGGTCTCTCTGTTTAATTCTGAATTGCGGCTACTTCCCTCTAAAATTCGGATTTCTTATTTGAGGCTCAGTTCTATCTGTAATGGTTAACCTATCAACCATTTTTTCCACTGTTCTGATCAAAGTGTCCATTTTACTATCTGAAGTAGAGGCCTCCTCTTTTATTGTGACTCTTTTCTTGGATCTGGCTCGTGCTCTTTTAGCCAACAGATTAGCTTCAACGTTTACCGCTATCTTCTGCCTGTCTTCAAGTGAATATCGATCTCTTTCACGCAGTTGATATGCCATGTTGGCATCGAAACCGTCGGGAAATTTCAACAATTCTAGTCCCACAGGAGGTTTCAAATTAGCTGGAATAGCATTATATATAGCAGTGAATCTTAAACAATAATCCTGCATGGTTTCACCCAAATTCCTCTTAATGTTCTCATACTCAGACAGGATTTGAAGTGGGTTCTTTTTTACCTGCCACCGGTCCAAGAACTGAGTGTGCAACTCCTGCAAAGTGTGAATTGTGCCTAGAGGTAAGGCTCTAAACCACTTTCTAACTTCGCCTTCGAAACTTTGAAAAAACAGCCTTGTCGTTACATTCTCTACTTCTACCTCATGCAAATCAAAAAAGTCATTCATTTTATCAATATGCTGCTGAGCTGTGATGCTTTGAGTGGCATCAAAAATAGGAATTTTGCTTTGATATTCAACTGACATATCATTGAGGACCTGGGGTAAGACCAGGGGTGCATACCTGGAAGCCATAACTCTGGGTGGATTTACGACAGGACTTGTAGGATTTGGGGGAGGTGTTAATGGAGGAGATGACAATTGGGAATTGACTGATGGGAATGATGATGAATTGGGAGGGGGGAATGTTGTTCCTGATGATTCTGAAGGCTCATGGATATTAGTTACAGTGATGGATTGAGGAGAATTCAAAATGTAATAGTCAATGGAGGTATTTTCTCTTTGGACTTCAATATCTACAAGGAAGTTAGGATCTAAAACTATATCATCAATGTCATTTTCAGACTTATTCCTAAATAAAGAAAGCTCAAAATTCTCGTCAAAGGAAAGGCCTTCTACAAAAAACCATTCACTGGGCCAAGTATAGGATCTGAAAACGGGTCTGTGGCTTAATGATCCTTCTTGTCTTCTAACAATTCTTGGGATAAGATTTGGATTTTCAAACACAGGGAGAGGATTTGGATCTGGATTAGCCCTGGTGTTTCTTCTTGAAGCCAGTGTGGTCGAATGTCTATTTTAAAAAATCTTATTTTACAGCCTTGAAAAATCTGAACATCATCGTTCAAAAGTCTATAATTATTTGATATACTAGGGAAAATCTTGCAAGTCATATGTTATGTTTATAAAACTAGACTGGAGATTGATTGAAGCAAAATTTATCGACTTATGCACCTACAAAGCAATGTGCAGTTTCGAAGGCTACCTGGCATAACTTCAGGCTCCGTCTATAGTTTGTAAAACAAGTAACACTAATAAACAAACAATTTTGAAATTATTCCCCAGTAGAGTCGCCAGAGAATGGTAGCACCTGAATTGGACCCCAGGCTGCAAAGGCAAAACAGGGTAACAAACTAAACCACGCTCAGCCTTGTAGCTAGCCCTACAAGGACAGGAGAGGACTCTCTCCATGAAAGAATATTCAATGGAACACAATAAATGGATTGATATTAGGCTAGATAAAATGATGGGAAAAATGTTTTAATAAAATGACTGAATGAATTTCAGGGATATGTGGGATAAAAGGGACAGTTGAAACCGGGAATTAAATCAGGACACAGGGTATTTCATGGGGCAAGATATGCAAGAAACATAGCAATTAAAATTTAATTAGGATGGGATGAAATATTGGTGAGGAGCTGAAAAGGGCACAATAAATGGATTCTTTTCAAACAGAAGAAAAATACAGAGTATGAATGATTTCCCAAGGCAGAGGATATAAAATGGATTCTACCTTTATCTCTTGAAATCATTCAAAAGGAAATGTTTATGGATGAATGGAATACATAACAATTCACATATGAAACAAAGAAGAAAAACAAATGCTAACTCTCATACCACATGGATCCCACAAATCAGAGCTGCATCTCTTATTAATTCCTGTCAAACTGTACAATGTAGTGCAAAGATGTTCTTCCACACTATTTCCCCTACTTTTTGAGTTACTGACTGCTCACAAATGATTCATAATTACAATAAATATACTGAAATGTGGGAACCTAAATCCATGAAAAGAGGAGCTGTTCTAACATTTGAAGAACTGAAATACAACCATAGCAAAGAAATACAACAATCTGCCCCTGAAAATAAGGGATAGCATTGCATTTGACCACTTGGAGATTTTGTTGTTATGCTGTATGGAATAAAATAGGTAATCCGATTGAAGAGTTTTCCTATTTTGCTGCTGCTGTAACAATCTTTGTTTTGAATAAGCTTTCGGCCCTTTGACTGTCGCTTTGCTTTCCACTATTTCTTTTGAAGAGAATTGACCTTTATAAAATATTTTGGAAAAATGAAATGAAATTATGCCTCGGTGAAGGGAAAATTTAATTTTAAATGGGAAGAAGGGAAGGGAAGGAGGCGGAAATCATATAAAAATCGCAATCGCAATAGATGGGGCAGAGGGATAATATATAACAAACACATTGTGATATGGCGCCATCGCAATCCGAATCGGAAGGATTGGGGAAGGGGATATAATATAATAAACAGTTTGAAAATAGTGAAATCGCAAACGGAGCTTCGGGGAATAGGAAGAATAGCTAAAATCTTCCGATGCGATTTGGGGATGTGGAACCAGAGGGAAAAAACTTTGTAATAATGAAATAATAGAAATTTTAACCTTTACAAAGGAAAAGGGTTCTTTGTAATGAATGGGCAGAAGGCTTAAGTGGTGGGACCGAGGGTTAATCGCAATCAGAAATCGAAGGGGAGCGGAGTGACACATATGGGGAATGCCGATTGCGATGGCCTGATTTAGTTGTGGGTCGTCCGATCGGCGAGGAAGATCGATGGTGATGGTGTAATCAGAGGGTATCGGTTATACAATCGCATCGGAGCATAAGGGATTTGCGATGTGATTGGAGGGGGGTCTGTGATTAATTATGGGCCGTCGGATTGGCGGGGACAGATCAATGGTGGGGACATCAATCAGAGGTTTCAATCGGAGGGAGACTTATGGAAGTGCCGATTGCGATGGCACGATTTGGATGTGGGCTGTCCGATCGGCGGGGGTAATCAACGGTCAGATATGAATTGGAGGTTTCAATCGGGGGAGCAGATCGGAAGTTGCGATCAATCAGAGGAAGGGCGCAAGACTTTGCGATGTGATCAATCACATCGGAGACATTTGTGATTGGCTAATCGGAGGGATTTTATAAGATGAGCGATGCGATCGGGGGTGAGATAGGGACTTAACGTGATTGCATCAGAACCTTTTTGATGGGACAATCGGAATAGCATTTCCAAACACGGTCTAACGATATAAAGGGATGAACAGCTTTGGGTATCGAGTTTTATATGAGCTAAAACTTTTGTGCACGTTCAACACTTATGGTGGGGAAGTGGTTGGGAAACGGCGGGACTTCATAATATAAATCTTTTTATCATAAAGTTTCAATGGAGTATGGAGAAGTGGTTTAATCACATAAGTGTTTTCAATGATTATAATGTGATTATGTAATTGGAGGGTGGAGAGGAGAAAAGGGATTTTACTAAAGAAAAATATTAAACTTTAATAATACAAATTTTAGAGGGAAAAATTGGAAATAGGGGGTATATGAGGATATAAGGACTTTTACTTCACTTAAGCATAAATTTCAATATAGAAGTCAGTTTTGAGAGTGTAGTATACCGTTGGAAAGCTCTTTCTGGGCTCTTTCTGATGAATCTACTTGGAGGATGATTTTGGCGCTGAATCATGCTACAGAAAACTTCCCTGAAGGCAGGGACATCACTTTGTGGAGATAACAGCTTCTGAATTGTGACTTATTACATATGATGATATAAAATTACATAATGAATAATAATAATAAAGGAAAAATATCATGTTTTCACCTCAAAACATGGTTTTGAGGTAAATATTACATCAAGCTAGATAAACTATTTCTTTGATCTTCCTAGTACAGTGACTTTGAATTTGTTGACTTTCCTCATGACCTTGCTGATATTATTGACATTTGACTCATTAATTTGACCGTGGTGAGACCTTAGAAACTAATGAGACCCATCCTATGACCTACTGATATGATTTTGAGAATGAAAGTGACTAATGACTAAAGACCATAGAAAGGAAAATCAGCAAGTACCTCATGAGGGACAACTGATAAAAATTACTACCATCAATGAATCCATGACCTAGCGGAATGGTGAAATTTATTCTGTATGAGACACCTAATATGAAAATGCAAAAGAGCAGTTTTGATCGCTGATGGAAGTATGACTAGACTGACACTAACAATAAGTTACACCGATGTTTACCTATGTTTTCTTGTATATATTTTCTTTTCTGTAAAATCCACAATTGTCCAAAAATACTACTTTAACAGTTGTGGCTAGCACACACTGTAATCCACATCATAAAAATAAAAATAAAATTCAAGGACTTCTATCTCATTCATATTTATAATCGGATATATTTATTCCTCAGAAGGTTGATTTGAGGTACAACAGAGAATCGCTAATGTGAATCCTCCTGATTTGTTTTCCATAAATGTTTGGATTCCTCACATAAAATATTGTATATATTGAGTTTGAAGTAATCAAAGTCGTCGCAAACTAGCACTGAGTTGAAATTTTTTCAAAGAATTTTTTTTTTTTATTGAAATATTAATTATCGTAAAGGTTCCTAAAGACTTCTTTTAATATGCATAGATAGCTAGCATTTCCATTTTATCGTAGGGAAGCAATTGCTACAACATTATTGTATGAATTTACTGGATTAATTTGGAAGTAGTGCTTGATCTTACTAACCCTATTGGCTTCAAAATAATTATTTTCATAGTTCATTAAGCGTCAAGAATACAGGTTCCCCTTGTAATTCATTGCTCAATATATCCTTTGCTTTCATCTTTGCTATCTTTTCTAGTCTCTTTGATAAAAATCTGTAATCTCTGATGATCAAGATGGTCTTCTTCCTTATGTATTCATGAAGCTCAATTTTCCTTATTTTATCAACATCCCTCCTTTACCAATCGATGCAGACTCTTTTTTCCCTTATTTTCTTTTTTCTTGCAATTTACTTTCTTTAGCACTTCAGAATTCCCTCAAAAAATGGTGGCTAAATTCAGTTTTCACTTTTTCCATGTATTTTTTATTGTTGCACTAATTACAGGTAGACCATGAATGTGAACTGGTATTGCATGATATCTCTTGGGTAGTATGTGAAATGAAAGTTAGAACAGGGGATCTTAGTATGGAAGTTAAATGTATATCGAGATTTTTTTTTTTTTTTTTTTTTTTGGTCAGTAATCCGATGATTTGACCCATTGCTATAGTGACACTTAGTTTCGTTTAAAACTGTTTTGTGCCGTCGGTATTACGACATTTACATTTTCATTTTTAAAATTTCTTTTCATCGGTATTCCAATGTTTTCTTTCGTCGGTATTACGACATTTTTTAAAAAAACATATTTTTTTTTATCGTTAGAAGAGCGATGATAAAAACGTCGATAATAGTGTTCGTCTGTCGGTATTACGACGTTATTTTTTTTAAATATTTTTTTGTTCATCAGAAGAGAAACGATAAAAACGTCGGTAATAGTGTTCATTGGCATTGAAATAGCGATGTTTAGAAATTTCAGAATTGTGACAAATAGTGAATGGTCAGAAGAGCGACGGACAATTTGGAATGTCAGAAGTGCGACGACTCCATAAAAATGTCAAAAATATCGTCGCAATACCATTTAAGTAAAGTGTTGGAAGTCCGAAGTGAGGAGAAACCACATTTTGGTGCACCGAAAAATGTCGCTCTTGGGCCACCTATGTGTCGCAAGAGCGAAATTTTGGCCGTCGAAATTTGGGGAAAATTTACTAGTGCTATTTCCCTGAGTCATCCTATAGCAATTTCTCTAGAATGAATAGCTTCATTCCTGCTCCATCAATATGTCATCACCTCTAGAATATTGTTTCCATGATGACCCTTGATCTGCTTTACTTTAGTAATGTTATTAGTGAGGTTTTCCAGAAATTGTTTCATCGAGAGCTCCTTCCATGCTTCTATCAAGATGATTCTTAATGTACATTGATTCCTATCATACTATTTTACAATGAATCATAGATCACTTAAAGAGAAAGATGATCTCAATCATAATAGAGATCTCTCGCTTCCTCCTTATTAGATATTTTAGCATTAGGTTCTTCTCTTTCATTAGTGACATGGGCTTCTTCCTTTTTCCTCTTGTCCTTTATAGATTTAGGACAATGTCTTTTATAATTCCCAAGTTCATTACATCCAAAGCATCATACGTTGTCCATATTTCTTCTCTTAGTCTAAGGGCCAAATTTTCCGAATCTTCCTTTCTTCCTATATGAGGCTGCAAAGGCATGATTCTCTTCACTTGGTCCTGTATCAGCTTTGGCTTTTAGTCTTGTTTCCTCTATTTTACATAGATACCATAAATCATGGAATGGGGTGGCTTCTTGCTTCCTGTATAGACTGGAAGTGAAGTTTCTCCAATCCTCTGGAAGAGCATTCAGCACCACTGTAGTCATCTCAGTGTCAGACATCACTTCTCCTAGTTCCTGCAGTTGATCTCTTATTTCAGAAATATTCATAAATTATGGAGTGATTCCTTCTTCCCTTGATAATTTCACTTTGTATAGTTCTTGTCTTAGAGAGGTTGCTTCTCCTGCAGTACTCATAGAGAATAGCTCCACTAATTTTTCATATATTTTTTTTGCAGTATTTAGCTTTGACACATAGGGAATGAGAGATTCTTTGATGGATTCTATGAGAATCCTCTGGTCTCTAATTTCTCCCTTCATGTAATTGGCATGGGCTGGAGCATCTTATTTTGAGGTTTGAACAATATATCCTTCGATATATTCCATTACTTTGTCTTCAATTAAATTCAAGTCTGTTCTTTTCTTCCATGCACTAAAGTTTGATGACCCAACCAGCTTGTTGCTTTATTTACAATAAGGCATCTTGATAGATAGGGTCATGAATACTTACTTGAGTGGATTTTCTTGCAACTTCCTTGATGATGATTGAAAGTGAGGTCAAGTGTTTCCTTTAAGAAAGGAGCTTCTTCAATGTTGGTGTACTCGAACCTTGAAGTAGCTAGATAGTCTTCCTTTGCAAACTAATCTGACTTTTCAACCCAAACTTTGATCTTCTTTTCTTTGAGTGTCCTTGTTGACAAGTAGCCCTTGTGTTTAGCACCTTGGCTCTGATACCATGTTGGGAATTTTGAGGGCTGGAGATTAATACAAATTCTCTTCTTGATAATTACTTGTGATCTTACTTGTGATACTTATGTCTTCTCTTTTCTTAGTTTAGTTAATATTTCATCAAGTCAATTATCAAAATTCACAAGACACAAAAGTTAGGCACCTAGATCCAGGGCAAAACCTATCCCTCTTGGAGAGGAAAATCCACAAAGAATTCTTCTTATATATCTTCAAATGACAAGTACCATGACCCAGACATAGACCCTTGACCTAGATATGCTTCCAAGACCTTGATTTTTCTCTTCACCAAATTACTTAGTTCTGAATCAACACTAGAGAACTTTCTCACTTTCTCCCGCCTTAACATCTGCCTTTTCTTCTTTCATTCACTGTCTTAGCTTCTTCTTTCCAACAGAATGTCCTTAACTTCCCTTTTCAAGATCTTCTTCCTAGTTCTAGAATAACACTTCAATATGTAGAATATCTGCACTCCTTTTCTTAATTTATAGTTACTGAGATAAAATTTATGAGACCTCACTTTACACCCTAAACATAGCTCCTTAAATTCGTACTTAATACACAGTGAAATTTGCACTTGTTCACTTAGAAATTTGACTTGTTCTCTGCACTGTCTTACCTTAAAAATCTGACTTGTTCTCTGCACTATAAACTATCCTCTATCTTCACTATATGTTATCCTTTTATCTGCACACTATCCTTGGAGATATCTAAATTAGGTTCAGTGTAATATGCACTTCATCCTTCCTTTAATCCGCATGGTTTCCTGCCTTTTAATCCACACTGAAGTCTGTGTTATATCCGCACTTTATTCCTGATATTTTCCGCAACTCTTCCTGCAATAGGTCTGCACTTTATTCCTGCAGTAGATCCATAAATTCTATTTCTTTTCTATGCAGATCAATAAGTTATTTATAGTTGTCTCAGTATGTTAATAAGCTGACCTGTAAATATAATATAGGGCCGACTTGATCACACATTTATAGGCTAACTATGACTTGTAATTTCTTCCACTTTCCAAGAGTTGTTACTTCAACAGCGTAGCAGATTGTCTTCACTTGATTTCAACATTATATGAGGGTTTTCAAGGTCTTTCGAGTAAAAAATAAATCCTTAATGAATATGACACCTAATTATATTTATTCCTAGAAGACATACATCCAATAGACATCAAGAAAAAGTCTATCTACATAATAAAATCTTGCTCATGAAACTGATGAAGCAAGTACACCAAAAAATACATTTTATTATCATTGACATATTCTATACATAAATACATAATTACATAGTCAACATGAAGACTGACCTAGTTACATTTTTCAACACTCTCACACCATGATCAAGTGGTGTCACAAGTCTCTGACTTGAATGTCCTGTATTGGTACCTCGAGAGTGGCCTCCCTATCCATGTAGTTCTTGCACAACATCCCGATGCACTTCCTCTATTTTCTTTGGGCCCTCAACTTTCTTCCTTTGTTGGCATCCATTCCTCCTCGGATCAATCAAATCCTTCAACATGAACCTCAGACTAGAGGGAAGCCCTTGGTTATTGGACATTTTTGTCATCCTATCGAAGTAAGTATCAATGTTTTGCTTGGCCTTTGAATGGTCAATAATATGACCAATAGTGCTCATCAGCTTGCAAAAAGATTCAACATTTTCCTCCCTTAGCTGCTGAAATTCACCAATTAATTTCTTGATGCATGCATGCATAATTCTTTCGGTCAATATACTTTCTTTATAAATCTCACCAATAAACCTTATATTTCCTAGCATTCATCGTCATGGTGCAGCCTTCTTCTCCCGTCTTTCTTCTGCTGAAAGGCTTTTTTCACCATGCTCTTCTGCTTTCTCAGCCTCAGCCTCTTCTCTTTCATATTTTTCAAATTCTTTCTGACATTTTTTCAAAATAACTCGCTTGAAAAAAACATTCTCATTATGTTCATAAAATTATGGTATTACTACAGCAAGCTGAAAACTGAATTTTGTATACATTTCACAAAAAGCTAGCTCCATCTAGGCTTTGTCAGATATTTGAGATATTATACCATGAAGACATGATGCCAAGCCAATGTTCACTTCTTTGACCTGTTCAAAAATTTTCTCAAAGTTTTGGGGCGTTAATTTATTAAGGATGGATTTAATTTGTCTTTGTTTCAACTGATCCTCATCAGAAACCTTGCCCACTTCATATCAGTTCTTTGATATATGAATTGTGCAAACCAGAAGCACGCTGCCACCTATAAACATCATAATTATTTCCCAATATTCCAACTTGTGGAAGTGGTGCTTGCACATAAGGCCCCTCAAGGAAGGACTACATTCATACTCATTTGTGTTGCACAGGTATTTCTTGAAAAACCATTATTATAACCTTGGCCAGGTTGAAACACAATAGAGAAATCACTAAGATCCACATACATATGCATATCACAGCCATCAGCAAAAGCATCCACCGACTTGGCTCATCTATCATCATCCAAACTAGCCATATTGCTCCCACGACATTCAAGTAGATAATTCCCACTCAGCTACCTATCACGCCCTCTTGCAATGCTTTCTAATGCATCATCCTCTCCTACATGACTCACAAGTTCATGGGAATTTCCAAGTAATTCAATAATGTCTGGACAAATTTCAAAATGATTTGGTAGATCTTTTCACCGATCCTTGATTGTCAACAAAAAATCTCTGGAGTACTTTCTGTCTCCTGAACATTCAGTAACTAAAATAGCTACTTGATTCATAGGATTTGAAAGCTCGACTACATCTTCCAAGTCATCCACTCCTTTTAGGACTTGCTTCTCGGGCTCTTTTGAAGAAGTCTTACTCTTGACAACATTGGTTACTATTTTGGATGGTTATGGAAGGTTCACATATTTCTCCTTCTCCTCTTGAACATTATAAGCATTATATAAATCCCAGTGAGAGCTACAACATTTTCCTTACTGGAAAAATCCTTCTTTTTCTTCTTCTTGTTGACAACTACTACCTTGGCAGCATCACCAATATTTGCAACACTATTCTTCACAAAAACATTGGAAGAACTTTTATTCTCCTTTTATGTAAATATAGCTACTAAATCCCACTTTCCTTCAGTTTCAACTGGAAAATATGACACCTGAAGTTGAGGAGACATTTCACAAATATCACTATTAGTGGTGGATACTTGACCCTTATCTTGTGTGTCAGTTGCCTTCACATTGGCAGTTGAACCTTCCCTAAGTACTTTGGCACTATCATGGTTAACCTACCTTTGTTTCTATATCCAGAAGATTGTTTACAGTCAACAACTTTGTTACTAGACAGAAAACCTGGTTTTTCCTCCAAAATAGCCATATTAGCTTTAGGGAGGATTGTTGTAGCTTCTTATTGTAATTCCCATTCAGACACCTTTCTTGTATTTGTTGTTGACCGCTCAGATACAACTAACACTTTACCCTTTTTCTATTTGACCAGACTTTGATCAAAAACCATTATACCATTGTCATGTTTAGCCAGTTGAGATGCCAACCTAATCTCATGCATTCCATTGATTTTGATCTCCCCAGCATGCAAACTAGATTTTCCTTTTCCAATGACAGAATTGGAAAAATAAGTCAGCTGTATTAGCCCCCTATAAATTCCTTGACAAGTAAGCAAGGGGCTATTTTGTTTTATGAGCCTTCAAGGAATGCATTTCTCTTGGAAAAACATCATCCTTGAAGCCTTTTCATGCTCTCTGCCCTTTGATTATTTCCCCTCTGCTGTTCTTGAGTCAATAATCCTCATTGATGACGATAAATTGTGCTCCTAAAGGCCTTTATTTGCCCCTTGTACCTTTGCAGAATTCTCCATTTCATCCCTTTTTTCCCATTGAAAAAATTCCCCTCTTACCCTCTAAATCCCCCCAAAATCCCTTATAAATCCCACACATACCCCTTTTTTTTCCTATTCTCCCCTTTTTCCCTCTATCGTTACCCTTTATTGGCCTCAAAATGCACTAAAAATGGACCAAAAACCCATTTTCCACATTATGTGGGCTTAGCACCTTTAGGCCCTAGCCCCCTCACCTTTTTCGACCATGTGACCCAGCGCCAAGGCAGAAGGCGCTCATCACAAATGTATATCGGGAGCATTTCTAGCCGTCGATCTGTTTAGATCAGACGGTCTTTGCAGGTCAGCGCCACGCCATGGCCCACTCCATTCGCCCCACCTTGATCACACATCCACCGTTCATTTACCCGCCGATCCAACGGCCTGGAGTTTATCCGCCTCGGTGGTCCCTGCGCAATGTTAAAAAACAAGCTGGTTTTTATCACACCGCCATCTAAGGGCTGGCGGTATTTTTTATTTCGCGGTGATTCCACTCACCGCTTAACGCGTGGCACCGACACTGTTTGAAAACCACCCCCCCATCGTGCGTTATCGTTCAGCAGAAAACTCGCCGCGATATGCACGTGCACCATCCAATCTAGAGCTGCCCATCCAACGGTGATCGCTCGACGAAGTTGCACGGGGGATATCCCAAGGCAATTGTACCCCTGACCCACTGTTCATAACCCTCCAACACATTTTCAGCCGTCGAACTCCTCCTGAGATCGGACGGTCCAGATTTAACTGCACATCCCGTCGTTGACCGGTCCTGCCATGTCACCATTCCATGTGTTTACATCACTTTTTTGTCTGTCCCCCTATATAATTCATTCAAAGGGAAAATTTTAATGTTTTACGTTAAATTTTCCACCTCGTCGTCCTCCAAATCATCTCTCGTTGATCCACCGTGTCCCTCCACTAAATCCTCTGTATTCATCGTCTCCACCCATGCCACATTGCCATTTCTTGCGGTAATCCACATCACCCACCCCATGCATGTTTTTCTTAACAAGTTTTCGTGTTTTGCTGGGTTACAGGCAGGCGGAAAAATTCCATGATTCATACGCGCTATTATGGTGACACAGTGCACAGAAGAAGCTAAATTTAGAGCCCGATATTTCAAGGAAATGTCCAGAAAGGTGTCTGCAGCATAAATTTCATCAGAGGGCAGAGTTCAAACTCTACAAAACCTCTCCGGTGCCATTAAATCTTAGATTGCATAAACAAAGACAGTACTGGAATAGCAGAGAGTTCAAGGCACGTAATAGAAGATTTTTTAGCCTTTTTCAGGGATTTAGAAGGCAAAGGTACCAGTTCAAAGACATCATGGATCGCATGGAAGGCCTAGCACGTAGAAAACAATACTATCAGGGTTTCACATCAGCAGTATGTCCTTTCCACAAAGAACGAAGCGTCCATACTATCTCCATTCTATACCGTGTTCCTGAGGAAATTCCAGCCATGACAATAGTCCTATGCTATCAGGAGCATTTTTTACACAGTATGGCAGACCTTAGCATCATTATTCTACCTTTTTTTTTAGTTCAACAGAGTACTGCATCCAAAGTACATCAGAGGCATATCGGAGTAAATGGAAGCCTGGAGAAGACCACTCTTTCACGCAAAGAGTGCCACAGATAAATGCACAGAATTTAAACAGAATGGGCTTCGACCCTCTTTCTTGTCTGAGTTTTAATGTTTCATTTAGTTTTTCACCTACCTCCTCTGCTCTCTTCAGCTATAAAATTCATGGAGAAGCTCATTGTAAAGGTTGTTGTTGATCAGTTATCATAGAATAGCAAGCTGTTTCTTTTGAGACATAGTCTCTGTGTAAAGTTGTAATATAGGTTGAGGAAGATGTTTTCAGACTGAATATCCAGCTATTGGTAATGTTGTACTTGAATGGTGTTGCTCTTTAATATGACAAGCACATTTCTTTGGATCCTGATCTAAAGCAGCGGTGATGTTTTTCTATCTCTGTATTTGTTATTAACTTGCAGTTCATTTCATTTCATTTCTACTGGCTCGCATCAGAAATATGGCATAGGATTTACCCTTGTTAGGTACCCTATGTTTCTGCTCTCCTTGCCTTTGATGTTTTCTACTAAATGTGTTATCTAAGGGTTGATTCCAGTTAATTTAACCATTGTAGTGGATGTCATTGCCTGGTAGCTGATGTATGAATTAAATGAATCTGGTCTTAGATGTTCTTGTTAGGATTTTAATTGAATGAATTGGGAACACTGGGAGGTCTAGAACTCTATCTCTATCTCACTAGGATCCTTTTCTATTAATTGAACCTTTCTAAGATCCCTCAAGCTGGAGGCCAAAGCTTTGAGAGTTCAAAGTCTCTCTCTAATCTCAGGTCTTTAACTTTGTGTTCTAAACCTCTAATGTTTCTTGTCTAAAGAGTTAGCCTTTGGATTTTAGATCACAGGTGTCCAATGGCATGCCCTCTCCCTGGATCTGATTTCTAAAGGTCACCTCGGAGGTTTCCTTGCTTTCACCTTCTCTCTTACTATTTCATATCACACAATCATCTTTAAGATCCAATGCTTTAGATGACTAGCCCAACTGAAAGCCTGCACATTGAATAGAAAGTAAACCCTTTCCTGACTCCATTTCCGAATGGTCTTTAATGTTCCCTAGAGTATCTCTCCTTTGCCTAAAATCCTCTTTGCTCATCCTTTTCTTATATTGAACCCTTCTTTCCTGATTCCCAACAACCAAACAAACAATCAAACAAACAAACTCCGAGCCTTATAACTAGCCTAACATCTTAAATTTTGAGCTTCAAAGATATAAACCTTGCTTATATAGAGAGATCCCTCTCTGGACCCAGGAGGGATAGATCCTGAGATCTCAAAGTGGTTTTGATGTTGTCTCATCTTTTGGTCTTGCCAATCTGGCCAAAACATGGGAACCCCAACATAATGGCGACTCCGCTAGGGAAATTCTGAGTATTTTTCACCTTACTACATCATAATAACCTCAGAAACCTAAAATCTCTGGTTAGGTTGGCAGTTAAACACTCCTATTCACAGATCAACCTCTATACCATTTGTTTTGTTTCTCCCACACTTTTAGATAGAGTTTGGAAAGGGTCATGTAGCCTCCAGATCTCACACTCTTTTAGAGGTGACATATCTGGTAAAAGCCTTCCCAGTCAATCCTTGGTTAGAGTTTGTTGTGTTTTTAAGATATCCTTAAAAAGGGACATCTCATAAACACTGTGGTGGACAGTGTACCCCAGAAGCATCCTAAACCCTCCACCTGGTGACTCCATGGTTCCTTAAAGATCAAAGACTCCACTGGTGATCAGTAGGCCAGCTGATTATCTTGGCTTCACATAAGACTCCACTGGAAGACCAACCTCCATTACAACATCAGCCACAATATAAGTAACAAGTAGGGTTAAGCTGCTTGGTTGGAAAATAGCATTCTGGCTTCAAGAACCATTCACACAAGAGCTTATCCCACCCAAACCCACCTGAGATAGTTGACAACCCTGAGAGCATCCTCAAGTGATCTCCTACACCTAAACAATCAACTATTTCCAGCCACATCCATAGAGCTAGCTCTACACCAGAAGACTTTACAGCTCTATCAGACCCATTTTCCAACCTAGGCTCTCAAAACAGTTTACCAAGAACTAGGTCATTCAGTGTCCTAGACCAGCTAGACCTTGAGATCCCTGGTTCACCACCTCAAAGTGGTAAACACCTTAGGGATAGACAGACCCCTGCATCTACACCTCCTGATATTCACTTCATTCAAAACTTGGGGCTCTGCCACCCTAAATCTGCCCAACAAGCTTCTACTGGTCCTAGTATCCCTGTCATCCATATACCAGCTGCTCAAGCCAACCCTTTACCTCATCAAAACATCATCATGGCCGCCTGGTATGCACCTTTGGTATTACCTCAGCCTCTAGTGCCCTTACCCAATGATTATCAATCAAAGATCCCACATTTCACTACCAAAGAGTCTACCACAGCTCAGCACCATGTAGGTAGGATGGAAGATTCTTTTGACTACATGGAAATAGATGATAATACAGTCAAAATAAGAATATTTTCCCAGAGCTTAGGAGGTGATGTGAAGAAATGGTTCAAAATCCTACCTCCTAATAGTATCCAAGACCTTCCTGCTTTATATCAGACCTTCATAAACAAATGGGAAGTTAAGGCCAACCCTCTCCAAATCCTAGAAGAATACAAGAATCTTAGGAGGAATGTAGGAGAGAGTGTCCATGACTACTCTACAAGGTTAAACAACATTTATAACGCTCTTCCTCCTCACATGAAACCTCCCCAAGGTATGGTTCTAGTAAAATACCCTGAAGGCTTGGATGCTGATATGGCCTACCAGCTTAGGGAGAGGGATTACAACACATTGGAGGACATGAAAAAAGGAGCAGTGAGTGTAGAGGCAAATCTGATTGAGAAGAAAGAAAGATTGAGAGCTGAGAAAAGGGTAACATATAGAGATGACAATGTAGCCTCCACATCTGAGCCCAATTATGACCGTTTATCTAAAGGCATGGAAAAGCTACAACAAATGATGGAAAAAATGGTTGTCACAGTTAGTAACCAAAACAAAAATCAAAATCATAACCAGAACCAGAACTTTAGAAGAAACAACACCACTCCCAACAGACAAAGAGAATCAAATCAGCAAGTTATTCCCCCATTCCAAGAGAACTTTCTTGATGAATATGAGGGGATCATAGAAGATTCTGAGGGGAACACAATAAACATATTTGAAGTAGAAAAATCAATCCACAGTTGTTCCACAGAAGAAGATCAACCCTCACCCTCGTACTGGGATGAGGAAGGATTAGAATCTGAGGACTAGAGGTTAGGATTTGAAGATGCCATCATGCAGGTCAAAGAACAATATGAACATAGAAGCAAAAAGAGCCTAGACACTGCCAAACCAAAGGCTTCTGAGGTTACCATCAATAAAAGGCCTGAGAAAACTTCTAAAGTGACTGCTGAAAGTAACAAATCAGCAGCTGAGAGTTCTGGGAAGAACGAAGAAAAAGACAACCAAAACACTGATAAACAAGGTCAACCAACTAGTAGCACTAGCACTATAGTTAGTGCTCCTGATAAAACAGTTTCTAACACTGTACAGAGTGAAAAACAACCCACTAATTCTACCACCAAGGTGGTGGCTAACAAAACAGAGTTGAACATTCCAAAGAGTTAGTCCACTTTCAATTTGGAAAGTGAGATTGCAAAAATTAAAATCTCTGTCCCACTCTCTGAGCTGGCCACTCAGGATGTATATAAAGGCCAAATTTTGAAAGCATTAAATTTAGGTGAGAACAATGACACTGTAAATCTAAGTGATGATCAACCAGCCCTTCTGTTTGGTCCAAATATAGAAGGGAAGTTTCAAGAAGGGGTAGTACCTCCTTTTTATATCAGTCTCAATATCCATGATAAGATCCTCCACAATGCAATGCACGACTTTGGGGCCTCACACAACCTAATGCCTAAGATAGTTATGGAAAGATTAGGCCTAGAGATAACCCGACCCTACAAAGACTTATATTCATTTGACTCTAGCAGAGTAAAATGTCTGGGCCTAATCAAAGACCTGTGTGTAAGCCTTACCCAGATTCCAGCAAAATGTATGGTCATGGATGTTGTGGTGGTAGATGTGCCATCTAAGTATGGTATGCTATTGTCAAGGTCATGGGGAGCCAAGCTGCAGGGTACAATGCAGATGGATGGGGCATATGCCACAATTCCTGTTTTTAGCCAACTTAGAAGACTGTACAGGGAGGCACAAATGAAATTCCTGGTCAGTAGCCCCGAAAAGCCTGAAAACTCACCTTTATACTCTGTACACACAGATCTTGACTCCTTCATCCTTTGCAATGATGAGTC
The DNA here is from genome assembly GCA_034641835.2 of Pinus albicaulis. NCBI lineage: Eukaryota > Viridiplantae > Streptophyta > Pinopsida > Pinales > Pinaceae > Pinus > Pinus albicaulis. Next base: position 480,938,420 of record CM076573.1, on the reverse strand, counting down.
TTTGGAGGAGCCAGAATTCAAAAACAGAGATACGTACAAGGAAACAAGGCCCATGGACTTTAACATAATGGCTACTCTAGACTCGGAGAAGAATGATGTAGAAAACCTTGCACAGTGCACTGAAACAAAAACTCAGAGTGAACCAAAAACAAAATGCAGTCAGCTGATTAGTCACCCTTCACAAGTTCCTACACCACGTCAAGAACGAAACAATGATAAACCTGAGAGCAAACATTTATGGGAAATTAATTTCGATGGGTCATGCACCAAGAGAACTGCAGGAGCAGGAGTGTGGGTGCATAACACAGAGAGTGACTACGCAGAAATCCATGCATGTAACCTGCACTTCAAATGTACAAACAATATCGCAGAATATGAGGCTATGATCCTAGGCCTGAATTTGTTACAAAAACTAGGAGCACGTAGGATAGTCGTGCATGGGGGACTCTGAGTTGATCCTTAAACAGGTGAATGGTGAATACACAGAAAAACATCCCAAGCTGAGAGCGTATAGGAATGACACTATGGATCTATTGAAAACCTTTGTAGAATACGATCTTGTGTTTGTCCCTAGAGGTTAGAACGAAATTGCGAATGGACTAGCCTGCATGGCTAGTTTGTATCATAAGCCTCCCAGTGACCAACAGATCATCATTCAGACCAAATTCATACCTGCAGTGCCAGACAATGAAAAATATTGGCAGTTTTTTGAGGGCGATAAACAGATTGAAGATTTCCTGGTAGGCAGAGACAAGTTGGAATTTTCTGATTCAGATTCTAAATCTGACGGTAGCTGCCTAAGTGAAGAGTCCTTAGATGAGGAAGAACCACCCTGTAACATAGGAATAAACACTTTAAAGGAACAGATTGGAAATCCAAATGAAAAATGTAAAAACGCAGATAGTGAAGAAGTAGAGGTGCTGCAGGCCAAAGATAAGAACATACCTCGAGGTTTGGCACCTTTAGAAGACCTTTTTGACTTTGATGATGTAGAAAAAAATCCCACTATACAACATGCAGACTCTGATGTCGAGGAATGCAACATAGGCACTGAAAATAAACCCAAGATGATAAAATTGGCTAAGTCCCTGCCTACAAACATGAAAAAGAAATACATCGACCTATTCAAGGAATTCATTGATGTGTTTGCTTGGAGCTATGAGGACTTAAGGGCCTATGACACAAACATCATACAACACAAAATACCTTTGAAAGAGAATAAAAAACCCTTCAGACAAAAACTTCGCAGAATAAACCCAAAACAATTGCCTGCAATGGAAAAAGAGATTAAGAAGATGTATGAGGCAGGCATAATTGTGCCTGTGAGGTTCTCTGATTGGGTATCAAACCTAGTGGCTGTGAGAAAGAAAACATGGGAGATCAGGCTGTGTATTGATTTCAGGAATCTTAATAGAGCCTCACTCAAAGACAATTACCCTTTGCCAAAAATGGAACACATCCTTCAAAGGGTAGTAGGCTCAAAAAGGATCTCCCTGCTAGATGGTTTTTCAGGTTACAACCAAGTTTTAGTAATCCCAGAAGACCAACTCAAAACAACTTTCACCACTCCATGGGGCACTTTTATGTATGTAAAGATGCCTTTTGGACTGATGAACACTGGTGCAACCTTCCAAAGAGCAATGGACATAGCTTTTTCAGATGAAATAGGACACTTCATTGTCATCTATCTGGATGACATAACAGTCTATTCCAAGACTGAGGAATAACACCTAGAACACCTGAGAAGAGTGTTTTAAAAGTGTAGAAGGTTCGGTCTGTCATTGAATCCCAAAAAGACTGTATTTGGGCTACAAGAAGGAAAACTTCTTGGCCACGTCATATCTAAGAAGGGGATGAGGATAGACCCATAGAGAGTTGAGGGAATACTACAAATCACACACCCGAGAAACATCAAGGAGTTACAGTCCTTCATTGGGAAAATCAATTTCCTCAGGAGGTTTATTCCCAACTTAGCTGAACACCTTAGGATTATGACTAACATGTTGAAGAAAGGTGTAGGAGTTAAATGGACTATTGAGGCCAAGAAATCTTTTGAATCAGTTAAACTTTCACTCATCCAGGCTCCTGCCCTAATCAGCCCAAATTTCTCAAAGGATTTCCTGATTTATTTCATTTTCCTCCGAACATACAGTAGCTGCAGTTCTGCTGCAGAAAAATCCAGAGGGAATGGAGCAGCCCATTTCTTTCTTCAGGAAAACACTGAGGGATGCACCCTTGAAATACAACATTATGGAAAAACAGGCTTATGCCTTGGTTAAGGCCTTGAAAGACTTTAGGGTGTACATATTACATTCTCACACCATAACCTATGTGCCAAATATAGTAGTTAAAGACATCTTGTCCCAAGACCTAGACGGGAAGAGGGGAAAATGGATTGATGTAATCTTAGAATATGACCTTGAGATAAAACCCACTAAACTGATTAAAGGTCAGCGCTTAGCTCAACTAATGGTTGAATCGAATCTACAAGCCCTTGACATTAACATGGTAGATGCCTTGGATGAGGAGCAGGGATTGCCTGATCCCACTGTTGAGGAGAGGTTTCAGAGCTCTCCTTGGTATTCTAACATTCTGTACGTGCTTACTCACCTCAATGCCCCTCCTGAACTATCAAAGACCAAGGCCAGATTCTTAAAGCTAAAAGCCAGAAGCTATTGCATAATGAATGAATGTTTATACTGGAAAAATGCAAATGGTCTATTGCTTAAATGTTTTCCTGAGTCTGAAGCAGAAGGGATTAAACAAGAATTCCATGCAGGAGAGTGTGGAGGCCACCTCAACTAGAAATCCACTACAAACAAAATACTCAGAGCTAGCTACTATTGGCCTACACTCTTCAATGATATCCATAAGATGATAACTGCCTGCCACAAATGCCAGATTTTTTAAGGCAAAAGAAAGCTCCTCCCCTTACCTCTACAACCCATCATTGTTGAAGGTCCCTTTATGCAATGGGGCCTATATTTCATAGGAGAAATTCACCATGCTTCTTCCGCACAACACAAATGGATCTTAATAGCCACAGACTACTTCACTAAGTGGATAGAGGTTGTACCTACTAGGAATGCCACATATTCAGTCATCATTAGGTTCCTAGAAGGTCGTATCCTCTCTCGGTTTGGCTGCCCAAGGAAAATAATCACTGATTATGCTGCTGCTTTTGGATCCAAGAAAATGGTTTATTTTTGTCACAGGTATCAAATAGCACTCGGTCATTCAACTGCCTATTACCCACAAGGTAATGGCTTACCTGAATCATCAAACAAAATCCTGGTGGCCATCATCAAAAAGCTGCTGGAAGAGAACAAAAGGTCATGGCATAACAAGTTAGTGCATGCCCTGTGGGCTGACAGGCTTACAACAAAGAATTCCATTGGCATGTCACCATATCAGCGTGTCTATGGAATAGAAGCAGTGTTTCCTACCAGCCTTGGAGTACCAGTGATTAAACTTGTCCAAGAGATTCAGGCAGAATGAGATAGCATGGTAAGGAGGATAAACCAAACAATCCATCTCCAGCAAACAAGGGAAGAGGTCTATAACAGAGCTATGAAGGTTCAGGAAAATATAAAGAATTTATTTGACAAAAGAACTAAAGCCTTTGATTTCAAAATTGGAGATAAAGTTCTGAAGTGGGACTCGAGGAGAGAGGACAAAGGAAAGCACGGAAATTTTGACAGTTTTTGGTAAGGTCCATACATTATCCAGACCACTGTGGGTCCAAATGCATTTTTTCTACAAGGACTAGATGGTACAGAGCTGCTTGGGGGTCTTGTCAATGGCAGGATGCTCAAACACTACTACTGCTGATTTCCAATTTCCAGTTTCCATTTCCATTGTAAATACCATTGCAGTGTTTTATTTTCAAGAAAAAGAGAAAATGTTTCAAAAAGCATAGAGAGAGGAGAGGTTCAGACATGCTCGAAACATGAACCTCAGAAATGCAAAGGATTGGCTCTAATATGATCAAAACCTGAGCCAAAGAAGGAAAACAGTTGGTTCTAACATGTTCAAAATCTGAACCAGCAATTAAGAAAGAAGAATCAGCTCTAACATGCCCAAAACCAAAGCTGAATGAAGAAGAGAAAGTGACTCTAACAAGCTCAAAAATTAAGTCACAAAGGAAAGAAGGATGCTTCAAAATTTCAGATTTCAAGCCTTCAATATTTTGTTTTTAGTTTCCTGCAAGTTTCTGTCCATGTGCAATTGTCTTTATGCCTTGGATCTATAGCAAACTAGACTATCTAAACCTAGTTTGACTGTTTTAAATTTCTGCTATAGAATGTAGTGAAGAAATCTGTTGGACAGTCTAATCCTAGCAGATATTAGATTAGGTAGAGAAACATGTGAGGCCAACAGTTTAATCTGGTCTCATGGAGCAATAAGGGTAGAAATAGAATAGGTTTACTTTCTTGTTTGTAAAAAATAAATGATGTAAAGGGTCTGCTAGCTCAAATGCACCCTGGAAGAGAAAATGGTAGGATTGTAGGATGGGTAGGTAGATTGTTTGGGTAATGTTTCTGCTAATTGATGTCTTCACAATTGTGGCAGCTGAAAATCAAAGAAGAAAGGTGGCTCAAGCAGCAGGCATCTGGCCTACACCAAAGATCATTTTCTGAATTCTTGACTCCTTCAGGAAGAAGCCATCCCCATGTGGAGCCACTGTTAGCCCCCTATAAATTCCTTGACAAGCAAGCAAGGGGATAATTTGTTTTATAAGCCTTCAAGGAATGAATTTCTCTTGAAAACACATCATCCTTGAAGCCTTTTCATGCTCTCTGCCCTTTGATTATTTCCCTCTGCTGTGCTTGAGTCAATAAGCCTCACTGATGATGATAAATTGTGCTCCTAAAGGACTTTATTTGCCCCTTGTACCTCTGCAGAATTCTCCATTTCATCCCTTTTTATTTCCCATTGTCAAAATTCCCCTCTTACCCTCTAAATCCTCCCAAAATCCCCCTTAAACCTTCTAATTCATTTTCTTCTTCCTCTCAAAACCCGTAAAAACCCTTATTACCTCTATCGTTACCCTTCCCTGGCCTTGGATTTCATTAAAAATGGGCCAAAAACCCATTTTCCACATTATGTGGGCTTAGCACCTTTTGGCCCTAGCCCCCTCACCCTTTTCCACCACGTGACCAGCGCCAAGACCAGGTGCCAAGGTAGAAGGCGCTCATCACAAATGTATATCGGGAGCGTTTCTGGCCGTTGTTCTGTTTAGATCGGACGGTCTTCGCAGGTCAGTGTTGCGCCGTGGCCCACGACGTTCGCCCCGCCTTAATCACACATCCACCATTCATTTACCCGCCGATCCGACGGCCTAGAGTTTACCTGCCCCGGTGGTCCCCGCGTGCTGTTCAAAAATCGGCTGGTTTTTATCGCACCACCGTCTGAGAGCTGGCGGTATTTTTTTTATTTTGCGGCGATTCCACTCACTGCCTGATGCATGGCATCGACACTATTTGAAAACCGCCCCCCCATCGCGTGTTATCGTTCGGTAGAAAACTCGGCGTGATATGCACGTGCACCGTCCGATCCAGAGCTGCCCATCCAATGGTGATCGCTCCACGAAGTTGCATGGGGGATAGCCCAAGGCAATCGTACCCCTGGCCCACTGTCCATTTCCCTCCAACGCATTTTCAGCCGTCGATCTCCTCCTGAGATCAGACAGTCCAGATTTAACTCCATGTCCCGCCGTTGACCGGTCCCGCCACGTCACCATTCCACGTGTTTTCATCACTTTTTCGCCCGCCCCCCTATATAATTCATTCACAGGGAAAATTTTAATGTTTTGCGTTAAATTTTCCACCTTGCCATCCTCCAAAGCGTCTCTCGCTGATCCACCGTGTCCCTCCACTAAATCCTCTGCATTCATCGTCTCCACCCATGCCACATTGCCATTTCTTGCAGTAATCCACACCACCCACCCCATGCATGTTTTTATTAACGAGTTTTCGTGTTTTTCAGGGTTACAGGAAGGCGGAAAACCACCATGATTCATATGCACTATTGTAGTGGCACAGTGCACAAAAGAAGCTGAATTTAAAGACTGATATTACAGGAAAATGTCCGGAAAGGTGTCTGCAACATAAATTTCATCAGAGGACAGAGTTCAAAACTCTGCAAAACCTCTCCGACGCCATTAAGGCTCAGATTGCATAAACAAAGATAGTACTGGAGCAGCAGAGAGTTCAAGGCACGTAATAGAAGATTTTTGAGCCTTTTTCAGGGATTTAGAAGGCAAAGGTACCAGTTCAAAGACATCATGGATCGCATGGAAGGCCCAGCGCGCGGAAAATAATACTATCAGGGTTTCACATCAGCAGTATGTCCTTTCCACAAAGGACGAAGTGCCCATACTATCTCCATTCTATACAGTGTTCCTAAGGAAATTCCAGCCCTGACAAAAGTCCTACGCTATCAGAAACATTTGTTACACGGTATGGCGGACCCTAGCATCATTATTCTACCTTTTTTAATTCACCAGGGTGCTACATCAAGTACATCAAAGACACACCTGGAGTAAATTTGCAGCCTGATGAAGATCACTCTTTCATCCAAAGAGTACCAGAGATAAATGCTCAGAATTTAAAATAGAACGAGGCTTCGGCTCTTTTCCTTTTCTGAGTTTTAATGCTACATTTAGTTTTCCATCTACCTTCTCCGCCCCACTTGAGCTATAAAGTTCATGAAGAATCTCATTGTAAGGGTTGTTGATCAATTATCAGAGAATTGCAAGATGTTTCTTTTGAGACATAGCCTCTGTGTAAAGTTGTAAGATAGGTCGAGGAAGATGTTTTCAAACTGAATGTTCAGCTATTGGTAATTTTGTACTTGACTGGTGTTTCTCTTTAATATGACAAGCACATTTCTTTGGATCCTGATCTAAAGCAGCGGTGATTTTTTCTATCTCTGTGTTTGTTTTTAACTTATAGTCCATTTCATTTCATTTCTACTGGCTCGCATAAAAAATCTGGCATAGGATTTACCCTTGTTAGGTACCCTATGTTTCTGCTCTCATTGCCTTTGATGTTTTCTACTAAATGCGTTATCTAAGGGTTGATTTCAGTTAATTTAACCAGTGTAGTGGATGTCATTGCCTGCTAGCTGATGTATGAATTAAAGGAATCTGTTCTTAGATGTTCTTGTTAGGTTTTAATTGAATGAATTGGGAACATTGGGAGGTCTAGAACTCTATCTCTATCTCACTAGGATCCTTTTCAATTAATTGAACCTTTCTAAGATCCCTCAAGCTAGAGGCCGAAGCATTGAGAGTTCAAAGTCTCTCTCTGATCTCAGGTCTTTAAATTTGTGTTCTAAATCTTTTTAATGTTTCTTATCCGAAGAGTTAGCCTTTAGAGTTTATTTAGATCACAGTGTCCAATCCTATGCCCCGTCCCCGGATCCGATTTCTAAAGGTCACCTCGAAGGGAAGGCTTCCTTGCTTTCACCTTTCTCTCTTACTATTTCATATCACAATCATATTTAAGATCCAATGCTTTATATGACTAGCCCAATCGAAAGCCCGCACATTGAATAGCAAGTAACCCCTTTCCCGACTCCATAATTCATTTCCCAATGGTCTTGAATGTCTCTGGAGTATCTCTCTATCATTCGAAATCCTCTTTGCTCATCCTTGTCTTATATTGAACCCTTCTTTCCTGATTCCCAACAACCAAACAAACAATCAAACAAACAAACTCCAAGTCTTATAACTAGCCTAACATCTTAAGTTTTGAGCTTCAAAGATATAAACCTTGCTTATATAGAGAGATCCCTCTCTGGACCCAGGAGGGCTAGATCCTGAGGTCTGAAAGTGGTTTTGATGTTGTCTCATCTTTTGGTCTTGCCAATCTAGCCAAAACATGGGAACCCCAACAAGCTCTTTTTTCATGTCAACTTCAAGTGAACTTGACAAATTAGATGGGGAATCAGAAACCACAACAGTCCCATGCTCAGGATGGAGAACATTTCCAAGATCTTTCTTCTCTCCAATTATAGATTTAACAAAATTATTGCTGCAGCTTTGTCTATCATTATCGCTTGTTGATTCAGATTGTTTATTCTTCACATTTCTAAGTTTTTAATATAATTTAATGCCCTCCTCACTGCATGTTGGGCTCTTCAATGTTCCTACAAGAAAATTATTGTTATCAAACTTCATATCTTCTGCTTATTTCTTTACTACTCCAGCATCCTTTATAGAAAACTTTATAAGTAACCGAGAAGCTTCTGTTTTTCCTTCATATCCCTCACCAGAGCTTCCCAAAGATGAAGACATAACAGCAAAGATCAATTCACTCACATATTCTGAATCTTGTAAAGGTTCCAAGGTTCCCCTAGAATATCCCTTTCTGTGATCTCATATACAGATGATGAAACTCTTAATATCCTTAACGAAGGAGTGTCCACAAAATTAACCATGTTTCTTGATGACTTCTTTGGAAATAGTATCTTTTCACATTTTGTGGGATTGCTAAATGAACCACAAGGATGGGCTGCAAAATCAGACTCTGGCAATGAAGAATGCAGAATTGTTTCTATAGCTAGGCCAGAATTAGCCCCTCCATTAATCGCTTTAATTGTCTTTTGTAGGGCTGTCATTAAAGGAGTTGTTGAGGTAGATGATGAAGTCTGACTCAAAAGTAACTCCTCCACCTGCATATGAGAACCACTAATTTTATAATCCTATGCAACCAACTCTCCTTTTGACTCCCTTTCCATATTTGAATAGCTCCCTACCAATTACACATGTTGTTGCATCTGCTGCTTTTTAGGCTTCTGCTCAAATTTTTTCATCTTATTTGAACACATTTGTTGAAAGACCTACTTGTTTTTTAGATATATTTTTCTTCTTTTTACTAGTATGGTGATCTAATCCAGACTCAAGTGAAGAAACTACAGAACAATTTGAAACCATACCATCAGAGAGATCACATGTTGTCACAGTAGGCATGTTCACTAGCGATGATTTAACTCCATCTGCTTTATCTATAGTCAATACTTCAGATGGAAGACTGATGGAAAAATGTAAACTACAATTATCTTCGTTGTTGAAAAATACAACTACAAGAGAACTTGATTGATTTCCAAGAGATTCTGGAAAGGAGTTTGTCTTTCCATCCAGAACTTGAATTGGAGCCAGAGTGGTTTCTGAAGCCTATGGGAATGGTTTCAATATATCCATCATCTCACCAGAATGAATTGTAGCCAAATTAATTTGTCTTGTTAATGGGCATGAATCATTTGATATGCTGGTTTTTTTCATTAAAGGTTGATGCAAAGTAGATGAAATGTTACCATATGACCCAGCTAGCATCGATGAGTAGAAATTCATTGGGCGTGAACCACTTAAAGAAACAAAACCTAAAAGTGGAGGTTTGTATGTAGGCAGTCCTGCTAATGGAGGAATGGAATCTTTAATTGATGACACAACATCAAATATCAAAGAAATGAAATAAAATCGTTGTGGAAAGAAATATGCAAAACTTGCTGATTTTTTGCATATCAAATATGCTCCATGGGCACAAACATGAGAGTTGAATTTTCAACTCTCTAGGCTCTTGTTAATGTGGTTAACCAAAAATATGTCAAAAAACCAAATATTTTGAGGGATTCAAAACTTGTTGTGGATTGAGTTTGCGACAAAGTCAGCATAGTGGCCCCTCATTTGATTCACATTTTGCAAGGTATCAAACAAGTCTACAGCAAGTTGGATTGGTTCTCTTGTGGCCATATATACCATGGACTCAATACCCTAGTAGAAAAGCTCTCCAAGGAGACTCTCCAACTTATTCCACAAGTGCTAGAAAACCAAGAGTATACAAATAATAATTTTGTGGGGGTTTTTGCCTTCCATATCTAGTTTTTTGTCTCACTTATTGCTATATTTTGTTATTATATATGTAAACAATCCAATGATATTATCTGAAAAGTGATAGAGATTTTTTTGGCTTTTAAAATCCCGCACAATATATAATTGGAACAAAATTTTATTACTAGAAATCAATCAATTAATTCTACATACCACTAAAAGTGGAAAAATCTCTATAACCTTTGATCACCTTGAACATCAACCACACTAAGAACCTCGACAATGGGGTTCTAATAACATCACCAAAGATCCAAAATTGACAAAGCACAATTTAATGAGTAATGATTAGTGAAAATTACCATGTGGATCAACTACTCATGTCAAAATGATGGTATATTGGATCATGTGTGGGTTGCACTTGCATTTGAAAGAGTGAACACAATGTGTATAAAGAAAATTGACTACACTAGGAACCTTGAAAATGGGGTTCTAATAACATGGCAAAAAATCCAAAATTAACAAAGTACAATTTAATTATAATTGATTAGTGAAAAGTACAATGTGGATCAACGAATCGTGTTGAAATGATCGTATATTGGACTAGGCAAGGGTTGCAATGGCATTGGAAAGAGTGAGCACAACGTGAATAAAGAGGCACTTGGAGAAGGAATACAACGAATCACATACATGGTTGCACGTATAGGGATGGTCAAACAAGCAAGTAGAAGCATTTGGGACACCATAAAAAATGGAAACTCATTTTTTCTAAGAGACATCCAAAAGCACATTTTTTTTATAGGGAAAAGCTTAAAATCCTCCTTTTGGAAAATGCATCCTTCACATTTGGGAAAATTTTGCATCTACATTTCCCATAGAGATATGTAGAGAAATGTTTCTTCAATTGTCCCAAAAAAGGGAAAAATAAAAAACCCTTTTGTGGAAATGCATTTCCCTCTATGTTTCACCACATTTCCCAAAAGAGATATGCAGAAAAATGTTTCTTGGAGCATCCTACAAGAAAAATACACATTGAGAACATGGGAAAAATGGAGGTGCCCCCTCCCACGCTAAGGGACACATCCCCGTAGAACAATGGTTTTTTCATTCATTTAGTGGCATTTCTGAGTCATCATTGCTCATCTTTTTATGAATACAAAGTTTATCATATACTGCTATGTTGAATGGTAAGCACATGTCAAAGACCTATAACAAGAGGAGCTTCTTCGGATAGAATCAAGGCCAAGGCCTGATAATTGGGACTAAACTTTCATAGTTTCAATATAAGCATGTGGACAACAGCATAATGGAAATTCATTACAATAAAGAGACCTTACAAAACAATAATTTTTTGATGATCATAGAGGCTTTGGTATTTCACTTACACTAAGCATAGCATATATTGTCATCTATTGGTAAGGTACATCTATAAGACCTCATTTATAGATACTTCCAAAAGTTTTCCTTGGAAAGATTACTTTTATTTCAACAATCAAAGAACTTCTATAACAATTATTGTTGACTAGTGTAAAAGCATAGTTGAAGAATGGAAAGGTGCTATGTGCTATATCTAACATGCAAAAATGAAGAACTGAATAACTACGAAGTGATGTTAGCGCAAATAATGGTGTAAATTGACCAGTATTAAACTTTCCACTTCATACCATCACACTAGTGTGTTTGTAGAAAAAAATTGCTACTGTTGAAGGTATAACTACGACAATGTAAAATAAAATATCCACAGTGCAAAATTTTCAGTTTGAACCATAGATATAAACTTAAAACACATTTTGGATAAGAGGTACATACTTGTTCAAATGTTGAGCAAAATTCAAGAAACTGCAATGCTGATCCAATATCATTTGATGAAAATTATATGCCTGCAATCAACTACATTGGCTTCCCTTGAGGCAAAATTATTTCATCCATCTCTTTCTTGTCTTTGCATTTCTTCTTCTTCAAATTTACTTTTTCTTTAGCAACCTCTAACTGAAAATCAGATACAGAAATAGACTGATCATTGATCCCCTTGATAACATCTTTCTTTCCATATTTGTCTATATTGTATGATTTTCTTTTACTTGTTTGCTTCACATCAACCTTTAAAACATGTTCGCTTTCTGCTGGCATCAAATTTCCAGCTTTACAATTAATTTCAGAGGAATGAATTTTGTTTGATTTTTGGTTTATTTTAGCCCTTTTTTTCCCCTCGAGAGGCCCTATGATTTCATGAGAAGCCAGAAAAATTTGTGCGTCTTTACTTGCAGGAAAATCCAAGAACTAGATTGAAGGCCAGAATGGGCTAGCTAATGTAAATTAGGCCAAGAGGGCCTTTGAACCATGTGTATATATATATATTTTCAGTAATTGAATTCTTTTCAATTTTGTGTGGAGATTGACTGAACTTGCGTAAGAAAAATAATCTGCTTTGTGTGGACTTGTGCATGATCATAAACCTATTATTGTAGTTTTATGTGGTAGGACTTGTAAATGGAAGATATCACTGCTATGTTAAGAAAATTTTCTTGTGGAAGGATGAGCGCAAGAAAAAATGATTTAATTTTAATACATTGAATCTTAAGATAAAACCAATCTTATTCATTGACCTATGTGTGGACCGATTTCTAGATGCATTTGTTTATGCCCAATTTATGGTCAGATAATTGTTGAAATGTTCTCAGCCTAGGGTCTGGACATCTCTTGAGGTTGTGAGCGTAAAACTATTATGCATGGAGTGATCGTGATCCTGGAAAAAAATGGAGTGATACTCAAGAATGTTGCTAAGTGTTTTCTGTGTGTATTGTGAAATATTATGTATGGGAGGCAGCGAACCTTCAATGGAGATGTCTCTGTGGTCTAGACAGTTGGATAATCTTGCAGTAAATTGACATCCATTTCCATTAAGGATGAGTAAATTACACGTCTGGTGATCTTATCGATAGAACTAGCTTTGAAAGCCATGGAGCTAGTTGATTGAGAGCATTATTGTAGTCTTTTTCTAAAATATTTTCATAATTTTTCTTGGAGTAGAAAGGGGATCTCAACATCCTATTGCTATCTTTAGTATAAATTTGTTGAGGAGTTTTGAATGGTAATATTTTATTGTATTATTGTAGTCTTTTTCTAAAATATTTTCATGATTTTTCTAGGAGTAGAAAGGGGATCTCAAGATCCTATTGCTATCTTTAGTATAGAGTTGTTGAGGATATTTCAATGGTAATATATTATTGTATTCCTTGCAGAGAATCCTCGAGAAAGGGTATTCTGAATTTTTTTTGAAGAAACTTTAGACAATTGAGTCACATGCATTGTCCTTTTCAAATATTCTCTTTTAGATCCACGGAAAACTAGATCATCTCTTTTATGGACAAGTTCTGATTATACAGAAGAGATATTCTGAAATGTTTCTGAAGAAAACTTAGACAATGGAGTCATGAGCATTGTGTTTTTTAGATGTTCTCTGATAGACACAACAATTCCCTGCTTCTCAATCCCAGTGCAGTTAATATCTTAAATCAACTTGATCAATTTCTCATGCAAATAGCAAGGATGACTCAAATTTGTCTTTGTCGTCTCCTTTTGATCCAAACCAAAAATTGCAAAATCAATATTTTCTGCCATGGGTTTTCTTGGGTCCCATCTAAGAATCTCAGGATAATTTAAAATAATGTTACCTATATTTTCCTTTCTTAGTCCCATGTTTGACAGAACATCCACTGTAGAATACAATGTTGTCTTTTAACTTTCCATAAAAAGTTGAGGCTTTGTACGTTATAGCTTGCTAATATCATCCCAAGGGCATCCCAAGGGCAACCGATACTTTCCAAAAGTATTAGCTTTTCTAAAATACTACTACATTTTAGTGGATTTTGTTTCCAATAAACAACAGATCCTATTCTTCTCAACTTGAAAACCATTCAAACCATTAGAAATAGTCACAAATTTTTTATATGCTTCATCCTTGAGAAGCAATGGGCAACATGTACCATAGTTATTGTAGATATATTATGGTTATCCTAGTAATATTCAAATGCATTCGGTTTCAAAATACAATATAAAAAACCTACTACTATAAAGAACCATTAGTACCATCATTATGAACTCCTCTGCTAACTAGCCACAATAAATATTGTTTCAAATCATAAGGTGTTTTTGCCTCTCATTTGCTTTAAGGATCAAGAATGTTTGATTCATAGTCAATCTCGAATAAGGGTGTTTCCATTATAGACTTACACAATCTTCATTATCTTATTGTAACAGTACCCATGATGCCTGAAGGTGCTACTATCACTACTTTGCATGTTGCACTTTTCAGAATCAAATGATCTGCTTCAGACACCCTACAAATTATGAAGGAGAGGTCCTTGACTAGATCATGACAGTCATGATGGGTTTTGAACGTTTTTCAATATCTTAGCTTTTCTACCTTTTATAGGATGAATGTCCTATAATGTGAAGAAATGTGAAACTTCTATTCTTGAAAGGATCTGTGAATTGGATGCCGCTAATCTGACCTATACCTAGCCTTACATTATCTCAGCTATTGCAATAAAGTAATTATATCATCCAATGAAGAAATTGATGATAATGAAGCTTTTACTTTTGTAGGTGACAACACACTTACTTCAACTGATGAAAATTCGTTCAAATGAGAAAATACAGAAATCAAACTAAGTTGATGTACCTCTGATGTCCTGAAGATGTATGTTGTCTACCTTGTCATTATGAAGATCAAAATTTTGGAGATGTCACAATAGGTTACTGCTCACAATTCAAGTCCTTGGAGAGCTAATATTTGAGATGGTCTTACTGGGAATTGGGTCTTGATCAATACTTCTATTGTAAACCCTTGGACTAGAGAAGTCTTCTTGCAAGTTTGAACTCATTCTACATCAGATGTATACTTAGACAACTAACCTTTCAAATAGTAAAATATTCATGCATGAAAATTAAGTGAGTTACGCCAATGACACTTTTGTTCTTTAGGCCCTAGTTTTGATAACAAATACTTATCATACTTATGTTCAATAGTCTTGTTCAAAGAGTAGAGGAGAGGCCACAACTTTCCAACAACTACTTATTAAAACCTTAAACAACAACAACAAACTGTAATCTGGTTCAAAACTTCAAATCAAATTTAAGAGAATTCATGCCAGATAAATCTCGGTATGTATTGAGGTTATTTCAAGGGAAAAATCTGAAATACAAGTCGTTTTGTTCTAGGGAAAAAGAGAGTGATTAAATAAATCCTCAAACTCGAACAGAAGAACCTTTGTACCTAGATCTATAATCTTCCATTAAAACTCAGATAATATTGGCTTGCAATCTTTGAAACTTGGATTAACATGAGTTGAAGTCATTCTTGAAACTCGGACAGGCATGAAGTCTCATCAACATATAGCTATGACTCATATAGCCAAGTGTCAAATAGTTGTCAAGAAATTCCTGTAGACTGAGCCCTTAGAGTCTTTAATACACATTCATGTATCCAGTGAATCCCACACCACAATAGGACTATTACTTCTCCAAAGGTCAAAATATTTCAGAGCATACCCACTTGAAGTGGCAGGCATACAAAATGAAGAATCCAAGATCAAACAAAACCTTTTGTCCTTAAGGAGGTCTGAATTACTGCTTCAGGACTGCGGGCAAGTTTAGCATTTCATTCTTATAGTGGTACTACAACAATACTCCTTTTTTTTCAGAGTATAAGAACCAAGTCAATACTAGGCCTCTTTTTTTATTAGGCCAAACTTCGATGAACTCAATTCCTGTTAAAAATTTCAAGCTGCCTCTTATTCTAACATACAAATAACTGCTAGACTCCTATGCAAAATCATGTCACTATGAAACCTCAACGTTTACTAAAAATTTCATAGTCAATGTAAGGATCTCAGAGGAAAAAGATCTCCTATGCTATCTCTCATTTCAGCTACATACCTAATGAGGCATGCCTTTAAGGTAGAATATCTCACTTCTCAGTTGTATTGCATTCTCATCTTGCTTGGGCTTGTCCTCACCTGTGCTCTGATATACATGGATTGCAATTATAGCATACACTATGTAAATTGGGTAACAAGCGACAAGGCTTAAATGTGTCAACGACTAAAACTTTAATGCTAAATAGTAACATTGCAATACTGCCAATTCCTTGAAGGAGTTACACCTCTACTAGATTTCACCCTCAATACCTCTACTAGATGTCTCCATCATATCCAGTTCGTTCGATAGATAGTTGAGCAATTCTCAAATGCAGCCAGACATCTTCTGCATTAAATATTGATGGAAATTTCTACTCATTATGGCACAAGTTCCACTTTATTGGATTTTTTCATGGTATTTGTGCATTCATTCAAGGTTTGAATAAGGAATCCACTTTGGAGGAGGCCACACATGCTTCTAAGGAGGATTCATTCATTTTTGTGTAGGTAGATACATGGCCAACCACTTGGAGGAGGAACTGTACTTTGTGGTGCCATTTGGAGGATTGTTGCAAAACCAACTCCATTATCATGTTATCGTTGACTTATATCATGGAGATGGTTGATTGAGAGCATTATTGTAGTCTTTTTCTAAAATATTTTCATGTTTTTTCTTGGAGTAGAAAGGAGATCTCAACATCCTATTGCTATCTTTAGTGTAGAGTTGTTGAGGAGGTTTGAACGGTAATATTTTATTGTATTATTGTGGTTTTTTTCTAAAATATTTTCATGATTTTTCTTGGAGTAGAAAGGGGATCTCAACATCCTATTTCTATCTTTAGTATAGAGTTGTTGAGGAGGTTTGAATGGTAATATATTATTGTATTCCTTGCAAAGAATCCTCGAGAAAGGGTATTATGAATTTTTTTTGAAGAAACTTTAGACAATCGAGTCACATGGATTGTGCTTTTAAAATATTCTCTTTTAGATCCACGGAAAAACTATATCATCTCTTTTATGGACAGGTTTTGATTGTACAGAAGGGATATTCTGAAATGTTTCTGAAGAAACCTTGGACAATGGAGTCATGTGCATTGTGTTTTTTAGATGTTCTCTGATAGACACAACAATTCCTTGCTTCTAAATCCTAATGAAATTAATATCTTCAATCAACTTGATCAATTTCTTATGTAAATAGCGAGGATGACTCAAATTTGTCTTTTCCACCTCCTTTTGATCCAAACCAATGCTTGCAAAATCTAGATTGTCTGCCATGGATTTTCTTGGGTCCCATCTAAGAATCTCAAGATAATTTAAAATAATGTTACCTATATTTTCCTTTCTTAGTCCCATGTTTGACAGAACATCCACTGTAGAATATAGTGTTGTCTCTGAACTGTCCATAAAAAGTTGAGGCTTTGTATGATATAGCTTGCTAATCTCATCCCAAGGGAAACCGATACTTGCCAAAAGTATTAGCTTTTCTAAAATACTACTACATTTCAGTGGATTTTTTTTCCAATAAACAGAAAACCATGTTCTTCTCAACTTGAAAACCATTCAAACCATTAGAAACAGTCACAAAAATTTTATATACTTCATCCTTGAGAAGCGATGGGCAACATGTACCATAGTTACTGTAGATATAGTGTTGTTATTATAGTAATATTCAATTGCATTCGGTTTCAAAATACAATATAAAAAACCTACTACTATAAAGAACCGTTAGTACCCCAAAAATGCACAAGACCCCAAAAATATTTAAAATTATGTTTCTCTAATAATTCTAAAAAGACTCTTAGAACATTTAAACTTTTCTCTGTTTATAACTAAAAGCCCAAAAATTCTGTGAGAAGGCTAGAATGTAATGCAGCATTGACTGTCTCATTCATAAATATTTTAAGAAAACACAGTATGCATAATCAAGGGGATAAGGGAGAATAGTGAGGAAGAAACAAATTTCAAACAAGGGACACACTTCTAATAAGAAGTTTAAATTTCGTGAAATATAATGTGTATTAAAAAGCGTAATCCTAATTAATATGTTTAACTTTGTGAAAAAGGATAATAATACACATTAGGCTGTGGTCTAGTGACAATTTGGAACAGTTTTTCTGACAATCCTCATAGGAATGCTCCTCCCCTGCATGGGGTATGTTGGATATGCCTATTAACCATGGACCTTGTACCAATTAATGATTGTATTCTTTAGGCCTTGAAGCAGATGATTGCAATAACCGTTGGTGAGGTACCAACAACCCATTCTTTGCAAGTGCGGAAGAGTTAGAGGGTTTATCATCCGTAAACACAGAGGTTCCCGTTTAAAAAACAAAAAAAAGGACTATCATGGAAATACACCCTTTTTTCCAAAAAACTTTGACAAACAAGCATGTATAGGGAGCTTCACTGCAAAGAACAAACTATGGTGCCAAGTCCGAGCAGTATCAATTCCACTAAAATGACAAGGGACTTGCACATAGTCCATCCTTTTGAACTCATGCAATAATGATGGGCTAATACAAGTGGGCAATAACAACGCAAGAATGGAACCCTTTTCGACGGCTAACCATACAATCAGTATCTATATTTTTCTCTGCGGAGATCATTCAGTTTGGCATTGGGTGGATGTAAATGTGATTCGGGCTGCAGGGCTAAAGAATTTCTATAGAGTATAAGATCGACCATGCAGTGCAGTCCCTCTGTTTTTTGAGCTATGATACTAATAAATTTGATTACACCCATTACAAATGAAATTATTTGGCTTCTCCCCATTTTGACGTAAATACAGTATTCTTCCTTCATATTTGTTTGTCCAAGGAAGCTTCCCTGTAGAGTCCAGATCTTCCTATCTGTTCTATCGGACTCAAGCAGAAAACCCATCAAACCCTTCTTCAAAACAATGTTACACAAGGCAGCAAATGGTAGGATTTGTTGAAAACAGACCTGGATTGGCCAAACCCAACACCACTAAAGGTCCTCCTAAAATGGAATTCAACAAAGCAATAGCGCCATCGGGACAAGAAAATGGTCGTCAAGTTCTAGGTGGCATTGGGAATGTTGTTTTTGCCATGCCCCAAAGGAATCCACGTGTTGTTGGTTCTAAAGAATTTTTTCTGTTCAATTGTCTAGTGACAGGGAAATATGTTGCCACATTAGCAAACAATCAACATTTTGTACAAGATTCCCAACTTGTGAATAGACCTGATGAGAATCTGTGGGTGGGAGCGAAGCATAAAAAAACACTCTCATTTATAGGGAACAATAAACATCAAATTGTGCATGAAATTGATATGGAAGATCAAATGACATTAGAGCCGGCTATACCTTTTGTGGTTCAGACTGAGGAAATATGTGAAGTGGAAATGGTAGATTTAGTTGATCCGATGTCAGACATCGACGAGGCTGATGCAAGAGACCCAATGGTTGTTTCAGAATATATACAAGACATTTACAGTTTGAATAAAACTAGGGAGTATTTTAGTTTTGTTCCACATGACTACATGTCCTAGCAATCAGACATAAATGAGAGAATGAGGGTTATCCTAATTGACTGGCTCATTGAGGTGCACATGAAGTTTGAACTCATGGATGAAACTCTATTTTTTACTGTCAACATTATTGACAGATAAATTTCAATACATAAAGTGATGAGAAAGCATTTGCAGCTTGTAGGGGTCACTGTGCTTTTGGCATGCAAGTATGAGGAGGTCTCTGTTCATGTGGTTGATAACTTCGTTCTTATATCTGACAATTCGTACATTAAAGGATAAGTTTTACAAATGGAGAGATTGATACTTAGTAATATGCACTTCAATATGGCAGTGCCAACTCCTTATGTCTTCATGAAGAGATTGCTGAAGGTAGCTCAATCTTATGAAGAGACAGAGATATTGTCTTTTTTCTTCATGGAGCTTTTTCTGGTGGAGTACGCTATGTTGAGATATCAACACTCCATGCTTGCAGCGGCCGCAGTTTATACTGCATAATGTACCTTGAAAAAAATTCCATGTTGGAATGTAAGTATTGAACGCAACTTTTTCAATCTGCCAAGATGATGGTGCATTATCATTAGAAGGTAGAGGAAGGGAAGCTTACTAATGTTCACAGGATATAATCTACCTCCAAATATGACCGTGTAGCCAAGATAGAACCATTTATCTTTATTACAGACATGGTCCTCTAGGATACTGACAAATTAACAATCATTTTATAGCATGGTTTACTAACTATGCAAGCTCATGTCATGTCTTTTATTAGGTTTGTATTTTATGCATATGTAATGTAGTTGGAGTTCATATGCTAAATTAAGCTTTGAAGTGATCATGATGGCATCCTAGTTCTTTGATGGACAAGAGGAGCACTGGCTTAAGTTTAGTACCATCAGGATTTCCAATAATTGCTGAAACAAATAAATTGATGGTGTCTCAAGGGCTAGCTCAAAGCACTGAATCTTCCTCTGACCCTCAAGCTATTGGGGGTATATCTGGTGGAGCACCTAGTAGTGGGGCTAGTAGCAATCTTAATACACAAAATGGATCCATTGTATCGAGTACAAGTAGAGGGCTGGCCATAGTGCCAAGTTCTCTGTTGCCTACTGATGTTTTTGTTGTATTACAAAGTCCCTATTGGATTCGTATCATCTATCACAAGAAGTTTTCATTTTATATGTGCTGCTTTGCTAGTGATCAAGTATGGCTGCAGCTAGCTATACCACCTAAGGGTGGTGCTCCTGAAGGAGACTCAATGCTCTATCCATAATTTCAGCAAGTTATCGTGAGGTATGTTGATGCCAGATTAAATAATCTGGAAACTCATCTTAATCCACATTTAGGGGTCCCAGGAACTTCAAAAAATTCAAGTATGAATGTTGGATAGTCTCCCGTTAGCATTTCCAATGAAGTAGGCACCGTTTCTCCTGGAATTTCTCAAGTAGCACCATTAACCCGAAGTGAAGATACTATATTAAATAGAGTAACTAACATAAAAAAATGCATTGGAAACACAATGTCTGGCGACACATAAAGCAGGAATGACTTTGGTTGAGTTTCCTAAGACTGCAGGAACTGGTCTGCTAGTGGATGAGGATGAACAGAGGTCTATTTATGTTCAACTTGGGAATGATTGTGGTTATGGAGGTGGTTGGGTCCCTCATGCTTCTCTTAAAAAAATTTTACGTGACATTGTGAAGTATCTTGGAATTCTATGGTCATTTTCCCAGTTACTAGACATTCTGCACTCAAATTTGAAAACAGATGGAGAATTGGTTAATTACTTATTCTGTGATCCAGCTTTGATTTTTTTGTGTCAGGGGCCATTTGTATGAAGTAAGTTTTCCTGATTTAGGAGGACAAAATAAAATTCCAATTTAAATTCGTATGCAAGGTATAAGTGTGGAGAATTATAACCTGTACATGCTAGTGCAACAGCAACAACAACCACTACCACAAAAGCAAACAAATAGCCAAGATGAACTAAAATTTCAGGAAATTGATGAACTATGTGACATTTTTAGCAGGGGCCATGAGTATGAAGTAAGTTTTCCTGATTTAGGAGGACAAAATAAAATTCCAATTCAACTTCATATGCAAGGTCTTAGTGTGGAGAATTATAACCTGTACACACTAGTGCAGCAGCAACACAAACCACTACCACGAAAGCAAACAAATAGCCAAGATGAACTAAACTCTCAGGAAATTGGTGAACTATGTGACTTTTTTAGCAGGCGAGTTGTATCGGAACCATATGATGCAATTAAAATTGCTTCCTTTTTCACTTTGTTATTGATGCCAATATGAGTTCTTCGAGAATTTTTGAAGCTCATTGCATGGAAGCATGGGATAGCTCAAGATCAGGGTGCTGATATAGTTCCCTCAGAAAGGCCCCGTGTTAAATTATGCTTAGACAGTCACTTACAGATGAATTCTTACACAATAATGTCTCTAGACAATGCAGATCTAGATTTTTCAAATAAAGCAGCCAGTGCTCTGTCAAAGAGAAACATTCATTATGATCACCCACACAACGCAGTGGATTTTGAGCTCATTTATTTCCTTGATCCTGCTTATTTTTCTCGTGTAGATGCTACCAACAGTGCAGGTGGGTTGCTTCAATGTGTTTCCTTAAGATTGAAATATGCTTTTGGTGAAAATCTAAACGTGACTCTTCTAAGCATGGAAGGTAGTCATCGTGGATGTGCCAGTGGGCCTTGTACTGAGGATTGGGAGCGCTATAAATAGAGAGTAGTTAAAGTAGTGAAAATTGATGGACGTGGAAGTGGAGTTTGTGGGAGTTCAATGGATGTTAGTCAAGGAAGATTGCAAACTATGGCTGAAACATTACAACATTACTTTTAATCTTCTTTTCTTCATCTCTGATAGGGTGCAGCCGATAACACCTTCTATAGGTGGCTTCACAGCTTGAGTTTTTACTATTGTACTATTGACCTGTCCCTGGCTTCTTTCCTATCGTCCACGCACTCTAGTGGATTTTTGGTTTACTGTAGTCCTTGATCCTGCTTCTGTTCGTGATTTAAATGCTGGTAGTGCAGCTTGGTTTCTTCACTGTGTTCCTGGAAGATTAAAATATGCATTTGGTGAAAATCCTAATTTATTTTCGAGATTGCTAGAAGTCAAAGTGGAGCAGGTGGGAGTTCAATGGATATTTGTAAAGGAAATTGCACGTTGTAGCTGAAACTTCCAGCACTCCTAGATTCAACTCCAAAAGGTGTAAATGGTAACGCTCTCTTTAGGTGGCTTCGGAGCTTGAGCTCTTATTATTTTACTATAGCCCTATTTGTGGCTTCTTCATCTTCATCATGCACCATTCGATGAACTGTGGATAATTTCGTAGAGTCTACTTCTGTGAAAAGGCTTGACAAAATATGAAGGATCTTTGGCAGAAACAATCCATCTGCCTGAAGATATCGTTACATAATGCATTCTAATTTTTTTCCATCTAATATCTCTTATTTATAACATGGTCAAATATTTCAGATGCAGCTTTGACTAACAACTACTACATTCTTTTAACCAATTTTTTGGCAATGCGAACTTTCCTACAACTTTGGTCCTGTACAGAAAAATGATTCACTTTGGCCTGTAACGTGATTTTGATGTGTATTAGACAATCCTTCTGTCTCCTGTGTGATTTACGTTGGTTATGAAATTTTGTATCTATTACAAGTCGAATATTCTTGTCAAAGTTGTAATATTCCTTGTATCTTCATAATATTTAGTAGATGATTGTCATGTGATAATTTAGTAATGACTAATAGACATGGAAACTCACCAACTATCATGGCTATGATTGTAAGCAGAGCTGCCAAAATACCATAGGAGAACTTGATGGACATGCTACTTTGAAAATAATTCTGGTAAAAAAGAGGTTTGGGAAATAAAATTTGAGCATTATAAAAATAATAATATCTTCAAATACTTGTCATGTTTATATCAAACATATTTTGTAGAGAAACTATGTATTGATTTCTATAAATGTTGAAAAACTGAGACATGGGTTTCAAGTGTCCATCCGTCTTTCTGTCTAGGCTTTGTGAAGTTTGCAATAATTCTTTTGTTTTCATGAGAATAATTGTGCAACAGTATGACAGAACACTTCTGGAGTCAAAGAAAATTGATTAAAGAAATTTTTACTCAATGGTGCTGCAGAAAATAGTGTCCAAGGATGGTGGGAAAATGATAAATAAAATCCCTAAGTTATAAATACAGTAATTATGGGAAAAATATAAATAGGATCACTAAATTATAAATATGTCACTTGATGGTCATGAGGGACCCTAAGCATCTCAAAAAGAAGTCCTTAAAATGGTAAAATTTTATGTATTAAAAGTAGTCCCTGGGAAACCATTGGAGAGGTGATGAATGTTTTTAAAATGCACAAGTGATTGCTTTTTATCAACTGAATCCTAGTCTTCCTGCTTAAGCGTCTATTGAGCTATCACAAGGAACATAAACCATTGGAATTTCTTGCATAGCAACCCCTGGTCATCGTAGACCATTTGACCCAATGACTTGGAACTAGTGTCTTTATTCTGATTTTGGAAATCTCTAAGGGGATATTGAGATAGGATCTTGGAAGGTGAGTTTATCACGCTTGGTTTTTTCATGATGGTAGCTTTTGCAGTGGCATTGAACGGGGCTTGCTTGGTCTGTTGGACAGTTGCTTGTAGCTTCTTCAATGCCTCCTCCTTTGTTGTCAAACCTGCTAACGTTACACAGCACTTGTCACCGGTTTGGCCCATTCCCATCCCGCACAATGGAGGACCCATTCTCTAAACCTTCGTGAACATTGTCATGCCTTGAAAACATCATCAATGCATCCCTCTCGAGCATGAGTTTTATTTGCCCTCGAAGACATCTCCTTGCAAAAATCATGAAAAACACCCTTTGGCATTGGCGCTGCAAGCGCCTGAAGACTACACAATGGGGAAATTACTACAGCAAGAGGTCGCTGCGCGAACCGGCCTCTGCCATAGAGCCGTAGTCGCGCTCACCCAATTTGGGAGTTTTTAAATAAAGATGGCAAAAGTTGTGTTTCAACAAACTCAGAAACCATTGCCTATCTTGAGTTGGGAGGTTTGGCTGCGGGAGTTCTATGGAAGGAAGTGGTTTTGCCACCTCCCATGGAACCTTCCTTGTTGATAGGGCCAATCCCATAATAATATGGATCCCAACTCCCTCCTTCCCCATCTATAAAAGCCTGCTCAATTCCATGGCAAGCTAGTCTTGAAGTGCCTAAGCTTTGAATCTCCATATTCCCAAGAGCCTTTGTGTTGTAAAGAATCCTCTCTTTCCCTTAAGGCCGACTCAAGTAAGGAGACCATTGTCGAGAGACTCCGGAGAGGTTTTCCCTTTCCTTGGCGAGCTTTGCGAGACGTGGACGACCGGAGACCCGTCCGAAGGAGACCGCGACGTTAGAACTTGGTTGTAATCTCTCTTCGTTTATTATTTAATAGATGATTATGATTATGGTTCCACTCCGTTTTCCATCATGTTAATGCGAGTAACGTCCTTTCTGACTGATGTTTAGTTACGTATGCTGGTTTCTATGCTTGTATCTGTTCGTTTCTTCCATGTGCAGGTGTTCATCCGCGGAGATCGTGGAAGGATTGTGATCTGCCGGGGCTGAAGAACGGGGACGCTTCTTCTTCATATTCTAGCGTTGGAATCCAGGTAGGCTTCTATTCCTAGTCTTTCCATTCGTAACTAGGAGCTTGCGTCATAACATTGCTTGATTGTTGCTAGACCCCTGCTGGGCTAGTAGGGATCGCCTCTGTCCGCAGAGGGGATTTACCTCCTCAACAAATTGGCGACTCCGCTGGGGATCCAACTTGTTGTTTGATTTGTAAACTATAGACGGAGCCTGAAGTACAGCCAGATAGCCTTCGAAACGCTTCTGCCTTGCATTAGCGGAGTAGATCAACGCTACTTCAGTCAATCTCCGGTTTGGTTTACGGACTGAACAACTTGGAGTCTTTGTCTTGCCTTGCCGTTTGTTTCTTGCTTTTCCTTGCTTGATGAACCTTCTGGGTTGGGTTCTTTGTGTGTTTTTGCTTCTTGGATTGCTTAGCTTGCATTGGTCTATTTCTGGAGTAGCTTATTTTTAATTTTTTGCTGAGAAACTCGACTGGCGCGGTTTTTAACCCGACAGTCGCGCCAATTGGCGCATGTTGCCTTTGTTCAACCCGCGCCAATTGCTTTCTAGCGCCAGTTTCACACTTACAGTCGCGCCACCCCTGTAAGTTTTTTGAGTTTTCTCATTTTTGAGCTCTCTGAAGTTGACCAGTGTTTTTCTTCTTGATTTTCCGACTGCCTGAGTGTGTTGGAGTCTTGTTTGGCTGGGAATTCACCTCTGTCCTTTGGTTGTTTGCTTCTATCTACCGATTTCACGTTTTAAGCCCTAGGTCATCTAGTGGCTTAGTGTATCGAGCCCTCCTTGGGAGTTTTGGTGTTTGGATTGTCCTGTCAACTACCTGATTGATTCTCCACATTCTCTAAGTAGTTGTTCATTGTTTTATTACGATTTTTGGGTGATTGTTCATTTCTTCATTCGAAACTCGTTTGGTCTTGCTTTGGACCTAGATCACACGGTCCATTGGAAGCTTTTGAGTCTTTTCTTCGCTTTGAGAGACTTTGGTCGATTTGGGGATCTGATTGCTTGTGTTGTTGAGTGAAATGTGTTTGTTTCGCTCTCTTGAATATCGTTTCTCAAGTTGCTCCATTTGTTTTCAAGTTTGTTTAGTGCATATTAGCTCTTAAACACTGAAAATAAAAAAAAATCTCTTTTGCTTTTGTTAATTAGTGCAAATTGTGATCTTTTCCATATCACTAGTGATTAGTGTTTTGAATGAAAAGTTGTCAATTGCGTTAGTTGCATTAGAGATCTCGTTTCTTGGTTTCCTTTCATTTCGTTTGTGTAAAAGCTCTCAACTCTTCTCTAATTAGTTTTCATCGAACGAAATGTTGCACTGTGGCATATAGCTTTGCATTTAGGAGACACTACATACGATAGGGCCTGGAAATTGAAACTTAATTGAAGATCAACTGTAAAATTTATTCAATTAACCTAAGGCAGCATTGGAACTTAACGAAACATATTTATAAGGTCTAGGCTAGAGACGTGTTCCGGCGTCGTTAAACCTAGCAGCTGTCGTTCGCCTGTTGGCTTTAGACAGCGCTAGTACGGACTTGTGCTCCCCGTACCGTCGCGTATATAAAGGGAGACCCCCATAGGTTTTCAATACTTTATCCACAGGAAGCCGAGTCTGCCGCCCTATACCCGTGATACACCGAACACAGCATTCGGGGAGACTACCTGCACGTACGGAAAGTCCTTGGTCGATTTCTGTTTCATTATTGAAACCAAGGTGTATATTGCACTTCACGGATATTTGGTACACCCTTTGTGCCTAGTTTTTCCTGAGCAGTCATTTGGTCTTTTCTGACTCCCTAAACTTGAAAAGACCGTCAAGCGCTTGTCCTTTCATGCTTGTGTCAACTCTGAAAGAGATAGAGTCATCTTTTATCGTTTCTCGACTCTTAAAACATGAAACGGTAGAATTTCTTACTTTCCAATGTGGTAAAATTAATCGCCCACGATTACACGCCCGTTTAGATATTGCTTGTTGGCCGTTTGATCGTGTGTCTTAAACTCTTTTTTCAGCCCGTGTGTGGTTTTGAGTTTTGATGGAAACTTTTTCAGAGTTTACCAACCAAGGAATCCCTTCAGAAGGGAATCCTGGTCATTTTCCTCCTTTTGGAAATGTTGGTGCTCCTTACATGGCGACGTTGTCCCTTCCTGGGTTAACTGTTGGGTTGCCTGTTTGGTTGTTCTCAACCTCTGTTGTCCCGAATGTCTCCACTACTGTTCAATCAGTTCCTCCACCCGAACAACCTCATGTTGATTCCAAGGTGGACCTCTCCCCTTCTTCGCCTGTTTCTGCGTCCTCCTCTTCTACTTCGCCTGGTGAAAGTCTGGATTCAAGTAACCAGGTGGCTAAGAAGAAGAAGAAGAAGACAAAGAAGAAGAAGTCTGATAAGTGAGAGGCTAAAAGTGCAGCCACTGTTTCTGAAATACCTCCTCCCGATAAACCTTCCAACCCTCCACGGAAAGTCAAGTTCCCCTGCCTGTTGTGCATGGGAGACCATCTTCTTCGAGACTGCCCTGGCATCCCCAAGGTGCTCGAAACATGGTCTGATGGCCGACCGCCGTTGCCTTTGACTTCCGGGAGCCAGGTTGGGGGCACGTCTTCAGCTGCTGTCGATAAGAACTCTAAGAAGCAGGGTAAGATCACCAATCCCTGTAAGTTGTGTGAAGGGCACCATGCCATTCACCTTTGTCCTTATATGGATGAAGCCAAGCAAATCTTGGACAACCCAGTCGGTTCTACACCACGCCTTCCACCTGGTTACAATCGGCTTTCTTTGAGTCCTCCGCCAGCTGATCCTATGATTGGTCAAGAGTCATCCTTGGTCGATCCCACTCCCCCAGAAATTCAAATTCACGAATCCGTCCCTGACCAACCATTGGTCGTCGGATCGGTTGAACTGGCCCCGTCCACGGTGCACCAGGTCTTTTCTGTCGAGAGTGGATCTCACACCCCCCATGTCCTTCTGATCTCTTCAGATTCTTCAGATTTGGAGAAAGATTCTCCTGTCCCTGTACTTCAAGAAGCCCCTCCTCCACCTCCCATGATGGAGGCTCCAGAGGATATCCCTCCCGCCTTCGAGATGGAGGTCATGGAGGATGCTTCTTCTACCGTAACATCAGGGGAAGACCTTCGCTTGTCGATGGTAGCCCCTTCGAGTAGTTTGGTCGCTTCCTTTGACTGGAATCGATTTGCAGGATTTCGCCTTGCGTCTTATGTGCCTTTCGAGATCACAGTACAGGCTCTTGGTCTGGTTGTACCCAGCACCATTATAGACGAAGGTTCCTCTGTTAGTATTTTGTCATCAACTACCTGGCAAGCTTTCGGTTCGCCGCCGCTTGCGCCCGTTACACAGAATATGTTGACATTCAATAGAAGAACGAGTCAACCGTTGGGGATCCTTCCAAGGTTACCTATTACTTTGGGAGGTAAAACCGTCCATATGGACGTGATGGTCGTTCCAGGCCCTTTGGATTTAAATCTGCTCCTGGGGCGCGATTACACCTATGCCATGGGAGCACTTGTCTCCTCCCTCTTTCGCGTAATGTGCTTTCCACATGAAGGATGGATCGTGACCATTGATCAGCTTTCATTCTTTGGTCCTAGTGTGGCAACTGGTCTGCCATCACCCCCTCCTGGTTTCTATCCACCCGTTGTATCTGCTCCACCGCAGGTCAACTATGTGGCTACTTACCCCGTGCCTGTGCTCAGTGATGATGCCGTTGTGCATAATGTGCTGGGGGCATTGGGTCCTGACTTCCAGAATGTTTTCCTTCCATCGGGAGTGGAACTCTTGGAAGCGCCGCCTTCTTGTTCATTTTGATGTAAGCCGGTTAGAGCACAGTTCCCCTGTGTCAAGCTCTTTAAAAAATGAAACCAGGTTGGTGGAGCACAGTTCGTTGTCTTGTGTCAAGCTCCTTAAAAAATGAAACAAGATCGCCGGAGCATAGTTCCTCCACTTGTGTCGAGCTCCTAAAACAATGAAACAAGTTGTTTGAGGATAGTTCTTTTAAGTGTGTCAACCTCGTTAAAATAATGAAACACAAGCTTGTTCAATTCAACTTTTTGTTTTGAACCTTCACTCCATTTTCAATGGACTGAAGCTTGGGGGGCATGCACCTCGAATTGAGACATCATGCTGGGGGGCATGCCCGTCTTCCTCATTTCAAGCATAGTTTGCATATGTGTGTGTTCATGTGTGCTTTTAAGCTTGCGTAAAAATGAAATGTGTGATTAGATACATTATGTGAATACATTTCGCATTGGGTCGTTTGTTATGTAACTGATACATTAGATTACATCTGTATTAGACATTTGCATGACATATAGAAAACATCATCACATGTAAAGAAAGATCCATCCAAAATAGTCATATGTATATATATATATGTGTCGAAATGTTTGCACAATGTGCATCGCAAAACTCAAAAAATATACATAATCGTCTTAGTACATCCTGAGACACTGTGTCTCTCAAAAAATAGGTGTGGCATAAATCCTAAGGACTAATCCGCATGGTGCTCATGGTAGCACGTCACTGCACGCACTAGGCGCCTCAGGATTCGGTGGATCTGATTCGGAACTCCCACCGTGTGGCGCTGGTATGCCATCGGTACGTCTGATAGCCGGGCATAGTCTGGGATCCCATGGGCAATCCCCTCGAGGTTCTGGATCAGTTCTTCTCCTCCGGTGCCTTCCCCCTGGATCTCAGGGGCGAGTTGTGTCCTCCGGGAGATTGGAGACATCCCGGCTGGTCTCTCAGGTCCTACATCTGCATGCATATATAATTGTGTTAAGACGAATGTGTATTAACAAAAAACATATAAGCATAAAATCAAAAACATGAGGTCTTACCCAGCTCCTCGTCCCAGTCGTCTCCTTCTGGTAGTGGGAGATCTGGGTCCCCGGTAAAGTCAGTTCCCGAATAGGGCCAATCTTCCACGACGATCAGCTGGCGCCGTAGCCACCTAAAAAACTCTGGCCTCCAGGACATCTGTTGGCCACCTCCAGATCTGGGCATCAGTGCTGCCCAGCGAGCCATTCGTGGCTCTCGTGGTATCGGACTCGCCACTGCGGCCCCTTGGCCCTGGAAGATTGGTATGCGTTCCAGAATGAACGATACCAAGATGGAACCATACCCGAACTATTTCAGTTTCCCCTGTTTGCACTTTGTGAGCTACCTTTTCATGTTGATGGTTACTGCTTCTGCCCAGTTGAACAGTAGGGGACCCATGCATTCTGAGGCCAACAGGAGTTGAGTCTTCGTGGCCTCGTGCGGAGCCTGCGACCCAGCAGCCCGCGTAATGGTATGGAGAACTACTCTCAGTGCTAGATCAGGGATGGTGTGGATATCCACTTTCTTGCTTCCTGATCCTGTTTGTGCCCCTCGGCACACCCGTGCCATTACCTGTTCCATCTTTTCCCCGGATGGTCTGCTTCCAGTCAGTACATGGATTGGACCTCTGCGAGACAATCCAGTGATGAAATAAACATCAGTGACCTCCAGTTCTAACACCTGGTCTCGTAACCTGAACACCTGTTCATTTTCATCCCAGATATTGATTAGATATTGGAGGAGCTCGGGCTGAGCTCGTAAGCATGGCGTGAGGAAGAACTTTTTCAATCCACAGTCTCTAAGTGCATTCATGCAAGCTTGGCTTTGCATGGCCTGTTCATCCTCGTCTCCGTGCTCTCGTTCCTTCCATTCGATTTCCATTTTGAGTGATTATCTGCATTCACATGGTCAAAAACCCCTAGTTAGATCTTTGATGAGCTTCAAATTCCAAGTAATTTGGTCTAAATATCGAAATTTTGGGCGGAATTTAAGGTTCGGCCGCTGGCGCGACTGTTTTGCTAACAGTCGCGCCATGTGGCGCGAGCCCTTTATTAAAAAGAGCTCATTGGCGTGGGTCCGTGCCCGATACCCGCGCCAATGGGCGCAGCCCTAAAATTCAAAAAATGACCATACAAGACTGATTTTTAAGGGAAAATCATTAAAAAATGAATGAAAATGTAGAGCAAGGGAGCGCCTTTTACCTGTGACAGACGAGAAGCTGAATGGTTGCCTGGAATGGTCGCAATCGTCGACGGAAGTTTCTGCTCCAAATGGACCACTGTTGTTTTCTACCAAGGTAAATAGTAAAAGTAATTTTATTTTTACCAATTAGACATATTTATAACTTTTTCGACGTTAAATGAGTTTTAAAAGTTATTTTTATCAAATATTTGCATATGCTATGTCGAAAATGGGTTTTACGCTTGTTTGGTATGTGCAGCAGCAGGTTTTTGCGACTTAAATGATGGAAACGAGTTGTATTTTATACTTTTTCGGACTCGGTAAATACACGAAAAAGTCACTCCCCGAATAGGGCCGCCTCTCCACGACGATCGCCCGGCGCCGCAACCACCCAAAGAAAATTCCGTGCCTGTGACATCTCATACACTCCCTGCATCTAGGCATCAAGCAGTCGCCAGCCGAGCTATTCGTGGCCTTCGTGGTACTCCATCACCACTGCGGCCCTCGTCCCTGGAAGATCGTATGCATTCCGAATGAACGATACCAAGATGGAACCATAACCGAATCGTTTCGCCGTTCTCACCTCAGAGCTGCCCTTTCATGCTGATACACGTCGCCCGCCTGGAACAAAAGAGGGGACCCATGCATTCTGAGGCCAGCAGGAGTTGGGTCTTCGTGGCCTCGTGCGGAGCCTGCGACCCAGCAGCCCGCGTGATGGTATGGAGAACTACTCTCAATGCTAGATCAGGGATGGTGTGGATATCCACCTTCTTGCTTCCTGATCCTGTCTGTGCCCCTCGGCACACCCGTGCCATTACCTGTTCCATCTTCTCCCCGGATGGTCTGCTTCCAGTCAGTACAGGGATTGGACCTCTGCGGGACAATTCAGTGATGAAATAAATGTCAGTGACCTCCAGTTCCAACACCTGGTCTCGTAACCTGAACACCTGTTCATTTTCATCCCAGATACTGATTAGATACTGGAGGAGCTCGGGCTGAGCTCGTAAACATGGCGTGAGGAAGAAATTTTTCAATCCACAGTCTCTAAGTGCGTTCATGCAAGCTTGGCTTTGCATGGCCTGTTCATCCTCGTCTCCGTGCTCTCGTTCCTTCCATTCGATTGCCATTTTGAGTGATTATCTGCATTCACATGGTCAAAAACCCCTGATTAGATCTTTGATGAGCTTCAAATTCCAAGTGATTTGGTCTAAATATCGAAATTTTGGGCGAAATTTAAGGTTCGGCCGCTGGCGCGGCTGTTTTGCTAACAGTCGCGCCATGTGGCGCGAGCCCTTTATTAAAAAAGAGCTCATTGGCGCGGGTCCGTGCCCGATACCCGCGCCAATGGGCGCAACCCTAAAATTCAAAAAATGACCATACAAGACTGATTTTTAAGGGAAAATCATTAAAAAATGAATGAAAATGTAGAGCAAGGGAGCGCCTTTTACCTGTGACAGACGAGAAGCTGAATGGTTGCCTGGATTGGTCGCAATCGTCGACGGAAGTTTCTGCTCCAAATGGACCACTGTTGCTTTCTACCAAGGTAAATAGTAAAAGTAATTTTATTTTTACCAATTAGACATATTTATAACTTTTTCGACGTTAAATGAGTTTTAAAAGTTATTTTTATCAAATATTTGCATATGTTATGTCGAAAATGGATTTTACGCTTGTTTGGTATGTGCAGCAGCAGGTTTTTGCGACTTAAAAGATGGAAACGAGTTGTATTTTATACTTTTTCGGACTCGGTAAATACACGAAAAAGTCACTCTGGAGTCATCTTTCAGCTCTTTTCCGACTCTCTAAATATGAAAAGATCGCCGAGGCCCTTGTCGTTTCGATCTCGTTAAAATGGACACGAATCGACATTCACCCAGTATAAGTTTAACCCTTTTTCGGGCTGGGCTGGATCGATTACGAAAAAGGAATACCCTAGCCTATCGCGACTAGGAGGTTTTCCCGGATATTGTTTTCTACCTTTTCTGATCTGGGGAACTATTTACGAAAAGGGACCTGTGGAGTTTTCTTTTCCGCTGTCTTTTCAAACTCTCTAAACATGAAAAGACGCCGAGTTCTTCCTTTGTCAGACTCGTTAAACCCTGATGACATTGGATTTCGTCGAAATGACGCTCTCCGAGTTTCTCCTTCCTAGGACTCGTTAAATGCACTAGGATGGATTCGCCCGAAGGGCGGACTTATATCACAAGCATATGCTATCCCCTTCAAGCTTGTTATCAAAAATAATTGGGGTACTCGCCATAAATGGTGGGGGAAAAATGGAACCATCGTCGTTGTCGTCGGCAGTATGTCGCTCTTGAACATGGCACTTGTCTGCATTCGTGTCGGGTTGGGGACATCTCATATCGTTGCTTCACTTTGCCTCCATGGGTTTGGGTAATCTCTTTTGACCTCTCATCTGTTCACTGCCTCGTCGCCATGACCTCTGATCCGTTGATGTCAACACCCCAAGTCCTTTTCTGACTCTCTAAATATGAAAAGATCGCCGAGGCCCTCGTCGTTTCGATCTCGTTAAAATGGACACGAATCGACATTCACCCAGTATAAGTTTAACCCTTTTTCGGGCTGGGATGGATTGATTACGAAAAAGGAATACCCTAGCCTATTGTGACTAGGAGGTTTTCCCGGATATTGTTTTCTACCTTTTCGGATCTGGGGAACTATTTACGAAAAGGGACCTGTGGAGTTTTCTTTTCCGCTGTCTTTTCAAACTCTCTAAACGTGAAAAGACGCCGAGTTCTTCCTTTGTCAGACTCGTTAAACCCCGATGACATCGGATCTAGTCAAAATGACGTTCTCCGAGTTTCTCCTTCCTGGGACTCGTTAAATGCACTAGGATGGATTCGCCCGAAGGGCGGACTTATATCACAAGCATATGCTATCCCCTTCAAGCTTGTTATTAAAAATAATTGGGGTACTCGCCAGAAATGGTGGGGGGAAAATGGAACCATCGTCGTTGTCGTCGGCAGTATGTCGCTCTTGAACATGGCACTTGTCTGCATTCGTGTCGGGTTGGGGACATCTCATCTCGTTGCTTCACTTTGCCTCCATGGGTTTGGGTAATCTCTTTTGACCTCTCATCTGTTCACTGCCTCGTTACCATGACCTCTGATCCGTTGATGTCAAATACTGCCAAGTCCACTGTCGTGCCGTTCATGTGTTCAAGAGAAGTTGGCCTCTGCAAATATCAACCTTCCTCTGTTTCTCATACGATCCCGATTCACAACAAAACATCATGTTCCTCTGTCTCGTGTCGATGATGTGGGAATCATTATGGCCCACCTTCGATCAAGGTCACTTCCTGTCGACATCAACTCATTATCCAGAAAGTTGGTCTAGAGACTCCTTATGGTACCTTGGAGCCTGCATGCCTCAATGGCAGGTTCGTCGCATTCGACGAGAGGTTTACATCATTGGCCTCCGATCGAGTGATTCTGCGGGTGTTCGACGTCAACTCATTTATTCGCACGCCGTAGATTGTACCTGTAGTACCTTGAGGACCATTGTCATTATTGGTGGTTTCTCTCACGTCGGTTAACAACTTTCATCATTGGCTGGTAATCTGACGATGTTCTTGCATGTTCGACTTTAGCTCACCTACTCACATGCTTGAAATTGTACTCTGTTGGGTCGAGATGGAGCGCAAGACCCTGGATTGTGTCTGTTGTAATCCAGGCTGCGATTGTGGATTATTATCATTATGTACATGACTCACTAATTGGATGGCTGCGACCATACCTGAGTCTATTTGTTTGATCTTAGTTGGATGGCTGCGCCCATACCCTGGATTCGGATTATAGCACACTCTGTTTCGGATGGCTGCGTCCATACCACTTATACATCATGTACTTGAGATATCAGTTGTATCTTTCTGCGCAGGTTTTCCGACAGCGGGCCTTCAGTTGGACATGTTCTCGTAAAGCATTTCACCCCTCTCCCTCTCGGGCCTCATACTTTAGGGGGCATCTGTTACACAGTAATTTGTCACCGTCCTTACCATTCCCCATCCCGCACAATGGAGGACCCATTCTGTGACCTGTGAACATTGTCATGCCTTGAAAACATTATCAATGCATCCCTCTGAGCATGAGTTTTATTTTCCCTTCAGACATCTCCTTGCAAAAATCATGAAAAACACCCCTTTTGGCATTGGCGCGGGCAAGCAGTTCAGTACTCGCGCCAATGGGGAAATTACTGCAAAGAGGTCGCGCCAACTGGCGCTCTGTCATAGAGCCGTAGTCGCGCCACCCAATTTGGGAGTTGTTTTTTAAATAAGGATGGCGGAAGTTGAGTTCCAACAAACTCACAAACTATTGCCTATCTTGAGTTGGGAGGTTTGGCTGCGGGAGTTCTATGGAAGGGAAGTGGTTTTGCCACCTCCCATGGAACCTTCCTTGTTGATAGGGCCAATCCCATAATAATAGGGATCCCAAATCCCTCCTTCCCCATCTATAAAAGCCTGCTCAATCCCATGGCAAGCTAGTCTTGAAGTGCCTAAGCTTTGAATCTCCATATTCCCAAGAGCCTTTGTGCTGTAAAGAACCCTCTCTTTCCCTTAAGGCCGAATCAAGTAAGGAGACCATTGTCGAGAGACTCTGGAGAGGTTTTCCCTTTCCTTGGCGAGCTTTGCGAGACGTGGACGACCAGAGACCCATCCGAAGGAGACCGCGACGTCAGAACTTGGTTGTAATATCTCTTCGTTTGTCATTTAATAGATGATTATGATTATGGTTCCACTCTGCTTTCCATCATGTTAATGTGAGTAACATCCTTTCTGACTGATGTTTAGTTACGTATGCCGGGTTTTATGCTTGTATCTGCTCATTTCTTCCATGTGCAGGTGTTCATCCGCGGAGATCGTGGAGGGATTGTGATCTTCCGAGGCTGAAGAACGGGGACGCTTCTTCTTCAGATCATAGCGTTGGAATCCAGGTAGGCTTCTATCCCTAGTCTTTCATTCGTAACTAGGAACTTGCGTCATAACATTGTTTGATTGTTGCTAGACCCCTGCTGGGCTAGTAGGGATCGCCTCTGTCCGCAGAGGGGATTTACCTCCTCAACAACTAAGCAGTCATTTCAGTGAACCTCTCCTCTTACCAATTAACTAGCTAAATGAATTTACTTCATAATTGAAAGAGTTGCAAGATTCTCTTGTATAATTCTTACCTCATGTTGGTGAGAGAGTCTTGGTGTTTGGCTAGTTCTTTTTCCAGCTCATGTGATTTTTGCATCTAATATCAACTTTCCTCTTGGATCTATCTATTTAAGTATCTTAAGTCTTCGAGCCTCTCTCCGTTCCAAGCTTTTCCCATGCTAGGTGTCCTTCAACTCAAAGTGATAAGAAGTCTTGACATTAAGAAGCTTTGAGGCATCTTAATTTTGACTATGGTAACAACTAAATTCAGATTATAGCAGCATCAAAAAATTGGACTTAGGCACTTTGTGTTACTTGGAGTCTTCAGACAGTTCTTTTGGAGTATCACTCAGAGACTATTTGGATCACTACCAAAGTCATCATATATAACAGTCACTAAACATTTTAGAAGCAACATTTGGATTTGAAACAAAGAATTCTTTGGAGCAGTATTGTTGAAGTTTATTGTAGCACTTCCTTTAGAACATCCTTGTTGAATATTATAGAAGCATCAATTGGATAGTCTCATTAAAAAAAAAAAAAACCTTTGGAGTAGTCTTGGAAATTTGTTAAGGAAACTGCACGTTGTGGCTGAAACTTCCAGCACTCCTAGTGGTCTTCTTTGCTTCAGCTCCAAAAGGTGTAAATGGTAACACTCTCTTTAGGTTGCTTCACAGCTTGATTTCTTATTATTTTACTATAACCCTGTTTGTGGCTTCTTCATATTCATCATGCACCATTCAATGAACTGTGGATAATGTCGTAGAGTCTACTTCTGTGAAAATGCTTGACAAAAGAGGAAGGATCTTTGGTAGAAACAATCCATCCTCCTGAAGATACCGTTACATAATGCATTCTAATTTTGTTCCATATAATATATCCTATTTATAGCATGGTCAAATATTTCATATCCAGCTTTAACTAACAACAACTGCATTCTTTTAGACAAACTGTTGGCAATGCGAACTTTCCTGCAACCTTGTTCCTATACAGAAAAATGATTCACTTTGGCCTGTAAGTTGATTTTGATGTGTATTAGACAATCCTAATTCTTCAATCTTCTATTACTTCTTGAGAACGACACTAGTAGGTGGTGATCATGATATGTTAAGATGGTATGATCTATTTATCTATCATAAAAATAAGTGAGCATGCTCATCCTCCTCCATTGGAGTGATTAGGGATCAAATTTAATATTTAATAAATCTTTGTAAACCAAAAGATACATACATAGATTCTGGAGGGATGATTGGTGCAGGACCAACTTCTTCTCACTCATGTTACAAGTTGCCAACACCTGACTAAGCAAAGGTATTTCACAGCTGTTGGACTTGTGTTTTTAAGTCAGATCAATTTGGTAGGCTTAGGATATGAGGATAATTGGTTGTAAATTCAACAACCAAAGCGTTTTTAGTATTTTAATAGTTTCCACTCCGCTAGTTGTGATTTGAGATAATAACAATAATGATTCAGAGTAATTATTTTCATAATTTAAAAAAATCATCCAATCAACCTTAAAACCAATACCCTGTCATGTAAACAAGTTCTATCAAACAAATTTTTAAAACATCGCTTTAAGATTTCATTTCATAGGACCAAATTGCAAAACCCATTACCACGAAATCATTAAAACAAAAATCCCAAACATAAGACATTCCAGAAATCTTGAGAAAATCTCTTAGAGAGTGCATAATTTAATCCAAGCTCTAGTAAATTTCCCTTCATCATAAACTCTAACAGAATGTTATGCATTAGAATATAACTAATCTCCAACAAAATAAAAGTAGCAGGGGTTTCCACATATAATCCCATCAGCAGGAAATCATTAAAAGAAAAAACACAAACATGCGACATTCAAGACAGCTTGAGAAAAATTCTTTGAGAATGCATAATTTAATCAAAACTTAATTAAATTTTCCCCTTATTCCAAACTCTAACAGAGTGCCATGCATTAGAATATGTTTAACCTGAAACTGATCTGCAACAAAATAAAAATAGCAGCGATTTCCACACGTATCAATTGGGATTTTGTAATTATAACAACCAACCTCCATGTAAACCTAAGAAAACCAGAGAGGGTGATAATCAAAGCTAGCCCAGCATGGATACGACCATAGGTTAATGAATAGAAACCAATAGAAGTGGAGACAAATGTAGAATACTAACCAATTCAGCGACAGGAATGGGAAACCCATGTTGAGTGTAGCCTTGTGTTAGTGCTTTGGCATCACCGCAGGCCTGCAAAAGAGATGCATAGGTATTGAAATCGACTGAGATTCCTTTCTGGTGCATTTGATGGATTACACCCAAAGCTTCGTTCCACTGGCCTCGCTTGCACTTGCTGCAAGATGTTGATGATGCAGGTATTGAGGTCGACAGCGGTATCAATTCTGAATCAATGTGTTTTGTGGGCATTTTCATGGCAATCCTCCTTGGTGGGAAAATTAAATTCAAAATGAAAAAGGCCAATGTGAAAAAAATATTATTTGAATATAATAAATATTTTAATTTTTTTTAAAGTTATTAAAAGTTATAAATGTTTTGATGTTTTTCAAAAAGAAAGGCAATTGTATTTGTAAGCTATTTTGTTTTCTCCAAGATAGTGTTAATAAAAAATAGATGTTAATAACCAACCTAACACATCACCAACCTAAGTTGACCACCTTGAAAAAATATCGGTTTTTTCAATGAACTAAAATGTCTTTAATGAAGACAACCAAATGTGCATGATGTTGAACAAGTAAACCAACATGACATACTTTTAACAATAGTAACAATGTGTGCAATTTGTGGATTGGGAAAACCAAACTAACATACCTATGATAATCAGAATCGACCAACATGCCTATTGTGATCAACCCTTCACGAGTTCTGTTGATTTCGTGCAAAATTAAGCAAGTCATGCAACTCTTCGACTAACTTTGATACATATACAAATTAAGTTTGTATTTACTTGTTAGAATTTTGTTAAAGTGTTTCCCCTTTAAATGTCACAGGTTTGAATCCAAGGGAAATTAAGGTATGTATACCTCCATGGATTAAATAGTTAAATCATTGCATGAAGGGCATCCATTGTCCCACGAACAAGGGGGTCTCACATGCCAATTTAGAATATACCTATATTATAACGTTATATTAAATACTATTATTACTTTCTTGTGTTAATATGAGTGCTTTTAATATTTAATATACAGTTAAGTAGATTACCCCTTGACTAATTAGTGAATTAGTTAATATTGGATGAGAGAGTTGTAAGGTTGAAATTTCTATACCTCGTGTTAATTTGGGTATTTGTATCATTTCAATGCAAAATTATATTTCATACATATCCATGGATCCATTAAATCCATTTACACATGCCAACCAAAGATATTCAATAGTTGGGTTAGAACTAGCAGTTGGGAGGAGTTCATTATCATATTCATCCAAGGGTTTCCATACTAGAGAAATTAGGGTATGTGTTTGATTTATGGGCTAATGTTTGAATGATAAGAGGAGACGAGTTAGTGCAAGTCCTTCTTATGGTAAGGCCCTGCACCTCTTCCTTTATTTCTTAAAGTAAACTTGAAAGAAGTGATTACAAATATATGATACATATAATGTGCAAACCATTCACAACATCACAACATTAAGCATTTACACAAGATGCAACTTATTTCATGTTCAATAGATTTTTTATTTTAAAAAATAAATATATGGTACCATGATATAATATATTGATTCACCAACATTGACCACCAAACAAATGACCTAAACGATAAATGTTATGTATGGTGAATATCATCCACCATAAACTATGATTATTAGCCACTCTAACACCCCTAAGTTTATGGTCACTCATTGAACATGACTCCAAGAGTTGTTTCGAGCTTCTTAAACTTATTCTTTCCCAAAAGACTGACAAGGATGCCTCATTACTGTAGCATTTTTGTCTGCGCCTTTCATAAAATTCTCTACAACCACGTTTTTATGTTATCCTCAATTAACATTTCAATTCCACGTATTTTCTTATTGCGTGTTTTAAAGGGTTTCCTTCATTCTCATGGCAGACACAGAGTCGCATTCATGGGTCCTTATGTGTTTTGGGGACCATCTCATTACTTGCAATGATTTCTCTCTAAATCAACACATGGCAAGCGCGGTATGATCAACCAAAACATATTAGCACCTAAAAGGCCATCGATTTCGAGTTAATCCCTACCCTACGACATGGAAAAATTTTTGGTTTGAATAAATTTTGTCAATGAATAACATCATTGTGAGTAAAAAGGTAATGCAGTTTGGCTTGGCATCTGTTTGTTGCATTAGGGGATTTAATGGGTTAGGGGCTAAGGGTTTAGAGGTTTAGGGTTTAGGGGTTAAATGAGTTAGGGGTTTAGAGGTTTAGGGGGTTAGGGGATTTAGCAGTTAAGGATTTTATGGGTTAGGGGATAGGGGTTTATAATGGTGTTAAGTTTAGCGGGTTAAATGGGTTAGGGTTTTAGGGGTTTAGGGGGTTAAATGGGTTAGGAGTTGGGAATTAGGGTTTAAGGGGTGAGGGGTGAGGGGTTTAAGGGGTTTAGGGGTTAAATGGGTTAGGGGTTAGGGGTTAAGGGTTTAGAGGTTTAGGGTTTATGGGTTGAATGGATTAGGGTTTGGGAATTAGTGTTCAAGGGTTTAGGGGTTAAGATGATAGTTTCGTTTGTCTTTGTTTGTGCACAATAGTTCTTTATTCTTTGTATTTCAATGTAACAATTTTGTAGGTAACGTTGTTTGTTGCCATGTCTTCTCTATTTATTAATTTCTAGTATTTGTTAGCCATTTATTTACATTTATCGATGAAAATGTCTATTGCAATTAAACCAAATGTATGTTCAATCTCCAGTTTCAAAGTCAGCCACAATGTTGTCACACAATTTAAGTGATCTAGAGAATGGACATCTGATGAAGTCTCAATAACCACACTGCACCTCATGACTGCTACAGAAAATCTTAAGTTAGAGTGTCCCACATTCATGAGAAAGTTGGCGATTATACTCTTGCTCCACCTGATTGTGTCCTAGACATACCCGTTTGTTGCAAAAACATCCTAATGTTGTTGACCTTGTCCCTTAACA
Organism: Pinus albicaulis; assembly: GCA_034641835.2. Taxonomy (NCBI): domain Eukaryota; kingdom Viridiplantae; phylum Streptophyta; class Pinopsida; order Pinales; family Pinaceae; genus Pinus; species Pinus albicaulis. Next base: position 480,897,240 of record CM076573.1, on the reverse strand, counting down.
GACCAAGGAAACAGATGAGACTGAGAGGAATGGAAAGCACTACAAAGTTGGAGAGCGTACAAAATACTAGGATGATTTAAAGGATAAGCTTGAAGAATGTAACAGTGGTGAAACAACTAAAAGTTGTCCCAAACAAACAATTGATAATTATGTGAAACCTTCTTCTGTACCAGTCAAGCAAGACTACATACATGTGAGAGCAAGAAGAGGCAAAGCGACCGATAGGAATAGCCTGGCAGAGAGGGCATGGTTCACTCTTTTTAATGAAATGTTTGATCTACATTTTGTATATCGAAGATTAACCATTTTAATCTTGCCAACAAGGGGAATGTTCCAGGTGGGGGTTTGAGGGTTCAAAAGCAAAGTCGTTAGAGCGGAGGAGGCCGTGGTGGCAAGGGGAATCGTGGGTTTGATTAATTTGAGGTAAATGAGGGGCAGGTTAACTAACATTGTTGCCTAGAGAACAGTCGTGCACTTATCAACAACCTTATGGAAATAGTGGAAAAAACTGTGAGATTATGTCATGAGGAGCATGTAGAGCAGATGGCAACATTGGACTGAATGTAGTATTTACAGTTCCAAGTCCGGGAGAGAGTACTGGTAGTTTTTTAGCAAGGCCAAAATCAACTCATTGAGAAAGTATAATAGTTGGAGACTTGGTTGGCGCACTTTGAAGGGCACGGTCAGTGTGACTTCTGTCCTCCACCACATCTAAGAACAACCCCGGACAACCCTGCATCCATGAAGTTGGACGAATAGTATGCTATTTGGTGTTCTTTATGTTTTATATGTGTTTTTGTGTCTTTGGCCCAACCATTTATGGACAATGTCCCTAGTCCCTCTTTTGCATTTTTTTGCATCTGGTGCAATTTTTTGTCGACAAACCAAGTCAAGGTGAGATCACCTGCTTTGTAACTAGCTATATGTACTCCTTTTTTCCTACATGAATATAACATTGAATTAAAAAAAAACAAAGGTTCATACATCATTAAAAATTTCATTAAGTTTCATACTTAAATTAACAAATGTTCATACCTATTTACTAAATAGGTCTATAAATAGATATTGTAAGTTTATCTATTTAGTATTTATCAAATGTAAATATGATGATTTAATACTAGATTTAAATGAACTCACATGTTTAACATAAGAAATGTTATATTTATCTAGTTATTAAATGTAAATATGAAGATTTAACCTTGGATTTAAAACAACTCACACTTTTAACATAAATCAATGAAGTTTAAAAATTTAACTTTATGGCCAAATATTGAATATAAATATAAATATTAATTTGGCAGTCTAATTAATATTACCTTTACTAAAATTATAATGAAGGCATTAGTGTAAAGTTGATAGATGATACATGCAATTATGTTAATTGTAGATGAATCCATCTGCAGTGTTAAACTTTAGAGACCAAAGGGCATTCATAATTTTAACACTGTAAATTCATAGACCCCTTTGTCTCTAAATTTTAACACTACAAGTGGATTTAGAGACACCTATAGTGAAATGTAACACTTCAGTACTAAAATTGAAATTTTCCATATATGGAGTGACACTATACTGCTGTGTTTGCTATTTGGCCACATTTTTATTCTGGACTATAACCATCATTTACATTAATCATTATTAATTTTGTCACTTATTGATTTAGGAAGCATTTTTAGCTTAGTCACTTATTATCTAATACATATTTTATTCCAAGACACTAAATTAGCTAGTCATAGTTCGTCACTTAAAATCATTTTCAAATTTAGTAGTAATTCACTTAAAATAATTGCGGTGGGGACTAACATTTTAGTCTCCTAGTCAATTATGTTGAAATAATTTTTAAAAACCTTGGGTTCCTCTCTCACCTCACCTTCAATGTTATTTTTGAAATAGGTTCCATACTTCAATGTTATTTTTGAAATAGGTTCCATTGTCACCTTCAATGTTATTTTTACAAATCTACTTCAAACAAGAAATTGTTGGACACTAAGCAATGATAATCTAAAGAATAGAGATTTATTTTTGATTGAGATAACTTGTTTTTTAAAGTTATCTCAAATTTTTTTTTGGAATGAGTTCCACTTTGACATTCAATGTTATTTTTAGAAATCTACTTCAAACAAGAAATTGTTGGAAACTAAACCATTACAGGGAAAATCGAAGGAATGGAAATTTATTTTTGATTGAGAGAACTTGCTTTTGTGTTATCTCATTTTTTTTTTAATTAAGTTTTCTTATAGTCCCCTTTTTATTTATTCTCTATGCAATAAACATTTATATTTTGTTTTCATGTTTTAATTAAAACTTTAAATTTTATGTTAAGCAATTTTAGATATTTAATATAAAAACTTATTTTTTTAATTTTTCAAAGCTTTAAATACATTAATATGATCTGTGAATTGTGAAGTTAAGGATTTTGCCATTTATGTTTAATAAAATTTATATTTTAGTTGATATTTTTCTTCTTTTTTTCATTGTTATTTTGTTATATTTTATTGAAATTAAAAATATAAATAAAATATATATATATATATATATATTTTTTTTTATTTTGTAAATTTGATTTTATCTAATATATTTGTCAACTATATTTTCTCTTAAATAATAATATACCAATCATTTACTAACACTACAACATCTCCATAATCTCCCTAACAAATATCTATTTACCCAATAACATATAAATGTTTATCTTCAAACATGTATACCAAATTAAACAGATGACATATATATAAAAATTTCCTTATTAAGATGAGAGTACACACTACCTGACCTGGGACAGGAGAGCGCTGGATCGGGTGAACCTCTCTCGCGTCGATGGGGCAATTAACGAGATAATGACTACACACCTACTCATTTGGGAAAGCAGAGATAGCGACATCGGGTCACGGGCAATTAACGAGATATTGACTGTATGCTGTTATCATCACGCGCTACCGATGTTGAATTGACCAATAGTTTGCCCGGCCGCCGCGCGGAATCGATAAGCCTGCCCGCCGGATCAACAGCAGCGGCATATGCAGTAACGCCCACGCTACACAGATCGATAACATTTGCGTTAATTGAAGCCATATGGACGTCAGGGACAGGAGCTTCACCTTCCAGTATTTGATACACTTGCCGTACCCCCAGCCTCTTTTCCGGCTCGGTACAGGAGCACAACAACCCCAGTTTCAACACCTTCTCCATCTCGTCTGCGTCGTATTCATTCCCCAGCTTCGAATCTGCCGCATCGAGCAGCCTTCCCTGTGCGTACAGCACCGAAACCCAATCCACCAAAACCAGTCGCTCGGCGTCCATGGATAGATCCACGGGCTTCCTCCCGCACGCCACTTCCAACAGCAGAGCCCCGAAGCTGAACATGTCCGTGCTCGGCGTGGCCTTCCCAGTCCGTGTGAGCTCCGGCGCTATGTACCCCAAAGTTCCCATAACGCGAGTTGTCCGTGGGTTCTGGATGTGGTCATACAGCCGGGCGAGGCCAAAGTCTCCCAGCCGCCCGTTCAGCTCACAATCCAGCAGGACGTTACTCGACTTGATGTCTCTGTGGATGACCCTCTTCTCCCACTGTTCGTGCAGATACAGCAGACCCGCCGCTACGCCCTTCAGGATCGCGTATCTGCGGGGCCACGGCAGGGCCGTTGTCGGGTTTCCGAATATGAGTTTCTCGAGGCTGCCATTGGGCATGTGGTCGTAAACGATGAATAGCTGTTTCTGCCTCTTGCACCAACCCCGCAGCTGTACCAGGTTCCGGTGTTGCATGCGCCCCATGGTCGAGATCTCTGCCACGAATCCCCTCATTCCCTCCCTGAACTCTGTCGTTATGCATTTCACTGCGATTTGTTGGCCACTGTCCCGGAGAACGCCCCTGTAAACCTTGCCGAAACCCCCCTGCCCCAAAACATTTTCGTCCCTAAATCCTCTCGTTGCAATGCTCAGATCTTTGTAAGTGAATCTATGGGGCCAGAACTCCTTCTCCCATTCTTCCATCTTTCCTCTGCATTTCGCTCTTTTGAAAAACGTGGCCACAACCGCCAGCGAAAGGAGAACCACCAAGGCCACTGTAATCCCAGCTATCAATCCCCGTCTTGAACGCTTGTCATTCATGTGAGCAAACGAAGGAAGACTCGAGATATTGAGAGGCGGTGCCGTGCCTTCCGTGGTGAAGCTCCACGCAAGAACGTAATGGTCTTGGAAGAAATTTCCCCCTGTAGCCGCTGAAAAGCCAACAAACATATTCTCTATCAGAACGCTGTGCAAATCGATTTTCGCAGATACGAGGGGCTTCTGCGGTCTCGGCAATCCGGCCAACATTATGCTAACGTTGAGCCGGCTTTGGAGATGGTCGTAATCAATCCAGGCCTGTATGTTGCGTCCGCTCTTGAGGCTCAATTCCTGAAAGTCCTCCCCTCTCCAATGGCCGGCACTCTCGGTCTGCACGGACATGAGGTTGTTGATGTCCACGCCCACGTGGTTGTCGTCGGGATCATTGAATTCCACATTCCTGGTTGTATCGAACTCCACTGCGAACAAGTGATTGTATGTCTGCCCGTTGCTGGTGTTGTTAAGCAAGCCCAGATACTGGGCCGCCACAGCGTCCATTGGAGATGTGTAGGGCGTGATGATGAAGGCCATTCCATTTCCGCCTGCGTTATCTGGGGGCGGGACCATGCTGAAAACGAAGGTCGTACTGAAGGAGGAAAGCGTCTCATTGCTTTTCATTTGAACGGGAATCGAATACAGCGCCCGGCCGAGCATAAAACGCGCGTGATTTGTGAGAGCCAACGCAGATTTGGAGTGGATGAGTGAAGCATCTGCCTCCAAGATCAGGTTGGTTCCACTGAATCCGTCGAAGAGAAAAGTGGAAGCAAAAACTGGTATAAACAGGGAGAAGAAAGCCAAGACAGTGAGGCTGCCGATGCATGAAGTTAAAAAACCAGAAGAAACGCAATTTGTTCTCCAAGATTCCATTTTTTTTCTGATGCTTATCGCATATATTCTGAATAACCATATATAACATGAACGGCCTGGGCATAAAGTCGATGACAGAATTCTACACGAAAGTTCATGGAAGCAAGGACACGTGGTGTGGATGACATATCTAGAAGCACGTGATTTGGAAAAAACATATCCCACCAAAATAACAATATTCACTGGTTAATATCTCAATTATTAACTCTCGAAGTCAATAGTTAATATCTGAATTATTAACTGTCAAGTTATGTGATTTATTTTGATATTTTGATTAAATTTATATTATATGATTTATTTTGATTTTAATATGATTATTTTCAATAAAACAAGTTGTAAAAATTTATTTATTTTACTATGATGAAAGTTGTTCTGTAATATCTTATTATCGTATAAACATTGTGATTGCATTAAATTTTATTTTGGATGTTTTTGACATATGAAATTGTTACGCTCCTTCTAACAGCATTTCGTAATTTCTGAAAACTAATTTGTAGTTGTTTACTTAATTTATGGAAATTAACTGTAGTAATTTCTTTAAATTATGGAAATCTTATCATGATTTACGGAACACTTGACACATAGCCAACAGAAGCTTGATGGAAGCTTGGCTATAAATTCTTCTGTTTGGTCCCCAAGCTCACTAACTCAATTCCCTTCAATTTTACACCATCAAGTTAGAGTGAGCAGAGCTTGGAAGTGCCTTCAGTTTTTATGTATCTTTTCTTTCTATTTGAGTGAATTTTGTGTTGATAGACGTGACTATTGGTACATCCTTTTTTTTAAGTGGCTCTCACTCTATCGCTGCAATTGTTTAGTTGGACTCTACCTGCATCCACCCGTGTGCTTTTTAAACCTTCACAATGCAATGCAAATCCATATCATTAATTGTAGCGTTTTTCACGAGAAGAAGAAAATAATTGCATTGGTTGTAAGCACATACTGATATAGCAGATATGAGCTTCATTCTCGATGTTGTAGAATTTTTTAGTACAGAAATTTACAGTTCGGGGTTCATTGACATCGATTTCCTTGCGTCGATAAAACAAGGTTGTTGCTGTTGTTTATTATTGTGCATGAAGGAACAGCTTCAGTTGTGGTGTGAAAGGAATAAGGCATCTTCCTTCTATATTTTTTCTATATAGTGAAGCTGCCTACATTGTAAGTTTGAGTAGCATCAATTGATTGCGTAAATGTCCTATTTTTAGGATTTTCTAAATTAAAGCATATATTTAGAAATATGTCTCATTTTTGTTTAATTTTTATGCTTATAATATTTAGTCTAATTATATGAAATTTGGATAATTGTTATGCATAAATATTAGAGTTTTATTGATACAAATTGTCGTTATTCTTATATCTTGTTAATTTTTATAAGAAATAATGTCTAGTGATCTATATAATTTTTAATTGATTAGAGAATAGCCACAGCATCTCTAATTAAATAAAATTATATATTATGGTTGATTAGGATCACATAAAGAATATTTATATATTAATTGTAATTAATTATGTTAAATATAATAAATTTTATTACTCAGGAATATTTGTTATATTTATATAATTAATTAGGATAAAATATTCATAATTTACCCACATGAGTTATGAATTAATAGTTTTATCATAAAGTTCAAAACTAAGAATTTGATAAATTCTATCATAAAGAATAATTGAATCTGCTTGAAATGAAAATTTAGTCCACAGACAATTTTTATGTCATTAGATTCAATTTTTAAAGCATGATTTACATTGGTAAAGCATGAAATTTTATTTAGACCTCAATTTTAACATAAGCATGTGATTTTTAATTTTATGTAGTTGTACAACCTGCAAATTTCTCTGAAATTCATACTGATATCCCTGAACTTAAGGGAGATAACTATAAGGTCTGGAAGGAGAGAGTTCTCCTTCATTTAGGGTGGATGGACATAGACTATGCTATTAGGAAAGACGAACCACTGGCAATCAATACTGCCAGCACTGCAGCGGACATCACGCTTTATGAACGATGGGAACGATCTAATCGTCTATGCGTGATGTTCATTAAGACTAAAATTTCAACTGGTATTCGTGGTTCCGTTAAACAACATGAAAAGGTCCGAGATTTGTTGAAAGCCATTGATGATCAATTCGTCACTTCAGACAAGGCACTAGCAAGCACCCTAATTATGAAGTTCTCATCCCTAAGGTTCACTAGTGTAAAAGGTGTGCGCGAGCACATCATGCAAATGAGGGACACTGCGGCTCAATTGAAGAAACTCGAGGTTGAAATATCAGAGTCTTTCCTGGTGCACTACATCCTGAACACCCTTCCACACCAATACGGACCATTCAAAATCTCATACAACACACATAAGGATAAATGGTCAATTAATGAACTTATGATCATGTGTGTTCAAGAGGAAGAGAGACTGGTGATGGAAATGGGAGAAAGTGCAATGTTGGCAACGCGAGGAAAGGGAAAATTTCAAGCCAATCGGAAAGGGAAAGGTAAAATACCTCCCCAAGCCGATATCAAGAAGGATTCCAAGTGTTTCTTCTGTAAAAAGAAGGGACACATGAAGAAGGAATGCGCCAAATTTCATAAATGTCTTGCAGACAAAGGTAATCCAATCTCGTTTGTTTGTTATGAATCTAATATGGTTAATGTCAATATTAACACCTGGTGGATTGATTCTGGATCAACAATGCACATTTTGAATTCCTTGCAGGGTTTGCAAAACCTAAGGAAGCTAGTGGGAAATGAGCAAAGCATCTTATCAGGAAACAAGATGGGCTCGCATGTAGAGGCTATAGGAACATGCTATTTAAATTTAAGTAGTGGATTTGTTTTAGAATTAGAAAAGACCTTTTATGTACCAAGTTTTTCTAGAAACTTGATTTCAGTTTCAAGGCTTGTACCTTTTGGATATTCCTTTAACTTTTCAAAAACATCCTTTAGTTTATTTCATAAATATGATTGTGTTGGGAATGGTATTTTGCCTAATGGTCTTTACTGCATTAATTTACAAAACAATGTCACTTATGATTCAATGCATGTTCACATTAAAAGATGTGTTATTAATGAAAATTCCTCTAAATTATGGCACCGAAGACTAAGTCATATCTTCATAGAAAGAATTAAAAGATTGGTAAATGAAGGGGTACTTGATACTCTGGATTTTACTGATTTCGAGACTTGTGTGGACTACATAAAGGGAAAGCAGACCAACAAGTCAAAGAAAGGTGCCAATAGGAGTTCAAACATATTAGAGATCATACATATTGATATATGTAGTCCAAACATGGATTCACATGATCAGAAATACTTCATCTCTTTTATAGATGATTACTCACAATATATGTATCTCTACATGCTTCATAAAAAGAGCGAAGCATTAGATGCCTTTAAGATTTTTAAGGTTGAAGTAGAGAAAAATTGCGGCAAGCAAATTAAGATCATGAGATTAGATAGAGGTGGAGAATATTATGGTAGATACACAGAAGATGGACAAGCACCTGGGCCATTCGCAAAATTTCTTCAAGAGCATGGGATTGTTGCCCAATACACCATGCCTGGTTCACCCGACCAGAATGTTGTAGCAGAAAGAAGAAACCGAAAATTATTGGACATGGTGCGGAGTATGCTTAGAAGCTCCAATCTTCCTAAATCCTTGTGGACTGAAGCACTTAGGACGACAATGTATATATTAGATCGAGTTCCAACCAAGGCTGTTCCTAAAACGCCATTTGAATTATGGAAAGGTTGGAAACCGAGTTTGCGACATATGTGCATTTAGGGATGCCCGTCTGAAGTAAGAATATATAATCCACAAGAGAAGAAGTTGGACTTAAGGACCGTTAGTGGGTATTTCATTGTATATGCTAAAAGGTATAAAAGTTACATATTTTATTGTCCATCTAACAGCACTAGGATTGTGGAATCAAGAAATGCAAAGTTTCTTGAAAATGACTTGATTAGTGGGAGCGATCAAACCAGGAACATAGTTTTTGAGAAGGATCATTCAGAATGTCAACCTTCCACCTCAAGTGATAGATTGGTTATTGTTCACAGCACCCCTCAAGTACAAACTGGTGTTGAACAACCAATTGTTGAAGTTCCACAAGCTGCTGACGACATTCCAGTAGATCAGATAGTTCAAGAATTGCAAAGAATTCTTGAACAACGAGTTGAACCACATACTTTTCAGGAAGATGGTGGTACAACATTAAGAATATCTACTAGACCAAAGAGATCAGTAATTCCTGATGATTATGTTGTGTATCTACAAGAATCTGACTACGACATTGGAGCCGAAAATGATCCTGAGTCTTTTTCACAAGCCATGAGTTGCAAAGAATTAGAATTATGGTACGATGCCATGAAGGAAGAGATGAATTCTATGAAGAGTAACGAAGTCTGGGATCTTGTTGAGTTGCCTAATGGTGCAAAAGCCATTGGATGTAAATGGGTCTTTAAGACAAAGAAAGACTCATTGGGCAACATTGAGAGATACAAGGCAAGACTCGTTGCAAAAGGATTCACTCAGAAAGAAGGAATCGATTACAAGGAGATTTTCTCTCATGTATGTAAGAAAGACTCCTTGCGCATTATTATGGCATTAGTAGCCCATTTTGACTTGGAGTTGCACCAAATGGATGTGAAACCGACATTTCTCAATGAATATCTAGAGGAGGAGGTTTATATGAAACAACCTGAAGGATTCTCCTCTAGTGATGGTGAGCAATTGGTTTGCAAGCTTAAGAAATCATTATATGGATTAAAACAAGCACCCCGCCAATGGTATTTGAAATTTCATAATGTAATTTCTTCTTTCGATTTTGTAGAAAACATTATGGATGAATGTATATACCTGAAAGTCAGTGGGAGTAAAATATGTTTTCTTGTTTTATATGTGGATGACATTTTGCTAGCAACCAATGATAAGGGTTTGCTGCATGAGGTGAAACAATTCCTCTCTAATAATTTCGATATGAAGGATATGGGTGAGGCATCTTATGTCATTGGCATTAAGATTCATAGAGACATATTTCGAGACATCTTGGGTCTGTCTCAGGAAACCTATATTAATAAAATTTTAGAGAGATTTCGGATGAAGGATTGTTCACCAAGTGTTGCTCCCATTGTGAAGGGTGATAGGTTCATTTTGAACCAATGCCCGAAGAACGACTTTGAAAGGGAAAAAATGAAGAACATTCCATATGATTCTACTGTCGAAAGCATAATGTATGCTCAGGTCTGCACAAGACCTAACATTTCATTTGTTGCGGAAATGTTGGGACGATATTAGAGTGATCCAGGTTTAGACCACTGGAGAGCTGCAAAGAAAGTAATGAGGTACCTTCAAGGAACCAAAAACTACATGCTTATGTATAGATGGACGGAAAATTTGGAAGTGATTGGCTACTCAGATTCTGACTTTGCTGGATGTGTTGATTCACGCAAATCAACATCAGGATACATTTTTGTGATGGCCGGTGGAGCTGTATCATGGAGGAATTCCAAGCAGACCTTGATTGCCACTTCCACTATGGAAGCCGAATTTGTCTCCTGTTTCGAGGCTACTTTACATGGTGTATGGCTTAAGAGTTTCATTTCTGGGCTTAGAATTATGGATTCTATCTCTAAGCCATTGATAATATACTGCGACAATTCAGCTGCTATTTTTATGGCTAAGAAAAAAAAAATTGGGAGTCGAAATAAACACATCGACATTAAGTATTTAGCTATAAGGGAACATGTTAAAGAAAAGAAAGTGGTCGTTGAGCACGTTAGCACTGAATTGATGATCGTTGATCCTTTGACTAAGGGCATGCCACCGTTTAAATTCAAGGATCATGTAATGAATATGGGACTTGGTTCCATTATGTAGTTTCTCATTGTATGAACAATGTTATTTTGATGAAATTTTTAAATTTTGTGATGTTTTTCTCATATTTATGTGCACCTTAATTTGATTTGAGAGAATTCATCTGTGTAGGACCAAGAATAAACATAGGGTTTATTCATTAAGAAATTGTTGCCACATAAATTTTAATAGAAATAAATACATAGTAATACATGAAAGATAATACTCGTTATTAGAGGACTTATCGCCATGATTCATGCATTTATTACTTAATACAGATTATCAATGGTTTTTAAGATGAGACATTAAGTTTGGAAGTATGGACCAAGTGGGAGAATGTTACGCTCCCTCTCCCAACAGCATCCCTTAATTTCTGAAAACTAATTTGCAATTGTTTCCTTAATTTATGGAAACTAACTGCAGTTATTTCCTTAAATTACGGAAATCAACTGCAGATAATTAATTTATTGTTGGGAGCTACTAAAGTGGTCCATTACTCCCACTGCAGTTCTCTACCATGATCTGTGGAACACTTAACACATATCCAACAGAAGCTTGATGGAAGCTTGGCTATAAATTCCTCTGTTTGGTCCCCAGGCTCACTAACTCAATCCCCTTCAGTTTTACACCATCAAGTTAGAGTGAGCAGAGCTTGGAAGTGCCTTCAATTTTTATGTATCTTTTCTTTCTGTTTGAGTGAATTCTGTGTTGATAGACGTGACTATTGGTACTGCCATTTTTTTACATGGCTCTCACTCTATGGCTGCAATTGTTTAGTTGGACTCTACCTACATCCACCCGTGTGCTTTTTAAACCTTCACAATGCAATGAAAATCCATATCATTAATTGCAGTGTTTTTCATGAGAAGAAGAAAATAATTGCATTGGTTGTAAGCACATACTGATATAACGGATGTGAGCTTCATTCTCGGTGTTGCAGAAGTTTTTAGTACAAAAATTTACAGTTTGGGGTTCATTGACATCGGTTTCCCTGCGTGGATAAAACAAGGCTGCTACTGTTGTTTATTATTGTGCATGAAGGAACAACTTCAGTTGTGGTGTGAAAGGAATACGACATCTTCCTTCTGTATTTTTTCTATATAGTGAAGCTGCTTACATTGTGAATTTGAGTAACATTAATGGCTGGAAGTATATTTTTACTAGACATTTTTAAAGCTTTTACTTTTCGATTCTATTAAAGTTTTATATTCCGCATTTTAAAATCATTCAAATTACTTACAGAAATTATATAAAAATAAAAATAAATAAAAATAAAATAAAATTAATAATTAAAATAAAATAATTATAAAATTTTTTAATGTTGTAATATAATTTACAATTTACAATTATTACTCACGGAAATATATCATAACAATAAGAATGAATGAAACACTAAGACGTGGATGACCATTGCTAAAACTACAAAAATAAATGAAACACTAAGAGGTAGATGACTATTGTTAATGCAAATGGTCTGAAGTTTCCACATAAATACATCAACAATTTGAAAGTTATTTAACTCTCAAAATTAACAAATTAATAAATAAAATAACCAATCAATTAAGAAGGGTGACTATGCATTTACTTAACCCTAACGATATTACTAATTAAAGATAAGGATAAAATTGAAGATAACGTCGTGATTCACCATTGCATCGAATTAACTAACAAAAAAAGGGAATACAACGCTATTGGTGTTAGGATAATATATTGTTTTGTAAGAGGATAATAAAGAAAGTCCCATTGCATGTTCACTTTTTTTTAAACTATTACTTTCCAACTTAACTTAGTTATCAATAATGTAATGTTTTGTTTGATATGGTGACCAGCATGTACCTAAAACTGTACCTAAAACTTTATTACGCTTATTTTTCATGTCAAATTTCCTCCTTTAAACCATTGCCTTCCAACTTAATTTAAGTATCAATAATGTAATATTTATGTAATATTTTGTTTGATACAGCGACTATTTTGATCAATAATGTAATGTTTTGTTTGATATGGTGACCATGCATGTACCCAAACATTTATTACGCCTATTCCTCAGCAAATTCCAACTTAGGTGCTTACGCCTATTCCTCATGTCAAATTCCAACTTCACGTGCTTGACATTAGTCTTGTAAGTTTAAATATAGTGTAGTTATTTTACTTTTTGCTTTTTATAACAAATTTATTTTAAAATCACATCCAATGGCAGGCACATCGATATTGTTCCCCGGCATCTTCATTCCTCCTCCCTTTCTCGCATCACTTTTCAGAAATCTAAAACAACTTCAGTTTTATAATATATTTGCTTGATATGTGGTAAAGGTTATCGAATATAATTATACAAAAATTTTGTTTACTTTTAATAAATTTAAATTTATTAAAAAATAGATAATGGTGAAGACACAGAAATATATGATCAGATTTCCTTGGGCTTCAATCATGTCAGGTTTTTTAAAAACAACTTTAAAGACCAGGGAGTGTTACTTTTTAAAGCATACACTACCAAATTTAGCGGCAAGAATGGATAATCTTATTATATTTATGTTTTGCATCTGTGTGATTTTTAAAGTTTAAATATAAAGTTATTTGTGAAATGAATAGGTTCAATAATATTTAAAATTTAATTGAAATTAATATATATATTATAAATATATAATGAGATTAAATAATAAATTTTCAATCATCTTAAATTGATAATTAGAGATTATATAAAATATAATAATAAAGATAAATATTTAATCAACAAAAATATGATTTTGTAGAAAAAGTTATATAAATCAAGAAAAAATATTTAAATTGATTTAATTATTTTCATAGCTGGTTATTTTGTTGATCTTATCAAGATGGGTCATTGTGGGGGAAATTGGCATTCACTTTGGCAAGGAGTTGATTCCTGAGGTATATATCATAATTAAGCACATCATTCTAATTAAACTCCTCAAGGCCAAATATTTTATGGCACTGGAAGTTGGAAAAAACTGTCTTCAATAGTTTATAGTGTTAGATGAGCAAGATTACAATATCAAACTTGTAAGTGGAGGAAGTCAATCACTTTGGTATGTATATTTTACTTGTCTAAAAGTTGAATTTTGAAAGATTTATGGGACATATTTGAAGTTTATCTCTATTGCTCAAAAAATATAAATTTGTTTGGAGAAAAAAATGTATATTTTACTTGTCAAAAAGTTGAATTTTGAAAGATTTATGGGACATACTTGAAGTTTTCACAATGGTTATCTCCTATTTATTTTTTGTCATCTTGTTCTGCATTCTCTCTTTTTCTTTTTCCCCATTTCTTTCTCTTCTTTGTTTCCTATGTTCTGTGTGACCAATTCTCCTCATTTTTTAAGTTCAAGTTCAACTTTAATGACTATTCCTCATAGCACACCACTTAACCAAGAGACTCCACAATATGTACTTATCAAAAAAGAAAAAAATCCAACCGTGTATTATTGATGGGTGGCAAAGAAGGCATAGAGACAATGGTAAGACATCATTACCTAATAGATTTTTTATTTTATTAATAAAGGAACTAAAGGGTCATATTTAATAAGATGGGGAGCTCAAGGGTTAAGTAGTGAGTGTAAAGTCAACAAATGCACAAAGAACTTGCAGGCATCTAAGTGTACAACCAAACAACTTTAATTCTTTCACTATAAATATTTATAACAAAATTATAACAAACCTAGGACAAAAATAGTTGGAGGTCAAAGACAGTTCAAGCTTTCTACTTTAGTTTTGATTGGCCAACACTAAGATTCAGAGGAAGAAATTTCAAAAAAAGGAAATTGACCTACTCTTAGAGGTTAAGTTTAATAAGTGTCTAAACTTAGCAATGATTGTCTTTAGGAACAATGTTTAGCTTTTTAATAATGACAATGAGTGTCTTTAGGAGCAATGTTTAGCTTTTTAACTATAGAGAACAAGCCTATTTTAGGGTGTATGGAATTATCTGTTTTCATACACAGAAAGTCGTAATTACTTAACTATAGAACTTACTTAACTATAGAACCACTATTTTTCTTATCTATCTAAGGTTCTTTGATCAAGAAAGCTTCCAAATTATCTTTTACTCTAAAAGAAATATGGATTATTTGCTCTAAAAAGATATATGATAAAACTCACCATTAAGTTCAACAAAATACATAATTCAAACTTTTCAAAATTAAAACATATATAATAAAATTCCATGCCCTTTTTAGACATATATATAAAAATTTCCATACCCTCCTTAAAAAAATTGAGATAAATTATCATTTTTAAGATTATGCTCCAAGTTTGTAATTTGTTTTGTTTCTAAAACTTTATTTCACTTATTACACAGGAACATTTTTTAATTTTATTTTAGTTGTATGATTAAATAAAAATTTGTTTAGCAGATGAATATGATTGACATTAGAGAAAATGTATTCACCAGACATAATTTAATTTATTGGCATTCACCGATTTCGAATTTCCCACAAAAATTCGACAAACACAACGACTAAAAGGAATGATAGATGATCTATCATTTCATTACGTGAGTTCATTCATCCTTGTGATAGTCGTTTTAAGATTTTTGCTCATCTATTTAACTTTATGAAGTTAGAATCTACTATCAAACAATTTGTGCTACCATCCTTGTTGACTTGAAGTTTAGAATAGGTAGGGTATCTTTTAGATATATATTAAAAGTCCCATCTGAAACAAAGGATTCGATATAGAATCCATACATGGTCAGATTAGATATGGCATCCACACTGAACTATGTATTCCTGTGCACTCTCAAGCAACTAATATAGCAACCACCCATGTCAGAGAATAAACCCTTCATATCTGTATTTTAATCATTGAAAAAAATCAAAAGAATCATTTCTCTTCGATCATGGAAATAAACCGCTCAGACCAAGTAATTGATTTAGGGAATCTTAAAAAAAAAATTGTGTGCCTGAATCCACCAGAATGATGAAACCCGTAATAAAAATGCAGAAGTGGGTTGTCAATTGCTGACAAAGATAGGGTTTCAATAGCATTCTAGTTCAGGCCACTAAAATGAAGAAACACAAACAGACTAAAAATTAAAGACCTAGAATATCATGACTTATACATACTTAAACATACTTATGCAAGGCCTTTCACTGGGGTAATATACAAAAAACAACACAGAGAAGTGAAATTTTTACAGCTAAGAACATATCGGTGGTAATAGGGCCTGGGGCCATACAATTTGCAGTAATCTGAGTGCCCCTCAATTCCTGTGCCAGGATTCTCGTCATCACCTCCACTGCCGCCTTGTTGGCCGTGTAGGAGCCAAACCCTGGTCTCGTGAATCCCACAATGGAGGTGCTAATGTTGATGATGCGACTGTTGCCTCCATGAATAATCCCGTTGGCGGCTTCTCTGCTACATAGAAACACACCTTTGCTGTAGATCTTGAGTGTTTGGTCCTAATCTTCATCGGACATCTCAGTAAATGATAAATAATTGGGGTTCATCACTCTCCCGTTGTTTACCACAATGTGGAGTGGCCCAAATGTGTGCTCGAAAGTGTTGAATAGGTGGGTACTTGATCGTGCACCCGCAGTTTCAGATAAATATTAAAAGTCCCATATGACACAAAGGATTCGATATGGAATCCATACATGGTCAGATTCGATATGGCATCCACATTAAACATGTATGTATTCATGTGCACTCTCAAGCCACTAATAATAGCAACCACCCATGTCAGAGAAAGAAACCCATAAAATCTGGATTTTAATCATTGAAAAAAATGCAAAGAATCATTTCTCTTCGATCATGGAAATAAACCACTCAGACCAAGTAGTTGATTTAGAGAATCTTAAAAAAATGTTGCATGCCTGAATCCACTAGAATGACGAAACCCATAAAAAAAAATGCAGAAGTGGGTTGTCAATTGCTGACAGAGCTAGGGTTTCAATAGCATTCTAGTTCATGCCACTAAAATGAAGAAACACAAACAAACTAAAAATTAAAGACCTAGAATATCATGAATTATACATACTTATACATACCAGTGCAAGGCCTTTCATTCGAGTAATATACAAAAAACAACACAAAGAAGTGCAATTTTTATAGCCAAGAACATATCGGTGGCAATAAGGCCCGGGGCCATACAATTTGTAGTAATCTGAGTTCCCCTCAATTCCTGTTCCAGGATTCTCGTCATCACCTCTACTGCCACCTTGATGGCCGTGTAGGCGCCAAACCTTGGTCTTTCAAATCCCACAATGGAGGTGCCAATGTTGATGATGCAACCATTGCCTCCGCAGACAATCCTGTTGGCAACTTCTCTACTGCACAGAAACACACCTTTGTTGTGGATCTTGAATGTTTGGTCCCAATCTTCATCGAAGGTCTCTGTAAATGATAAATACTGGGGGTTCAACACTCTCCTGTTTTTTACCACAATGTGGAGTGGCCCAAACGTGTGCTCGATAGTGTTGAATAGGTGGGTAGTTGATCGTGCACCAACAGTTTTGCAAAGAGAGCTAGCACATAGAGCAACTGACAACTAGATGTTAAGCGTAGAGAGAAGGGGTAACGGTGTGTGCCAGATGTCAGACAAAGAACAAAATTCAAATAGGTGGGAAGTTGATCGTGCACTAATAAAAGCGTGGAGGTGTATCACCTGCAGTTTTGCAGAGAGAACCAACACACAAAACAACCAGATGTTAAAAGCAAAGAGAAGGGTAGCGGTGTGTGCTAGATGTCAGACAAAGAACAATGTGAAGGGCAACGAAGGGCAACAATGTGTGCCATATGTTAGACAAAGAATTAAAGCATTGACTAAGTGAACTAATTCAAAGAAAGGCTTATCAGCCTAATTAATTTAAAGATTATTAATTTTACTATTAATTTGATAATAAAATAAAATTTATGTTGGTATGAAAAATTTAATGTCTTCTTAACTATCATATTCAAAATTGAACACATATATTATGAATTTTTTTACTATTATTATTATATCTGACGGGTTATATTGTAATTATTTTTACTCAAAAAAGTTTGAATTTCAATTAATTTTGAGAATTTTACGCAAATTTTATAAAATTTATTAAAATTTTGAAAAAAAATATATTGATTTAAATATTATGTAAATTAAAAATAAATTTTGAATTTTTTAAAATTTATATTTATATTTTTTTAATTAAAATAAATAAATAAATTTTATCATAAATAAAACTTGTTTTGAAAAAATAAAATAAAATAAATTATATGCCACCAAATATCATAATAATACATACATCACATCATAACTCTTTTCGATGACTTAACACTCTGATGGAAGTCACGAGTTGGAATAAAGATGAAAACGGTTAACAAATTTTGATTTGGGGAGCATAAACCCCTCATCTAGGTGACATATCAGAGGACAAATTTATCAAACGGATCACTAATGCCAGTTGAGTGACAACTTGCAAAGTGAATGAGAGATTTTTTTATTTAAAGTTATTTTGTTTCGATATTTGCCACAAACAATCACAGGTATAATAATCCTCCCAATGTTACCAGCTATATGTCAAAATCTAAACAAACCTACAATTGTGATGAGGGTTGTTCCCTAAGGTCATAATCTCAAATGATCAATCCTTGGATAGTGACCATATTACTCCTAACTGCAAGTGTACAAGATAATATTCTTGATATCAATGATCTTGGTGAAGTCATCAAATAGGCTATCAAAAAAGTGCTCCAATTGTTGAATTTTGTCAATCGAGCTCTCTTGGTTTTCAACATAGTTGTTGTTGCTCCATTGGGAGCCCATGGACCTCAGATCCAGTTGCCACCAATGCTTCCGCATCAAGGATGATGTATTTCCAACCTCATATAAAAAAATTCAAGCCTACTATACATGGTATTCTTAATAGAATACCTTACCTGATCTATCTCAGTATCCACTTGACATTGCAAGAAGAACACTGAGGAAAAAACATAAGACCTGAAAAAAAGATTATGCACAAAAACTGAATTCTCATTGAAACTATACACCAACCCTCAAAGAAACAACATGAGAGGCAATGAGCTTATATTATTGATCAAATACATATCCTTGTCATTGCATACATGACCCCTTTGAGGCTTTTGAACCCATTCCACTTTGAAAAACCTTGAAGACCTTGTCATCAAATTGCAAAAACGATTCCCCACATGCTTCAATCTTGGTTTTTATAAACACCTTGTTCTCTTGTTCCAAGTTAATGGCCTCCAACACCATGATATGCTCCTCATCACGTTCTTGCATTATTAGCGTTCAGCTCCATGGAAATGTTCTCTACTACATTCTGGTATTTCGCCAGGCATGTAAATCCACATTTCTCTACATATAACACATCCCAAAGATTTGAAATCTCATCCATGTATTCATCAAGCCATCTATTTCCAACTAGAAGCTATAATTTTTGCACCAATTGGTTGATTTCCCTGCGCAGGGACCTTAATAGGAAAGACTTCGTTGAGGTCAATCCATTGACATGGAATTGTGGGGAGAGATTGGCTATTTTAGAATTTCTAGGCCTTGTATCAGGGTGGTGTAGAAGCCATTCACATCCCAAAATATTGAATTCATAGATGAGGAATTCATAGCTTCACAAAAGGGCGCCAATTGAAACATATTCTTCAACAATTCCCAAATATTGAATGATAACTCACTCCCATAAACTAGAATATGAGCCTCATCTCCTGTAGCAGCTGAAATTCTTCAATAACTTCTCTCTTTTAAGGTGGATTGAAAATGGCTTCAAGAAAATGTGAATGCACTGCCCTTGGACTCTGGGATCTGCAACTATTGTGGAAACAATTCAAAAGCTACTTCCTACCATTCAAGCGCTACTCTCTTTTAAGGTTGAGGGAATTGAATTTTCAAACATGGATAACATGTTATTTGTGCACATGATTACCAAATTGCCACATTTTTTACACTGCAAGTTGGTAGGTTTTATTTCGAGTGGTGAGGGAGGGTAGGGGTACTGAAGTTGTATGATAGGTGTTGAAATTCTCAGCACATGGAAACAATATTAGAAATCAGACATGACATATTTACTTCATATCAACATAATGTTGAAATTACCATCAGAACTGAAAAATATTATTTTCATAAGGAAGTAGGAAGTAGGAAGTGCATTGAGATGCAAGCCCTTCATGTCACAGTGAGCCCTTGCTAATTCCTTCCATTGCAGTGAACCCTTTGTGCTGCCTCCTAACTGCCCCATCCTAGAATACATTATTCAACATATTGAAACTAACTCCCATAAAATTGGATATGAGCCTCGTCTCCAGCGGTGGCTGAAATTCTTCAAGAAATTCATCTATAACAGAATAACCTTAGGAACAAATCAATCAGCACAAAAATAAGATTTGTAACTAACCATAGGCATAGATAGCCTATATCTTGTCAAAATTAGTTTCCAATCATTGAAATATTTGGGGCGTCAAGTTCCTTTCAACCCTTCTTTGGTCCACATGTGCCAATTACCAGCACATATCATCTTCAACCGTAGAAACTACCCTAGATTAAGTTGAGCATGAGCATTAACGCAACTGCTAGTTACCATTGAAACTGCAATATGATTTTTAATAACATATGAAAGACATCATACTGATAATTATAACATCAAGTACAACATACTTAACTCAAATTGGATCACTATTTTTTTAGTCTGAAAATTGGAAATACAGGAAGCTTCAAATTTGAATTGTAGTCACTCATTTCTCTCTATTGAATTGGTTGAATAACATTGGAGAAATTGTCTCTATTTTAAAAGGAGGAAACCAGTTGTGTACACTAACAATAACCCTAAATCTAATGCTTTGATTAGATTTCTCAACCTACATGCATATGAATGTGTTGTCCTTCTATAGAATTGCACCGAGATTGGAGTAGGTTATATGAAACTCTCTTTGTGATTGGTTCCCTATTCCTCTAAAACCTATCTCTTGCTCTTTTCCTAAAACTGGAAGTAAATTATAAATAGATAAGAAACTCAAAAGTAGAACTGAACAAAACTCGAATTTTATAAATCTGGAACTACATGAACTGATGGTAATGAGAATACTCTAAAAAGAGGACCCAAAACACCTGATGCAGTGAACCATAAATAAAATTTGAGCATCCCCGAAAATATTCTCGGTGCTTTATAGGATAATTACTTTCAAAACATCACTTACATAATGGTTTGTTATTGCATTCATTTTCTGTGTCACATGAAATACACTGTAGTCTCATGTTTTGCAAAATTTTGAGTGACTCATGGTCACTCTCTTTTATTTTTTAAAGGCTATATAAATCTAGTATATTTTTGTTGGTTCACATGTTCTCTTTTCAGGTGGACTAGGAAGTGGAAAGGGTACTCAGTGTTATCACTCCGCTAGATTCCCAAGGCTGAGGAAGGAATCCCAACAGAGCTACCACCAACTAAACTTTTGACTTGATAGCTGGCTCTATCAAGCCGGAGAGGGATGTCTCCAAAAGGGTCACATCCAGGAGGGCTGGATAAATTAGGGTTTTTAGGCTAGATATAAAGTGCAGGGGGTTGTTTTGAATGTGATTTGGTTGGGGAATCCATGGATGAAGGAAATAGGTCAAGGAAAGCTCGGTTAGCGCAAATGAGTTAGGGTTGCAGGGATCAATGGGGCAAGGTAGGTACAATGCTTATCACTTGAAGAGGATTGTTATAGAATGGTGTTGAAGTTGAAAGAAAGCTAAGAAAAGCATAGGATATGTATTTTTCTCAGACAGAAGAAGATGGACAAAATATGATCAGTCACCCAAAATAGATCATGTGCAAACATGTATTCTAATTATCTAACTTGTAAAATATCATAACATAGAAATGAAGTGAACATGAATACAATACGTTCAAACATATGATGCTGAAGAAGAAACACTGATAGACATTCAATACCACAAGTATCCCATAAAAATAGCTACAACTCCTCTTTATTAGCTTGGCCAAACTAAGTACAAAGTTTCCTTGATCAACTAGCAAACATAAAATTGATTCCAACCCTTCACTAGTGTGAATAAAAGAGCTAAATAGACATCAAAACAAGCTTCACTCATCCTCAAGGCTTGAATCCATGAGGTGAGGAATATATCCACTAATTTATGAACTGAAAACTAAAGTGTAGGGTGGCCTAAGTGACTCACCCCTCATTACCTTGAACTGATTCATCATGACTCATTAATGACTTTAACCTCTACCCTAGGTAAGTATTCCTTGACATAATTACATTTTACCATGATTAATTACATGAGTAGAAAGACGATTTTCTGAACAAGAGTCAAAACTTGAGAGAAAATTTGAAAAAATCAACAAATTTGACATTTGCTCCATTCACTGTGCATTTGCACCATTTGTCTTCAGGTCCAGTTTTGGAGGCATTCCCAGTGTTCAAATGAGGCCAAAGATAGCTTGTTGGAAAGCCCTGCCTGTCCTCTTTCCAAAAAGGCATCACATTCTGAAAATGGAGGTCATTTTCCCGCTAAAAAAGCCAATCTCCCAAGGCTGTTATTTGCACAATGCCAAGGTGAAAAAAGGGGCATAAAGGTCATTTTTTGGTGGTTTTTTGGGATTTTCACCCATCAAAACTATAAACCAAGGCTGGAAACATGGTTTTCTAAGATGTATGAGTCATTAGGAATCCAATGCTGCCTTCATTATCCTAAAAAAGTGTGCCAATTTTTTGCGTAGCGCTGAGGGCACTACGCAAATAACCAATTTTCTGCAAATTAAATGCCTCAAGAAACACATAGTTTTCCATCATTTTTACAAAGATTTAAAAGATGCCAAAAAACTATTAGAATAGCTGAGGATGATGGGTCTAAGCTTGGAGGGAAGCCTCAGCAAGGATGCCCAAATTCATTTCCTCCTCCTTGGTAAACATTTCAATTTTGGCATTGGCTCTTTTGAGCTTGGCCAATGAAAATTTCTCTCTTTTGGGCATGAAGTTTCACCTTCCTCCTCAATAATTCATTGTATTTATTGGCCATGGCTCCCTGTTTTGATTGATTTCTATGGAAATTTTCTCATTTAGGGTTAACTAGTGAGTGATGCAGGAGCATGAGGCTTAGAGACAAAAGGCTTCATTAATTATTCCAAAAATCCAAAAAAAAATTACAAGCAAAGGTGTTAGTACCTTTAGCTGTCAATTTACAGTTTTACTAGATAGGGTTGAACTGGTATCTAGGAAGGTTGAACTGGTTTAGATTAGATTCAGTATATTTAGTCTTCAGTTGATAGATTAGGGAAGATATTATGTAATTAGGATTTTATCTAAATTAGGAGAATTCGATCCTCAAGAAGAGGTCGACTGTTATGTAAAACACTATAAATGTAACCTCTGAAAAGGAGAAAATTGAATTTGGACCGTAGAAGAATTGATTGAGAGGGTTTTGCCTCTGATTTAATAAAATTTCAGAATTTAACTATCCGTTGTATTCTTGGAAAATTCCGGGACGGTTTCATCTCTTCGAAATCCATTGGATTTATACTTTGTGTAGAATATAAGTGTATTAACTTCTGTGTAAAAGATTCGGAGGAAATTGAAGGAATTCTGGTTTCTTTGGCTTGAGATTAGATATTTGATAAGTGATCTATGTTTATTGATTTTCAGAGTGAAAAAGGAGGTTTCTAAGAGGAGTTGAAGTTAAAACTGTAAAACAGCAGAAAAATCTGTGTCAAATGCAATCGAAAATCAAAGTTTGCAACGAAGCAATTTTTTGAAAAACTAGTCACTGTGATCGCACTGCTTTTGGGAGTGCGAGTGGTTTTGTCTATTTGAACGCGATCAAATAGAATTGTGACACGTCATAGTGGCTATACTGCTAGTTTCGCGTGACTTTTGGTTGATAAGTCACCGGGCTATTTTTACGCGATAGTCGTTCGATCATAAACAATTGAGATCCGACGGTGTTCGCGTCGGAAGTTACACAGAGTTTAAAAAAGGGTAAGGACCTGACGGATCATTTCAATAGAATTTTATTAAAATTTTTGAGATTCGAAACCCCATTCCTAAGGTTTTTAAACATTGTTTAAAAGTGAATTATAATGTTTCTGAAGGGTAAAGGGGACTTTAGCTTCCAAAAATCATTTTATGAAAATTAATCAATCAAATTTAATAAATTTTGATGACCGAGAGTGGAATTAAGGATCAGGAACAAATTCCTCCTGAATTAGAAAACATAGTAACAAAATTTGAACATCTCTCCTTAACGCCCGCACCCACACTGCCATCAGTGAGTAAGCTTAGCTTCCCTTTGTCTCTTTAGAGATAGAGCTCTTTTCAACCCTATAGTTCTAGGTCTCTGCCTCGATACCTGTTCTTATTACTCATCAATAAAACCATACTTCTCCAATGTTTCATCTAAAATGACTTTGGGCTTTTGAGCCTCTCTTTGAGCAGTGAAGTACTTCACCTCATCAATGACCTACTTGGTTTTCAACTGCTCATTTTCTTGCTTAAGAAAGTTTATAACATATATAACCTTGTCAAGATTAGTCTATAGCTCACTAATCTTGGCATCCTTACCTTTGATTTCTTCATTTGTGATTTTTTCCTCTTCATCTTTGTCTAGGGAAACAATCTGAAATTCTTGCTCAGTTTCATGATTGTCCTCCTCATCATGAATGAGTTACTTAATGACTTTCTCTTTACCTTTATCCACCTGTTGTGTTTATGATGAAGGCATGACCCCTTTCACTCCAAGTGAAGAAAACACATGCCTATAGTCTCTTTGGTAGGTTTTTGGCAATGGCTCAACCTCAACCAAACTAGCCCACTTAGGTTCAATGTCATCTATATTGCTAGGTGACCCAAAATCATGATGAGATGGAGATGAAGGGTCATGATGAGATGGAGATGAAGGAGGTGAAGAGGATTTATTTAATGATGATGAGTAAATCATGGGTTGAGATGATGAAGGTACATGTTGTGCATGTTGAATGGATGGCTCAATGAAGATATCATTTGCTATGAAGGTGCTCCAAGCAATGTTCAGTTGATTAAGATTGTGGAGGACTATGATTTTTATGAGGGAATGATGGAATAGGTTTTTCATTTGATGTTCATAATCCTTCTTCTAGGCAATGTAGGCCATCTTCTCTATACTCTAGAAAAGATAATAGGGCATGTTAAGCATTCTTACCCTAGTAAATTGCATCAAGTGCCAAATGTGATAGGAATAGAGCCTTGAAAATATGTCTTCACATGAGAAATATTTCATTATAATCTTCATCATAGGTGAATATATGTCCAATAGGTGTGAAAAAGGGAAGAATATCCTTGTTTGATGTTGATGTCTTGGTTTGCGGCAGAATTCATAATCATGTTCCTTCAATCTGCCTTTCTTGAACCATTTCTCCCCAACATTAGGGATCTCTGTAGCATCTAAAATGACAGCAGTAGATAAGGTGAAAGTGACCCTAGCTAATTTAACTTGATTTTCATGGAGTCCTGATATGAACAATCTAGTTAGCATGGGGTTGTGTTTAACCCTCTTAACTTTCTCACAAAAATCATAGCAACCAACGTGTTTAAGCATGTGACAATCAATGGAGAAGCTAAGAGTTATTTGGCGTTAGCAGGCTCAAGTCTAAGCACTCTTCCTCTTCTCTTTTACCTCCTTACCTGTGTTTCCTATGCTTCAGTAAATACTGTGTTTTCCTTTTCTGTTTCCATGGTATTTTTGTTTAAAACCCTAGGGATTAGGGAAGGAAAATGGGATAGGGAGATGGGAAAGGAAAAATGATGGAGATATATAATAGGGATATGTGATATGGGGAGGTGATAGGGATTAATGTTTAGGGATGTGAGGAATAGGGAAGGGAATAGGAAAAAGAGTGATGGGAATTTGGTTTTAGGAGCCTAGGTCTAGAATGGCGCATGGGGCTTAGGGTTTTAGGAAATAGTAACTTAGGGATGGGATTTATGATAACATGGTTTAGGGAATGAATTTTAAGATTGTAGGAATGGTATGGAGTGTAAGGGAAGTGTAGTTTTGGGAATTCTTGGTGCAAGGGAGAAAAAATAGGGTTTTACTTCAAGAAAAACATTAAGTTATAACTTCAATTGAAAACTTGAACATATATAACTAAAGGAGGTGATTTTCATGGAAAATGCCTCTTACTGGATTGCTAATTTAACTTTGAAAGGAAGTTTCTGATCATTTGGATGGTTTGGTAAGTTTGTTGGTCATTTGCGCCATCTACAACGTATTTGTGCCACTAGCAATGTATTTGCGCCCTCTTTTCAAGATATTTGCGCATTGTTCAACTGATTTGTGCCCTTTCTGCACATTTGCACCCTGCAAAACTAATTTGCACCCTCCAAAACGTATTTGCGCCCTCGCTTTTGCTCCTTTGCTAATTTTTCTTAGAATTTCAAATTTAAATAGGAAAGTAAATTTGAATTTAATTTTTAAAACCCAATTTTCTAATGTCTTTTTTCACTTTTCTGAACCATTCGTTGATTACCCTTTTTATCTGACCTTTCTCTCTTGCAAGATGATGTTGTTGGAGTTTGTCACTTCTCTCTTCCCGTTTGGCATGTGTGCTTTGAGTTGGCAGCTAGGGATTGAAATTATTACATATAGAAAACATAAAATTACATAGAAAATTAAAACATAAATTACATCTCTGTTTTCATATCAAAATGACATTTTGATATGAAAATCATAAAATTACAAATCAAAAATTTAAAAATATGATATTTACATGCTGATGATCTTCTACATGTGAAAATAAAATGTTTATTGAGTCACTCTCACTCTCACACATTTTTTTGCATCATCTCATCCATTTAAAGCAAGTATAATTGCTACTGCATTTACAGAAAAAATTCAAAATCTACATGGAAACCCAAAGATTATTGTAAGCGGCAGAGATCCCATTTTTACTGGAAATTTTGGACGAAATTAATTTCTTGTTTGGGTACTCAACTAGATCATGGCTCATCTTATCATCCTCAATCCGATGGGAAAACTGAGATAGTGAACAAATGTTTGGAAGGATATCTTCGTTGTTTTGTATCTGATAAACAAACACAATGGGTCAAGTGGTTACCTCTGGCTGAATAGTGGTATAACACTTCCTTTCATACTGCAGCAAAAATGATCCCATTTATTGCACTTTATGGATATCATCCACCATCCATGACATCATATTTAAGAGAAAATTCTAAGGTTCAAGCAGTGAAAGATCACATCGAGCATAAAAAAAAAGTTCTCCAACTCTTAAAGGATAACCTAAATTTAGCACAAAATCGAATGAAACAACAGGCAGATCAACATCGCAACGAGAGAAGTTTTGATGTAGGAGACTGAGTAATTTTACGGCTACAACCATACAAACAAATTCCCCTCAAGCAAGCTAAGAAGGATAATAAATTATCACCAACGTACTTTGGTCCTTACAAGGTGTTGAAAAGATTGGTACTATGGCATACAAATTGGAGCTTCCTGCTTCTTCTCGAGTGCATCTAGTTTTCCATGTTTCATGCTTATAGAAGGTTATAGGTGAAAAGCTTCTGGTTCAAACAATATTGCCAGAATTTGATGAGGAAGGAAAAATCATATTGGAACATGAAGAAGTCATGGAAACAATAACTCGACAGCTACGAAATCGATCAATTTCAGAGTATCTCATCAAGTGGAAGAACTTACCCATTGAAGATTCTACATGGGAGGATAAGCTTTTATACAGAAGCATCTAGAGTTATTCAAGCGTTGAGGACAACACTTTTTTGAAGGGGAGGGGCACGTTAGGTCCCTATATTACTAGTGTAGTCCCTTATTATTGTTAGTGTAGCCCCCTTATTGTTATTGTTGTACCCATGTAACACCCATATTGTTATTATTGTGCCCTTACATTATTATTTTTAGGTCGGATAGGATTATATTGTGACCCCATGGAATCCTATATATAGAAAGGAGGTTTGTTATTTGTATCATCCAAGAATTGTTCATTTATGTAATGTAAAGGAGGTTTCCTCCTTGAAGTGGCTTATTTCTAAGGCGTTGATCTCTCTTTTCTTCTATTTTTGGAGTTGGTTTCATAACACACACTTGTTGTATCCCCAGCCTCCTCTCTAGCTCAATATTGGAGAAAACAACCCCAGCTTCAATACCTTCTACATTTCACCTACGTCGTATTCATTCCCCAACTTCGAATCGACCACATCGAGCAACTTCTCCTGTGCGTAGAGCACTCAAAACCCAATCCACCAAAACCAGTTGCTCGACATCCATGGATAGGTCCACGAGGTTCCTCTCGCACACCACTTCCAACAGCATAGCCCCGAAGTTGAACATAACTAAGCTTGGCGTGGCCTTTACCGTTTGTGTGAGCTCCGACGCTATCTACTCGCTGAATGGTCAACCTTATTTTTATTTTTTCATTTTAACTTAGGCAACCACAATTAACCTTTTAATTATTTTGGTAAAAATTCCATTTTACTTGAGGCAGCCGATCATGGAAGGACCTTTGACCATTGAGAGACTAGAACATTTAAAATATATTATAATTCATTTTATTTCTATCTAATGATATCATTAAAGTCATGTGACTATTCAATTCTTTTTGCAAAGGTGTGGTGGACTCTCGATATCTTACACGACGTGTCATGAGAAAATTGTATACTGTGTATGGATTTTGTCGCCTGTTCCCTATGATGTCCATGTCTACACTAGAAATTGCCCCTAAAGGCACAAAGATACATTGAAGGTATACAGGATTTGGGAAGATAATCTTGTAAAAAATAAAGCACACTATTGAATGCATGTTCATAACTAAAATGATTGGAAATCAACAACATAATTTCAAAAAAGTTTTAATAACACAAATACTCATAATTTTTTATTCATAAATTTTAGAACTCAATAAATTTTAAATATATTCATTTTTAACATACACAAATTGTAATAAAAAACTATAGAAATTACATTCAAAATATAGAATTTTAAAATAGTAATCAAGATTTTCACAATTTTACATACCAATATTTCTAACTTTATTTTCTAAACCATTATATAGTTAATAACTTTATATAAATTTTTTGACGTTAATTAAAAATAAATATCAATTTTGATTTAAAAAAATTGTAAATTAATTTTACTACCCATCTAAAATATGACTATTTATAAATAATATACATTCCATGTAATACATATTATTACATGTTCTTAATATTTTTGTTTTAATTTTATTAATTGTAATTTTAAAATTTTATTAATTGTGATTTTATAAAAGATATTTTGATATTTTATTTTTCAATTTTATTTTATTTTATTTTATAAATTTATTTGCTTTGTCATGTTGGACTTCCTTTAAAATTATTATTTTTATTCATTTTTTTGTTTTTTTGGTTGGGTTTTTATTTTCTTTATTTAATTCTTATTTATTTTGTTTTTTATTAAGTTTTTTTTTATTTGTGTGGTTGTTAATAATTTAATTAGTAATATAGTTTTCAATTAAAAATATATTATTTTATATAATTTTTATTAATTCTAGTTTATCTAGGTTTATTATTTTATTTATAATTTTTTGTTTTATTAATTTATTTATTATTTTTATTCATTTTTTTTCCATGATTAATTTAATTTTAGTAGGTTAGTTTTTGGATTTATTTTATTTTATGTTTGGTTAGTTTATTAATTATTATTATTATTTTTCTAAATTGGCTTAATCTATTAATATGGAACATAATATACAGAGCGAGATTCACCTTCAGGGTTGCAAAAATATCCAACTATGGAGGGAAGCATAATAAAAAAAACATAGTATAGGCTACCTAGAACCGAGAAACCGACCCAAAAAGTGCTGCCATTAAACGGGAAACCAGCATACAGAAAGTGTCCCAAAAAACTAAATTTTCAGAAGAAACTGTTACTGCTAAGATTAATACATTCAACGTGTCCTAACCTACAGCAATTCATTGACAAAAATCCCAAAAAAAGAAGAAGAAGACCTGTCATCAAACTGGCTGTAAATGTGGGGAGGAATCTCTTCCATAATTGGGCAGCTATAGTCATCCTCCATGTCTTCCTCATCTTTTTTGGAATGCTGGGTTGAGTTCTCAGAAGAGGAGGGAGAGCTTGTATTCTTCAAATCCTTATCCACGCGCGCTGAGCTGCCGCTACCTGTGCCTGCGCTGCTAGAAGTCTACGAGCTATATTTAACTGGAAGAGCTACAAATTTTCTGGTAATCGGAGGAGGCATAATAGAAATGGTAGACTTCCTTCTGTGTTTTCTGGAACTAGAGGCGAATTCACCAGACTTATCCTCTTGAAAAACTACCAAAATTTTTGTTGTGACTCGCAGCTTATCCATGGTGATGTTGAAGAGGAAGCGGGCTTCATTGCTGGCCGAAGGATGATAGGTGTAGTCGTCATGGATAGAATGGGGCAGTCGAGATCCACCGCCACCCCTTCCACCACCCCCCCTTCCACTGCCACCCCTTCTGCATCTCATACGGTGCCGACGCGACATTCTTTGCTTGTTGAAGGTGGAGAGAGAGTGCCGAGAGTCTAGGCTAGGAGACAGAGACACAGAGTGAGATGAGAGGGAAGCAGAGCGGGTGGACAAAGAGGGCTGAACAAAGAGCTGAGACGAATTTCGAGTTGTGATGACTGGCGAAGACGGAGAATGGAAGCTATGAAGAGTTGAAGGACCAGGTTTGTTGCGAGGAGAAGGAGTGCCTGCTACTCTAGTGGACTAGGAGGCAAAACGGAGATAGAAGTGAATCAGCGGACTAGAGCTTAGAAGCCGAGGCAGATTGAAGGCTAAGGCAAAGGAATGACGAACAGGGGGACGCGTCTCCATTGAATGCATCGAGCAGGTAGAGGAAATGCTGAGCGAGCAAATGTGGAGTGCAAAATGCGTTACCTCGAGGGCCTTTAAGGCGGAGGTACTGCGATCAGGTGCAGGCAGGTGACCTCGTGTAAGGCCCCAAGAATTCATGGGCGTGTTCGATGGAATGGGCGCGCCGGTTGGGCGTTTGGACAAGTTCGGGCGCTGTGCAACGAAACGAGCGTAACAATGCATCGGAGAGGCATGGGCGCGCACGTGTAGCGAAGGCGAGTCACGAGGGCGAGTTGGAGGAGAGGCACGTCGCACTTGACCAACACGTCGTTGGCAAGGCGTGTTTATACCACAACGGGGCGCCCCTTGGGCGAGCTAAGCCGACAGGCGAGTCGGTGGGTCGACCGACGTATTGGGCGCGGCCGACGCGACACTTCGTGGGCGGATGACCAAACGGTGGGTCGGCTCGGGTCAACCGAGCGACCCACACTCCACTACGCACTCATATATATTGGTGGATGTGTTGGAGAGTGGAGGCAACAAGCAAGACGCAAGTATAACAAGAAGAACAGTCAAAGGGTGCAACGACGAGTTTCCAATAACTCGTTGGGCGAAGGAACGATGAACAGGAGCGCTGGGCGAGTCGGGCCGCAGCTGAACGAGTCGCACCGCAGACCACCGCAGCCGCACCACAGGTCGGGTCGGTTCGGGTCGGGTCGGGCGCCTCTGAACGGCGGGTTGAGTCGGGTCGGACTGGGCGCCTATGAACGGGACGACCCAACAGTAAAAACGCGATTTCGGGAGCATCGGGAGTCGGATTGAGGTGCCGTAAATTGTAGAAGGTGTGTATTTCCGAGATGCATCCAACCATATGGATGGGAGACGGATTGGACACACGTTTAGCTCAGAAAACGCTCTGCATTGATTTGGAGCAACAACTGAGTGACCCGAGTGACCAGCACTTGGGCAGTTTTGGGCAGCACTTCCGAAGGTGAACTTTGATGGTTGTACGTGACTGTTGTAAGCTAGTTTGAGGATTGGAAAGTATTAGAACTTGGCCAAGAGGCAAATAGCCTTGTCAAGGAGCAGGAGTGGCTCTTGCTGGATTGACCATTGTACTTGTATTCTTACGAAACATATTATCTGGGCGGACTCATTTTAAAAGGGATTTTCCCCTCCCTTGTATGTATGGGCGTACTTGTGGATTGTATTTTGATGTTTATGTTTATTTCCGCATAATTGAAAGAAAATTTGTATAATAACTAACGAATGTTGCTAAAGGCGTAGTCTGGGTACTTGAGTATTTAGAAAAAGAAAAAGTACGGCAGTGCCGCACCTGCCTACAAGCGTGGTTGGAAGACACCCGTGGTGTAGGGGCGTGACACCTGGCTAGATGTAGCCATCAAGGCCCGCCACCGTCAAACCATTAAAAATCACCCGCATCCGGGCTAGTTTATTAATTAATTAATAAGGTGTCATTTTTTTATTAAAAATTATATTATAGTATATTTTATTAATTATTTTTAACATAAGCCATACTTGTAATTATTTTATTATTATTTTATTGTCCTTTAGTGGTTGCATATCTCTGCTATATATATGAATTGTCTTTATCAACTCATTCATCAAATTTACTGATGATGAAATACACTTAGTAATTCGAAATGGATAGATACTCAAATATCTGATGTGATTTTCTGAAAGAATTTTCTTAATAATCATATAATCAATTTTATTTTTCTTTTCATTTTTATTCTCATTTTAAAATCAATTTTATGTTATAAAAAATAATGATCAACAAATCTATAAATTAGATTTAGTCTTTCAAATCTTTTTATATTAAATAAATCTTATATTGTATGTAATTTTAAATTTATTTTAGATTTAGTCTTTTAAATTTTTCTATATTAAATAAATCTTATATTGTATGCCATTTTAAAATTATATATTTAAATTTTGTATTCATAAATTTAATGGAACCTAATGGTTAGGTATGACCACATCAAGACTATTCTGCCAAGTGGCTCATGCCCAAATTGTGTGATGAGGCATTACCATCCTTGGTGCTATTTTCACCCATGATTTGTCTTAAATAAAAATGCCCCTCTTTAAGCCTTTTAGTATCTATTGATCCTAACAACTCAAAACAAGCTACCAACATACTTTGAGGAAAACAAAAGAAATTCCTCACAACACTAGGAGAAACAATTTTCCATAGTTTCAAGCTTAAATGATTATCTTTTTGTATTGCTTTGTGTTTGATTTCATAAAAATAATTTTTTAAGTCGTACAAATTTTCAACTTCCACTTCATAGTCCCTTGCAATCTAGTTGGTGAATGAAGAAAGACAATATAGTCCTGAACAATGTTGCTAGAAACCGATTTGTTTGATGTCATCGAAGTAGCAACACATGAGATATATACCAACCTTAAAAGGCAGGTCTTGTCATTGAAGGGTTGACAAGTCATGCACAATTAGAAGTCCTAAATCTAGCAGCATGGAAGCTCAGAATAGAAGAAAAGGAGTTGCAAATAGGCTATCAAAGAGTGTTTTGACTCTGGATCTAGACTATATATTATATGAAAAACTTGATGGCAACTTTGTCCAAGATTTATACATTCCATTCCCATAACACTTATGAACAAAACTCTTTCCAACTAGTTAGTAGGTTGACAAACACATTCAAAAAGAAGAGTAAAATTGGTTCTCTACAAGACTCACCTTTTTTCAGGGTTTATTGGCCCATTTTATCACAAAACTATCAACCCTATAGATCAACACTTCAAATCACAACATTTTTTGATATTTTTTTACTAAGTCATTGTTAAATATGTAGCTTTTTTATGCCACACAGTTTTAGTCTTGAAAGTATAGTTTATTGTGGATAATCATTTGTTGTTTGTAAGTGTAAAAATATGAGAAATAGTAAGCCTTAGTATACATTGTAATTTTTTATTCTATGATTAACAAGTAATAAGTACACTGAAAAAAAAAAGAGAACCAGATTAAATATTTTATTTATAATTCTAAAAGTGAAAGTGAAATATTTTTACATCTCTTTCACACTAAATTATAATAAACATAATAAAAATAATATTATTAATATTTTATAATACTTTTCATTAAATATATATAATCATTTTTATTTTTATTAAAACTAATTTAAAAAAATACACAAATCTAAATACAAATAAATCCCTTATATCATCATTATCACAAATAAATGCCATGAAACATATGCTCAAATAAAAATAAAAATAAAACGTTATTATCCTTAAAAAAAAATAATGCTTCACTAAATATTACTTATAATTATCACAAATAAATCCCAGGAAACATAAGCTCAAATTAAAAAAAAAAAAAAAAAAACGTTATCACCCTTAAAAAAATAATAATGTTTCGCTCAATATTACACCGTTGAGATCAACAAAACAACAATTTATACCAAACTTTATTTTATAAAAATATGAATATGTAAGTCACCTTGCGACCGCATACACTAAAGACGGACCAACCCACATTACCTTTCATAAAAATCATCACTCAACATAACATAATGTCTCGATTTTCTATTTAGTTTTCAAAGACCAACCCACATTACCTTTCATAAAAATCCTTACTCAACATAACATAACACTAAGTGTCGATTTTCTATTTACTTTCCAAATTTTAAATATTTATAGATATTTATTATTATTAAAAGGAGTTGTTTATCTAGAGAAATATTTATAGATATTTATTATTATTAAAAGGAGTTGTTTATCTAGAGAAATTGCATGGCTAAAATTGCTTTGAATCTGGATAATTTTTTTTAAAGAAATCTTGCAATAGGTGTGTTTGAATCATGTTTTTGATGGTGGAAATGGATTCAGCGCCATTGAAAACTTCTAGAACACCCAAAATACTGAAATTTGATAGCTATAACCTAGATTTACAAAAATCTCTGCCAAATTTTTTTAAAATCTTACCTGAATTTCAATAATTTTCAGAACAAAAAAAACAGTCTAACTAGACAAATCACTGCTTATTATGTAAAATGCTGTAACTATTCCTTTTTTCGACCTTTGAATTGCGCTTTGGGGCAACTCGCTATCCCTGGTCCCAGATGAGTTTGAGGCGTGTACGCTTCTCGTCGAACGCCTTTTCCCGATTGTAAGTTTTGAATTTGTGCTTCCTACCAAGAATGGAATTATCATTCTTTTGGACACGCGTTCATGCCTTTTAATCCATTCACGTTCTCGCTTCTCTCAGCTTATTTCAATTGGTTGCCTTTCCCACTCATGATGATCGTTAGGAATTTAAAGGATTCTTTTTGGATTTTCATGATCTTTAATTGAAAAGATTAAAAAACATTAAAAGACTATAAAGATAGTTATAATTGAGTCTAATCTATATTTCACATGAGAGTTAAGGTGAAAGCTATTAATGAATATAACGCTACAGAATGGCCTAGAATCTGGTAAAGATTTTATCAGAATCTTGTTTATAGTTGTTAAACTTTAGTATTTTGGGTGTCTTAAGGGTTTTTGATAGTGTTGAATCCATTTCCACTCTCAAAATAGATTCCAAACATTGCAACTATCTCATTTTTTGAATTTTACTGAACCAAATTTAGGCAAAAACCTGCCATCCGGGCTATTCTGTTGCCTAGGAAAACAACTCCCAATATAACTGTTTTAAAGAGTAGCTAAGTTCATCTATGACTCACACCATTTCAAAAGTGAATAAATTATTTTTTTATTTATATTGAGATTAATTTTCATTTAAATTTTACTTGAAATAATATATACAAGGTTGACTATAATTGATTTTGCTTGACTATATTTTCATATTAATTATAAATCTGTCTAAACATAGTTTAATAATAATGATAATAATAATAATAAAATTTTATCATGATAATAATGATAATAATAATAATAAAATTTTATCATGATTGACCATGTTTAACCATATTTCCAGATTAATTACAAAATGTGTTTGAACATAATTTAATGTATACAATGGTTCATAATGCATTTGATATAAAAAGTCAACTAGACTGATTAGAATGGTATAACACAATCGCAGAATGTGCTAGCAAAAATATGAGAGAAAGTAATTTGCTCTCAACACAAAAATATAATATTTATTATTTAATAATAATACTTAATATTTTATTGTTTAATAATACTTAATTTTTTTATATTTGATATCGTTAATAATATTTATTTTATTATTATTAGAATTATGGTTAGTTTTAAAGTTTATGTCGTTATGATTTGTAAGAAAATTTCTCGAATTATCCATAGTGTTATAAGAATCAACCTTTCCAATCTCAACGAGAATCCATCTTAAGACTTGTTTCGAATGAATTATTATTACCACTATTATTATTTTAATTAATTAATTATGGTCACATTTATAATTAATTATGGTTAACCTTGATCTATAGTCAATATGGAAATATTAATAATAAATAATAATAATAATAAGAACAATATTATTAGTATTAATATTAAAATTTACATTCATAATATTATATAATGTGTTAAATTTTTAATATTAAATAATAAGAAAATTTATACGTTAATTTGTTAATATTTTAATATTTAATAATAGGAAAAATGTATAGTTTAAGAAATTTAATATTTTCAATGTTTGATATATCAAAGATTTAGTTAGATTTATATTAATGGGTTTTATATTAATAAGTTTGGTTACATGTTTTTTCAATGGAATACATGAAACTACATTTATTAGATCTTTAGATTTATTTATTAAATAATAATTAATTAATTACTTAATTAAATGTGATTGTGTTAGAGATTTAACAATCATTTAATAATTTTAAATAATTTAATTATTATTATTATTTACTAAAATTAATAATATTTTTATTTTAATAAGTTTTTTTAATATTATTTTTATTGTTATATATTTATTAATAGTTTGTGTGGTAGATATAAATGAAGTCTTAGTTGTAAATTAATAATATTTAATTAATTAAATGTGTGAATTGTGGTTTATGTGATCCATAATTTTTACAGAGATATAGTGATATTCACAGTGCTAAAATAAGATTTGATATTAAATCATTTAAAAAAAAATATTTTTATCTAGTATGACACCAATTGAAAATTACTATTATGACTTCCAAAATTATATAAACATTATTGATTAAAAATTAACAACTACAACCACCATTTTAAACTGCTGAAACCTCTCAGGTAAAACTGATTAAGACTAATCATATTAAACCTCCAAAGTTTCCAAATTCACAATAATAGGTACACCGTACAACATCAAAGAGCACATGCTCTGTGCATTCAATCTCTGAGTCAACGGATTTGATTATAATGATCATTGCAATATTCCACATAATCTGTTTGGTAAAAACCATAGTGTATTTATATAAAGCTGTGCAATCTTCTAAATAGCAGATAAGCTGCAACCATAAACAACGGGATATTAGAAATCATGAGAGCAGAGATACAAACAAAAAATTAATTTCTATATATTAATCAAATGAATATATCACAATTTTATAGTGCTGCAGAGATTCAACTAATTCCACTCTTGAAGGGAGAAGTTGAGAGAATCTCTCAACATCCTCCAACAAACCAAACCAATCCCTAATCTGTAGTATGCATCATAAATGAGGCATTATCTCAAACACCCCCCCTTAATGCCTACATTACAGAAATGGAGAACACACTAATTTAATACAAACATTTGTCTGCTCTGGTCTTCATTAACATTTGTACCCACTCTGAGATCTCATAGACAACGCTCTTTTCTCCACCATTTTCAAGCTACCATTCAACCCATTTAAAATACATTTGTTTCTGACCAGCAATGTTGAATTTGTAAGATCAAATATTCTTGACACTTGCGAAGAAGAGTCTCGACACTGAACTATCCTATTGAAATATTTCCATCTGTGAAATAACCCCGAAGAATAAATTTCAACAGTCTCTAGGAAAATATTCTAGGTACAGAATATGATCAGCGATCAATCCTACAAAGTGACCTTTACACACAAGGATCTCATTGTATAACCTGTAACTGATGCTCTTGAAGCCCCGAGGAACAACAAGACCCATCAGCATATAACAAATTCACACAATCAAATTAGCCAATTTTTCTCTCGGCACCGAAGAACGTCGAGAACGACTAATTTAAATAATGCTAATTTTTTCAATAATTGATTCTGCACTATACAAATCTCGCAACAAAAAAAAATCATAATTCTACATATTAACAAGCTACACACAATTCTTTTCTTGAGTGCCGCAGATAGCAATCACTGCTAATCGTATCAACTGTTGCACGGCTCTAATGCCTTTCATGTTTTCGATTTTCCTACTGTAACTAACTGCGACCCCAACACATGACAGGACAACACATAAAAGAAGTTGGCGCACTATCGAGATTCGAGAATGGCGCACTATTGTTATTCACACTCACGGGCAGCTGCTGAGCCAAGATGTCGAAGGAAAAGATACATAGTCACTGTTCACAGGTTCTGGGATCGAACCCCATAGGCCACTGGTGATGGCAGAGTTCATGGAAACTGCGATAAAGTGCCCACTAGAATCATCAATATATTGGACCAGGAATGGAGAGAAGGCAGAGGTGAAGGATGACGACATAAATCCAATTCTGAAGAGACCCTGCAGGTGCAGAGACGGTGACTGTTTCGAAGAATTCCTCACTGTGCTGAAACGGATCACGGCGATGCACAAGTACTATGTCAAGACTAGTAATAGTAATGACCTCAAATGCCAAGAGCCCACATTAAAATGCATCAAAAACATTTCATTCAACGCGTCTTGGTGCCTGTCTTTCGAGTGGGAGGATTTCTCAAACCCTGGGAAAACCGGCAACGTCAAGCCTAGGTTGTCCGCCATGAAGGATGGAGATGGGCGGCTCGAGTAGAAAGAAGTAATCTGTCACGTGAGTAACAATCTGAAACTGGATCAGGATAGTACGAATCCAGGCCTAGTTCTTAATCTCACAAAAAAAAATAACAAATATACAAAAAAAAACTTTCACCCAGAAAATAAATTCACTAAACTATCTAGTCTCCTTTAGCAGCAGTTTGACAATGATTGCTCTCACATATTCCTAGGTACTCCCGTGAGGGATTAAGCCTAGCCAAGCTCCGATACCATATTAGAAATCATGAGAGCAGAGATACACACAAAAAATTAATTTCTATATATTAATCAAATGAATATATCACAATTTTATAGTGCTGCTGAGATTCAACTAATTCCACTCTTGAAGGGAGAAGTTGAGAGAATCTCTCAACATCCTCCAACAAACCAAACCAATCCCTAATCTGTAGTATGCATCATAAATGAGGCATTATCTCAAACACGGGAAAGAAGGCGTAATGGCAATAATGCAATGACACGAGAAAAGTGGCAAGAAGTTCTATCAAATTATTATTATGGAACAACCTAGTTAGCACACCTGCCTGCTTGCCTGGCCATACTAGGACACGACCGTACTGGATTTGAGGAGATCATAGTCCAATTTGATGTGTCGCTGCCCGTAGCATCTGAATTTGAGCCTTGATGCGGCACTGCATATGCCATAGCTTTCGAAAACCTCAACACCTAAGTTTCACATTACAAACCTCTAAATCTTTTTGAAAATTTTGTTATAAGATGCAAACAAATGGGTGGCCAGCCATCCTATATATCACTGCTCCAGCAGTGACATAATGATTCAATAAACTTTGAACTTGTAGAGTTCAAAGATAAAACATTTCAATATCTTTACTTTATAATAACTTTTTATTCTTAATTTAAAATACACACTCTGAAGGAAACGTACTTTTGCTCTCCAGAGAAAACTTCTAGTTTAGAATATTGACAAAGTTGTGTACCTATTTTCATACTGTTTATCACCGTCCAGAGCGTAAAGATGTTGTAGTGAGACATGCATTTGACTGGCTTACGCCTCGAATTTCCTGGATAAGCAACTCCTCCCAATCAGCACATCCATTGACGCCTACGCTAGATTGATACATCACAATCACCCTAAACAAATCCATATCGACGTCTGGGAGAGGAGCTTCACCTTCCAGTATTTGACACACCTGCCGTATCCTCGGCCTCCTCTCTGCCTCGGCATGGGAGAAAAACAACCCCAGTTTCAACACCACCTCCATTTCACCTGCATCGTATTCATTCCCCAACTTCGGATCTGCCGCATCGAGCAGTTTTCCTTTTGTGTACAACGCCAAAATCCAATCCACCAAAACCAGTCGCTCGGCATCCATGGATAGGTCCACTGGCTTTCCCCCGCACGCCACTTCCAACAGTAGAGCCCCGATGCTGAACATGTCCGAGTTGGGCGTGGCCTTTCCCATCCGTGTGAGCTCCGGCACCATGTACCCCAGGGTTCCCATAACGTGAGTGGTCCCCGGTTTCTGGATGTGATCATAGAGCCGGGCGAGTCCAGAGTCTCCCAGCCGCCCGTTCAGCTCAGAATCCAGCAACACGTTGCTCGATTTGATGTCTATGTGAATGACCCTCTTCTCCCACTGTTCGTGCAGATAAAGCAGCCCCGTATCGTGAATCTCCGATGCCACGGCAAGACCGTTGTTGGGTTTCCAAATATGAGTCTATCCAGGCTGCCATTGAGCATGTGTTCGTAAACCATGAATATCTTCTTCTCCCTCTTGCACCAACCCCGGAGCTGTACCAAGTTCCGATGTTGCATGCGCCCCATAGTCGAGATCTCTGCCACGAATCCCTTCATTCCCTCCGTGAACTCC
Source organism: Pinus albicaulis (assembly GCA_034641835.2). Classification (NCBI taxonomy): domain Eukaryota; kingdom Viridiplantae; phylum Streptophyta; class Pinopsida; order Pinales; family Pinaceae; genus Pinus; species Pinus albicaulis. The sequence goes on along the minus strand of CM076573.1, from coordinate 480,856,869 downwards.
TTCGTCATGTATTTCACTGCGATTTCCTGGCCACTTTCCCAGAGAACTCCCTGTAAACCTTGCCGAAACCCGCCTTCCCCAAAACGTTTTCCTCCCTAAACCCTCTCGTTGCGATGCTGACACTAACACTACACTAAGGGGTTTTTAAGACATTTTTTTTAAGACAAGAAATTTTTTACCTTAAAAAGTCACTTTTTATTTTAGTTATTTTATATTAAAATTTAATATCAATTGAATTGTCTTAAATATAAAATTTAAGACAAAAATAGTGTAAAACAAAAATAATTTGAGACAAAACTTTATATTTAAGAAAAAAACAATTTGAGACAAAAATATTTAAGACAAAAACAATTTGAGACAAAAAAATTGAAGACAGAAATATTTTAAGACAAAATTTTATATTTAAGACAAAATGAGTTTGAGACAAAAATATTTTAAGACAAAACTTTATATTTAAGACAAAAGCAGTTTGAGACAAATATATTTTAAGACAAAGCAATTTGAGACAAAAATATTTTAAAACAAAATTTTAGATTTAAGACAAAAACACTTTGAGACAAAAATATTTAAGACAAAACTTTATATTTAAGACACAATGACAATTAAGATGAAACCCATTTAAGATAGTTAGCAATTAAGACAAAATCATTAGCATTCCGAAGTTTGCATTGCAATATCCATGGGTGGATAGTGGATAAAATCATATTTTTTATTTTTGAAAATAGATATTCAAACCACATGAAATTTAATCATGTCATATTTATTTTTTTTATATTATATTTTTCTTTTTTCATTAAACCACATTCTAAAAATTTAATAAATAAATAGATAATAAATATTATTTATTGGTTGGAAACTCAAGGGGATTTGAACTTTGAATCTCGTGTTTTAACCATAGGTGCTCCAACACTAATATTTTTGGGCATATTATGTTTTTTCCTGCTAACCGCTCCAAATACAACCTCTAAGAACTAGTAGGGTCCAGGGAAATGAGCTACAAGTTCCCCAAATCCGATCTACATTTCATGGACAATCACATTTCCCCCAAATGTCCTCCACATATTTGCCTTGGTGTATTAAAGTTTGAAAAATACATAGGATGCCACAAGTAATCCTAATCATAAGACTCAACTTTCCTAATGACTAGGAGGCCTTAAAAATAAAAAAACATCTTAACTTATGCCTAAAATTACTAAAATTTCCTATCCCAAATATGAAATTAGAAATTCTACAAAATTATAGGGCAACAAGGAAACCAAATTCCTCTTCTAAAAATCTCTAAGACCTTATGGAGGACAAATACAAATTTTGAAATAAATTGTTGAAATTATGCTCTTGCATCAATAGCTACCAATGTATCCTTGTAGGCCACCCCCATTAACAATAGTAATACCAATGTCCTTTACCAGCTTGAAGGAACTCAATCCTTACATAATTCTCTCTTAGATCCCCTTAACCCATTGCAATGATTGTCTTTGATGCCTACCTAGTTGCAAGCACATTAAGAAGCAATGTAGCATATTGCTGGTTGAGGATTTCGATAAGTATGTGATTTTGTTGACATATTGTGACTGTCGTGTATGTGAATATATAAAATCTTGGATGCATGTCGCCCTGACACTATAACATGACTTAGTACTACCTATCATACTGTGTCACTCCCTCCTTGAGACACCTAGAACTCGCTAACACTCTCTGTCACACACGCTTATTCATTCATTTGTGAATTTTGACCTAGTGTGCCTCTGTTATGTTTTCCTGGCACTCCCTAACACTCCTTAGCACACATTGGCACACCTTGGCACTTGGAAAAACTTTGTATGCTTCCTTAGCACTCTAACATGCCTTGGCACTTCCTAGAATACCGTGTCACTCCCTTCTTAGCACACCTAGAACTGGATTATACTTCATTTCCATGCATTTGAAACTAGTGCCCCCTTGTGTTTCCTTGACACTTGGCCCTCACACTCCCTAGCATGTGTTCATGCCACACCCTGGCACCTGCCACATCTTGGCATTCCTATCATGCCTTGGAACTACCTAAAATGTCTTAGTACTTCTAGGAATTCCCTGACACACCTTAGTATTCCTTAGCTTTCATGTCATCATATATAACCTTTCTTTTTTGTGACATGGGAACCCAGCCAAGTCATTGGAAAATCGATGTTGTGCCCAACCCAAAGTTTCCCTTTTTCTAAAACTACTTTTTCCAACCCTTTATGTAACCATAGGCTTACCTCCTACAAGTCTTATTCTGACCTTCCCCTAACACACTTTATCCTTGAGACACTTGGAATTCGTTGACACTACTTGGCACACACTCTTATTCATTCATTGCCATGAATTTTGACCTAGTTATCCCTTGCAATGTCCTGGCACTCCCCAACACTCCTCAACATCCATTGACACTTTCTGGCATGTGTTAGCATGCTTTTTCATTCCTTGGCACACATTGACACTCCTTAGTTATCATGCCGTAACAATTACCCTTATTTTTTTGGAACTTGGGAACCCAACCAGATGTTTCCTTGACTATAACAACTTGACCAAGTTACAATTACTACAAATATATTGTGCCTTGTTCACCTAAGAAATGACTATAACCCCTCACCCATTTAACCCCCTAAACCCTAAAAACCTAACCTATTTAACCCCCTAAACCCTTAACCCCTAACCCCTTAAACCCTAATTCCTGACCCCTAACCCATTTAACCCCCTAAACCCCTAAAACCCTAACCCATTTAACCCCTAACCCCTAAAATACTTAACTGCTAAATCCCTTAACCCCCTAAACCTCTAAACCCCTAGCACATTTAACCCCCTAAACATCTAACCCCTTAACCCCTTAACCCCTAACCCCTAACCCCTAAAATCCTTAACTACTAAATACCCTAACCCCCTAAACCGCTAAACCCCTAAACCCATTTAACCCCATAAAACCTAAACGTCTAACCCTTAACCCCTAAACCATTAGGCCCTAATTCCCAACCCCTCACCCATTTAACCCCCTAAACCCCTAAAACCCTAACCCATTTAACCCCTAAACCCTAAACCTATAAACCCTTAAACCCCTAAACCACTAAGACCTAAACCCCTAACCCCTTAACCCATAAACCCCTAAACCATTAACCCATTAACCCCTCACCCCTAACCCCTAAAATCCTTGATTGCTAAATCCACTAAGCCCTAAGCCCCTAATCCCTAATCCCTTAACCACTAGCTCATTATTCACCTAACCCCTAACTGCGCCTAAATCCCCTAACCCCTAAGCCCCCAATCCCTAATCCCTTAACCACTAACTCATTATTCCTCTAACCCCTAAATGCACCTAAATCCCCTAACCCCTAACCCCCCAATCCATAACCCCTTAACAACTAACTCATTATTCCCCTAACCCCAATCCCTAATCCCTTAAATACTAATTCATTATGCCCCTAACCCTTAAGCCCCCAATCCCTAACCCCGTAACCACTAACGAGAATATACCACAGTGGGCATGCACAAGAAGAAGGACCAAAGAAATCAAATTCAATAAAGGAAGCACAACCACCACTCCAAACTCGCTTCTCTAAAACACATACAACCGCAACATCTCTAACACTCCCTAACACTCCTCAACATCCATTGACACTTTCTGGCATGTGTTAGCATGCCTTTTCATTCCTTGGCACGCATTGACACTCCTTAGTTATCATGCCCTCACAATTACCCTTAATTTTTTGGAACTTGGGAACCCAACCAAGTTACGGTTACTACAACTAGATTGTGCCTTGTTCACCTAAGAAATGACTATAACCCCTCACCCATTTAACCCCCTAAACCCTAAACCCATAACCCCTTAAACCCTAATTCTCGACCCCTAACCCATTTAACCCCCTAAACCCCTAAAACCCTAACCCATTTAACCCCCAAACCCTAACCCCTAACCCCTAAAATACTTAATTGCTAAATCCCCTAACCCCCTAAACCTCTAAACCCCTAACCCATTTAACCCCCTAAACATCTAACCCCTTAACCTCTAACCCCTTAACCCCTAACCCCTAACCCCTAAAATCCTTAATTGCTAAATCCCCTAAACCCCTAAACCTCTAAACCCCTAAACCCATTTAACCCCGTAAACCCTAAACATCTAACCCTTAACCCCTAACCCCTTAAGCCCTAATTCCCAACCCCTAACCCATTTAACCCCCTAAACCCCTAAAACCCTAACCCATTTAACCCCTAAATCCTAAACCTCTAAACCCTTAAACCCCTAAACCACTAACACCTAAACCCCTAACCCCTTAACCCCTAAACCATTAACGCTTAACCATTAACCCATTAACCCCTCACCCCTAACCCCTAAAATCCTTAACTGCTAAATCCACTAAGCCCTAAGCCCCTAATCCCTAATCCCTTAACCACTAGCTCATTATTCACCTAATCCCTAACTGCGCCTAAATCCCCTAACCCCTAAGCCCCCAATCCCTAATCCCTTAACCACTAACTCATTATTCCTCTAACCCATAAATGCACCTAAATCCCCTAACCCCTAACCCCCCAATCCATAACCCCTTAACCACTAACTCATTATTCCCCTAACCCCAATCCCTAATCCCTTAAATACTAATTCATTATGCCCCTAACCCTTAAGCCCCCAATCCCTAACCCCTTAACCACTAACGAGAATATACCACAGTGGGCATGCACAAGAAGAAGAACCAAAGAAATCAAATTCAATAAAGGAAGCACAACCACCACTCCAAAATCGCTTCTCTAAAACACATACAACCGCAATAAATCCCACTGAAGCTTACAAATTTATCAAGCCCTAATTAACTTACTAACAAATTCAACAAGCCAACATGCTACAATTTGTTGAGTCACCCCCAAATCAATTAGTAATTTTTGCATGAATGTAAATTTGTTTGTAATTTTATTTAAAAGGTTGAAATTCTCTCAAGAGCATATAGAATATATCCAAGAGTTAAAAAAATGGAAATTTTGCTTACCTCCACAAGGTATCATCACACCCGGATAGGTGAAAACATACATGTCTAAATCTTCTACCTCTAAGTCTCAATGGCACTTCAACATGTCAATAACATACTTGCAACAATGCTTAATGAGTTTTGTCTATTTGCTAAAGAGATGTACATCCATCCATCCAAAAATAAACATCTCAATCAATCCAACACCATAAATTGTGCTAAATAGTTCATCATGTTATTTCATTACAATATGGTCTTATATTAGCTCACATATTCCTTGAATATTTGAAAGCCAAACTACCTTAGCACAATATACCAGAAAGATTTGTACTCTAAAAGACAAAAAAGGACAACTAAAATAGGAACTTTAACTCTAATCCAGTGTTGAAGATTGCAGCAAGAAACAGTGAAGGAGGCATCCTGAAACATCATTCCTGATCCTAGTTGGAAAGTGATCACCTAAACTAGGTGGGGGGCACATAGGTGATTTTTGGCGCAAAGTCTATTTTTAGACTATGTATATTTTTAGACATATGGATCATGTTCTATAAGCTGTGGGATGTTATTTGTGGATGGTTGGTCAAGTTGGAAAAAATAGATGGACTTCTATTTTTAGACATATTGGGCGGAATCTATTTTTAGATTTCTAGTCTAAAAATAGATATGCTGAATATTATTAGCTCTTAATAATATTTGGACTCTAAACATTATCTTATTCTCTTGGAGCACTTCGATTAGAAGTGCACGGATGTATGTGGGAGGCGCGGAAGGTGCACTTATTCTAAGGAGTTTATGTGGAGCTGTTATGGATACTTCGATTTAAGAACTCATGTGAGAGTTTGGTGGAGTTGATTGAGGAGTTAATGGAGTTATGTTGATTTAACTAATTTAAACATAGTTGAGAAATTTTATGTCTAGTTTAGCGGGTGCATTGATGAAGAGAGTGGTGTGAATTAATTATTAATTAATTCACTAATTATAAACTCATTAATCAACTAAAGAATACATCAGTTAACTTCAGTGCATGGACAATTTTAGTGGAGACCAGTGTAGAGATAGGTGAAAGGAAAAGTGTGACTATCAGTTGTGACTATAAGTGATGCATGATTTGCATCAAACACTCCGTAGATATGCCTATAAAGACTGCGTGAGCAAGGCTGGGGTAATTAAATTCTCATCAAGAGGCATTCTTCAATAGGGATTGCGCAGTAGAGGCAGACTATCAAGTGGCAGAGATTGGAGCATGTGTTTTTCTAGATCTAGCTTGATTAGTGTGTAGCAAGTGGAGATTATACTGAGAGCTTGTCAGGAGCTTACAAATGTATGATGATTATTTTGCACAGTCTATGACATATATATAATACTCTGATAGTTGGGGGTTTTTCGACACAAAACATACATATTGTGTGTTCATATATGTGAATTTTTATGGCTTTAATGTGTGCATGCAATTGATTTTATTTCCGCATGTGATGATCAATGGTAGAAGAGATTCTGTATTGTGCATGAAGCTAAAATAGTGTGTGATCAGGAGAATCTCGGTGGATAACATATCAGTTATTAAAATTTCTACATCCAGACACTTCATTCTTAGCAACATGATATCTAATGAAGATGATACGTGGAAAAAAAGGCTTCATATATTGTCTATCACATGTCAAACCGAGTGAACAAACACATGCATAGAACACAACAGAAATAGGGTTCATAGATCGAATTGTATTATATGGTTTCAAACCCTTCTTGTCTCCTTCAAGGGGGTTTCTAGAGGTCTTAAAAAAGACTTCCTTTTGCTAACCAAATGGATTGTTTCTTTCACACATGTATGGAAATGTACTTTCCAAATCATATTGTAATAGATTCATAAGGTGATATTATTGGTATTAACTACAAGCTTATGGATGCTTGTTTACAAAGGGAGACGCCTCTAAACTTAAATCATTGGATTCTTTGTTTGTTCATGCTAATTATTGCTCTCAACTTTCCTTCTCCAAGGGGTTGAGACTATTTGCTTAATTTATTTTACATGGCCCGATGAAAGAAGAAGAATGGAGATTGTCTCCACATCTTTTCCATTTCGCTAAGTTCCAAATAAAAAGAGCCAAATTATATATCCAATAGACTAATAGCCTCTTTATACACCTTTAGTGAGCTATGCATAGCTCTCACCTATCACTGTAGCTCAATGAAATGACATCTAATAGCTCCAAGACACCATTATAAATGGACTAGTTTTGAAGCTGTTGTTAAATTATCGCCTCCAAATGTTCAATTATCATGAATTTTGGGGGAGGGGGATCTTTTGGTGTATTGAACGGGGCAAGGGGAAATAAGGGTAGAATGGATGGGTAGAAGTGAGAGGTTCGAGCATGGTTTACTGAGATCTATAATCCTAACTTTAGAGAATGAGAAGGAGCCTTAGGGCCTTATGACATAGGGGGTAGGGGACCTGTTAGAGTCGTTCTTTACAGCCCTCCGTCAGAGATCATTTCTCTATTGCATTTCATTGTTTAGGTGTCTCATTCTGCTCATTCATCTGGATTCCGTTAGGGGCATGCCATTTACTGACGGAAGGGTGTTGTTCTCTCATGTTCCCTCATGATTTTACCTGCCGGGTTAGTCAAAATTCCTCAAAATTCATCCAAGTTCAGTTCATGTCATTTACAGTCACAAATGGTTATTTTGGTCAAAAAGAGTCTTTTAGTTTTTGAGTCTAGGGTTTAATATTTCTGAAATGTCAAACAATGCCCGCAGGCCATGAGGATGGTTTCCAATAAGTTCTCAGTTCAAAGTTTTATCATCAAACATATTCGAGGACATTTCTTGTTCAAAACTCTATTTTGAATAAGAAATTGTCGAATTCATTTTTGTAATAAATATGTATTTTTCCACCATGAAGATTTCAAAGCAAAACTCTGGTCCTCCTTTGCCAAGGATCAAACGCCAACGTCCCTGCAAAAAATCAACCAATTTTATCATTCGAAACTCAGAAAATCATGAGGAAACAAAAGACAGAAGTTGAATTAAATGAAAGTGCCAAAGATCAAAAAAACATTACAAAATGGGTTTTGAGAAGGAAAAAATCAAAGCCATCTCTTTGCAAGATATTTCTCAAAGCTATTTAACCCATTTGCATCAAGAAATATTCACAAAATCTCATAGAGAAATCGTGTTTTGAAAGTTGGAGAGCAAACAATGTTTGAGTGAAGGCCGACTGTGTGTGATAATAGTAGCGCGGCGCGTTGGCATAGGGCACGGCGCATAGAGCCAAAAGTGACAGAGTATTTTACCACAGGCGCGGCGCACCCAAAGGCCACGGCGCATTGGGTCTGCGCGCGGTGCATTGAGCCATCAAGCATGAAATTCATCAACGCTCTGCAATTTTTCAAAATCAAACAATGTTTCCGCTCCAAGTAAGTTAAACCCTTTTTTCATTGATTTGAAGACGTGTTTGCTGCGTGTTGAAGAGGAGGAATGCAAGAGTTTGAATGGTTAAAATATAACCCTATACCCATATAGCAATCTGCTCCATAGGGTTTTGAAGAGAGGTGTTGGATGTTGTTTGGTGTTTTAACTATCATTCCACTTTCATTGGCTCTCATTATTATCACATTATTACACCACAGTCCCACAGTCCCTCTCCTATATCCTCTATCCCATATCCCTATACCCTTTTGATCCCATGTGTTAATTCCCAAACCCTATCACTTACTACCACATCCCTCCATTGACAAACTCTTAATTGCCATAACATTCAAGGGCTGGCTTATGTCCTTGACTGCACTTGTATATTGTCATTTCATTTACTCCTGTTCCTAAAACTACCCCCATCACTATCATCTATTCCCATATCATTTGTAAAAGTGCCTAATCTCAGAGTTTTTCAAAGCAGTGAGTAACTGTTTTTCCATCCCAAAATCACTTGACAGTCCACTATATTCCTTGTGACACTTCTCCACAGCACCTCATTTTATATGTGACACATTTGGGCATCAAAACAAATACACAAATTGCTCATTTTCTAACCAACTAAGCAAATAGTTGACAAACACATTTCAACACCATGTCAGAGACAGATTCACCATATGAGCAGGACAGTGATTCATCTACCGAGCTTAATGTACCAAGGAGATCTCACAAAAGTGGCAGGCATGTTAGGGAAGAACCCACTTCTTTGACCCAATTGCAGGCTTGCCCGCTTGCAATGGATTGTTTTCAACGTCAGTCATGCTTCCATTATTGTGAGATGATTTCCTGAACTCAGCATCATCATGAGTTAGCTCACCTATTTGTCCTACATTTTCATAATGGTCATGTAAACCTGGCTGGAGTAAACTTCATCGTGACACCAGAGACTATTTCTGAGGCGACCGGAATACCAAACATCGGTGAAGAGTGGAATAAGCGACAACAGTTGGATAGAGCATATTATGAGCCTTACATCAGACCCAAATATTTGAGGTATTGGAGTTGTGGATTTCGCTCAAGGAAGAGTATACACCACTTCGATGAAACCGATCATTAGATAATTTCCAAGCCAGAAGCTTTTCACGCTTGTATGCATATCACATCCGGCTGTTGATGCATTCCACAAGAGTGCGGTTGATGAGCATTCCATATTTCATGTACCATAACATAGATCAGATGACAGTCCTTGTGCAAAAGAAGACTCCGTAGCAGCAACATAACAACATCTATCATTATGCGCTCATCAAAATCATTGTAGTGCATCAGCTTGGACTACAGGGCATCTTGTGGGATGAGTTCATTTCCCGCGATTTCTTTGCAGCGCCACAGCCTCCCGAGGTTGTTCATGATGAGGTAGAGCCTTCACATCAATTTGAGGTTCCTGAGACTGAGCATATCAGTGCTCCAGTGTGTGTGACATATCAGAGAGCCCATCGAGCCTTATTTGCAGCAGCACGACGAGTACTATCTCCACCCGGGGTAGAAGGGGTCTCGTTGACTTCATCAGCAGCACGAGTACTATCTCCACATGGCGTGGAAGGGGTCTCTCCTTCGACATCAGCACAGGTACAGGTTCAGGATAGAGGAAAGAGGCCTATGCATGATGAGGGCCCTTCAGGAGGCCAAGATATTGATTTTGTTTTGATCGATGTTGATGCTAGTTCCCCAAGCTCGAAGCTGAAAGAGATCATCTAGGAAAAAAAGGCTGAGATTGATAACTTGACCGTGAAGTTGCAGAGAGCTCAGTGGGTTATACATTATTTGGAGCAGTGGAATAAACAGCTGGAGGATTAGCACACGCTCATAGAGTTGCGGCAAATCCGTGAGGATCAGGAATTGGCCCGAAAGAGACCAGGTGACATGACACCAGTTGAGCGAGAGACTTGCCTTATGCACGTCAAAATTCATCTGGAGAAGCTCTTGGTGAAGTCCAATAGGGAAAAAGACATGCTCAGACACATGAAGACTCACTATTGGGCCCGTACACACGTTTGTAGAGCAAAAATGAAGATCCTGAAGGCAAGGTTGAGAAAGTCACTGAAACGTCGAAAGAGGCCGGATCCACTCCAAATCTTGGCCGAAGCTTCCTTGGCTGGGCATGAGACATGATGAGAGACATTCACTCCAAATTTCAACAAATTTGGAGAAGATTTTGTCATTTTGAAAATTTTGGTTGCAAAACAAGATAAATTTTTGGGCTATCTAAAGGGCCAAAAACACTCCAAAAATGGCCTTTCTGTCACTTTTTGCACCAGCAGGAACCAATCTTGGGAGATTGCACTTGTGGAGGGGAAAATGATATCCAAATTGAAAAATTCCACTTGGGTTGGATAGCAGACATCCAGGGATTTCCAGCGAGCTATCGTGAGCTCAATTTGGACTTCGGGAAGTGCTCCAAAATCACCTCCAAAGTGGCGCGACGCATAGATAATTTTGACCCAATTTTTGCCTTCCAGCTCAGAAATTCGGCCAGTTTTGACTAGTTTCACCTCCTGATGTAATTATTGATCTAGCTTGATGTAATTTGGTAACCATGATGTAATTTTTGCATGTATTTACTTGTTCTAGATGATTCATTCACTAAAAATTGAAAATTGAGTTAATGGATCAGTTTCCTAGAATATAGAGGCAAGTTGTTTGGCTGCCTAGATTTCAGTTCCATGTTTAGAATTGGTTAAAACAGCTCCTAGAAGGATGAGATCGACCCATAGAGGCATGGGAAGGGGTTAGGATGGTCTATAGATTGTATTTTCTGAGACATCTTCATGGTTGGATACTTGGGAAAAGTTTGGCACCTCATTGTACATCCATTTTTCAGTTTTTGGCAAAGGAAAGACCAGAGTTTTGCAGCACTTGTTGGGATCCTTGTGGCTTCTGAGTTTTGATGATGTTCTCCTCATGTTATTTTAAGTTTCATTAATGTTATATGTATTCCATTTCCCTTCTCTATTCTTTTGAATTAAACAAATGAGTAATTGAGGTAGAATTCATTGATTTGCTGGTGCTCTACCTTAGACTTTTGTTTAGTTTTTTATGTTTTCATCAGTTTGGAGAGGATCCTTGTACTCTCTTGCCCTCTTCAGCTCCTCAGCAGTATTTTCCATTCATTCACTCGATCTAAGACATCAAAGCCGTTTCCTACCCTGCCCCAACTTGAAACTCTGTAAAATTTGGCCTCATCCCCAAGCCCAAAAATTGTTTTTCCCTCTTTCCAACAAAAAACCCCTTAAAATCAAATCAAACCCTCCTATTTGTTTACCTAGCCTAAGATCAGTTGTTGTTTCAGTAATCTCAAGCCCTTTTGAATATTTTCATTGAGATTGACCCGGAGAGAGCCCTCTCCTGTCCTCGTAGGGCTAGCTACGAGGCTGAGCATGGTTTGGTGTTGTCCTTCTTCTGCCTTATTTCAGCCTAAGGTGGATTTGGGAACTAACAGGACCTATAGGTAAGGCAATGAGAGAAATTTATAGGGGAAACCCCAATAGTTTTGATAAGGGGATTAGGGGCCACATTATCACAACCCATACGCACTTAACCCATAACCACTAAAATACCTATCCCTTTAACCCAAAAGCCACAATCCCTTAACCCCTACACCCATAAGTCATAACAAATGAACCCCTTGATCCCTTAAACCCAAAGCCACTAACCCCTTAACCCCTAACCCCTAACTTAGAATCCTTGAACCCCATAAACCCTAATCCCATATCCTCTTAAACCTTGACCCTTAACCCATAACCCCTAACCCCTAAACTCATTAAACCCTAACCCCTTAACTCTTTGATACCTAAATACCATAACCCTTAGGAACTTAACCCCTAAATCCCCTGACATGTAAGCCCTTGATGGTTAATCTTTAACCCTTGAATCCCTTAACCACTAAGTCATTAACCTCTAACCCTTAAACCCCCTATACCTCAACCCCCTAACCTCTAAATCCCATAAGCCCTAACCCTTTACCCTTTACCCTTAACCCCTTGCTCCTAAACCCTTAAACCCCTTAACTCCTAGAACCCCTTATCCTTTCTGCCAAACCACTGGTGCTCCAACACTAATATTCTTGGGAATATTATGCTTTTTCTTGCTAACCGCTCCAAATACAACCTCTAAGAACTAGTAGGGTCCAAGGAAAAGAGCTACAAGTTCCCCAAATCCGATCTAAATTTTATGGACAATCACACTTCCCCCAAATGTCCTCCACATATTTTCCTTGGTGTATTGGAGTTTGAAAAATACATAGGATGCCACAAGTAATCCTAATCATAAGACTCAACTTTCCTAATGACTAGGAGGCCTTAAAAATCAAACAAAATTTTAACTTATGCCTAAAATTACTAAAGTTTCCTATTCCAAATATGAAATTATAAATTCTACAAAATTATAGGGCAACAAGGAAACCAATTTCCTCCTATAAATCTCTAAGACCTTCTAGAGAAAAAATACAAATTTTGAAATAAATTGTTGAAATTATGCTCTTGCATCAATAGCTACCAATGTATCCTTGTAGGCCACCCCCTTTAACAATAGTAATACCAATGTCCTTTACCTAGAAGAAGCTCCTTACATAATTCTCTCTTAGATCCCCTTAACCCATTGCAATTATTGTCTTTGATTCCTACCTAGTTGCAAGCACATTTTGAAGCAATTTAGCATATTCTTGGTTGAGGATTTCGATAAGTATGTGATTTTGTTTACATCTTGTGACTATCTCATATGTGAATATCTAAAATCATTTTTTTTGTACCAATTTAAGGACTTATACCATCACGTGTGTGCGCTAACATGGATGGAACGCTAACTACATGTTGTATATAGTGTAATGTAAATGAATAATCTCTTTTGGAAAAGGCTCCACTCATGATGCCATTTTTCAAATGCTTTCACTCACCAATTGTGGTCAGATTGGTGAGGTAGATTTTAAGGTCTCTTCCAATTTATAAACACATACAAAAAAGCATTGACGGACCTCTTGCTTTAATGCAATGGATACAACGTAAATAATTCTCCATGGAAAAAAATTATCAGGGTCCTGCAATGGCTACAATGTAAATACTTCTCCAATGGCTACAATGTAAATGCTCCCTTGTATTTCCCTGACAGTCCCTAACACTTCCTAGCACATGTTGGCACACCCTGGCACCTGGCACATCTTGGATGCATGTCGCCCTGACACTATAACATGACTTAGCACTACCTATCATACCATGTTACTCCCTCCTCGAGATACCTAAAACTCGTTAACACTCCCTATCACACAGTCTTATTCATTCATTTATGCATTTTGACCTAGTGCTCTGTTATGTTTTCCTGGCACTCCCTAACACTCCTTAGCACACATTGGCACACCTTGGAACTTGGAACATCTTTGTATGCTTCCCTAGCACTCTAACATGCCTTGGAACTTCCTAGAATATCATGTCACTCCCTTATTAGCATAACTAGAACTGGATGATACTTCATTTCCATGCATTTGAAACTAGTGCTCCCTTGTGTTTCCCTGACACTTGGCCCTCACACTCCCTAGGATGTGTTCATGCCACACCCTGGCGCCTGGCACATCTTGGAATTCCTATCATCCCTTGGAACTGCCTAGCATGTGTTAGTACTTCTAGGAATTCCCTGCCACACCTTGGTATTCCTTAGCTTTCATGTCGTCATAGATAGCCTTACTTTTTTTGCGACTTGGGAACCCGACCAAGTCATTGGAAAATCAATGTTGTGCCTAACCCAAATGTTGTGCCCAACACTTTCTGGCATGTGTTAGCATGCCTTTTCAATCCTTGGCATGCACCGACACTCCTTAGTTATCATGCTTTCAAAATTACCCTAATTCCCCACCCCTAACCCATTTAACCCCCTAAACCCCTAAAACCCTAACCCATTTTACCCCCAAAACCCTAACCCCTAAAATCCTTAACTGCTAAATCCCCTAACCCCCTAAACCTATAAACACCTAACCCATTTAACCCACTAAACATCTAACCCCTTAACCTCTACCCCTCTAACCCCCCTTCAACCCACCAACAATATGTGGATGACACTCTTCTTATAGGCTCTCCCTCGGTCAAAGAAGCCCTTTTCTAGAAAAACAAAGAAAACACTGAATGGAGGGAATGACTCGAGGCCCCGGAATGGGTCCAGAAAAATCACTCTCAGGATTGGACTAACCTAGCTAATGAGCTAAGGAAAAGGAAGATTCAAAGGGACGATCAGCTGGGCAAGCTAAGATGGGGCTCTAATGCGGTTGGCCACTTCAACATAAAAGAAGCTTATGGCCTCTTATCTAACTCCACTCAAGATATATGGTGTGTCCATCCCTTCACGTCGCCGAACTTTTGCACGTCTCCAAACTTGGACAATCAATGAACTCACGCAGCCATATTGGGTGACATATTTTGGATAATTTACTAGTCAACTGATTTTAAGATGTATAAAAATATAGGTGAAAAACAATATGAAACATTTTATAAAACTTCAAATAAAAACATGGATTGATTAGAAATTTTGGGATGAGGCTAAGGAATGCTGCATAATAAAGACTCTAAGAGCGCATTGGTTGCCCAAATATATGGTAGTTTTTCTTTTCCTTTATTTTTTAAGCATCCTGCAAAGAAAAAGGTTATGAGGAATTATGAGGTGATGTGGATAAATGTGATATATTTATATAACTTAAAGGTATTAATTTATAATAAGTATTAAATAACTCAAATTTTTTATTTATTTTATTATATGTTTTATAGTGATAAAATAAAAAATTTACAAAAAATAAATGAATTATATTTTTAATTAAAATTATTAGTATTAGTAAAGGCTCCTTCTAGGTCTCTAGATTGCTCTACCTCTTTAGTGATTGAGAGGTTCCATTGAGCTCGCGGGCTCTGGATGAGAGATTTGTGCAGTGGTTTGACTTGTCAGAGGTCGATTCCTTGAAATTATCTCTTGCAACTGAGCTCTTCCATCAAGGTCCAGACATGCCAGGGAAGAATCATTTGTTTGTGCGCAAGCTTTGAAACATTATGGAGGCAATTAACTAAGGATGTGATTATGTGAGCAAGGTGCAGATCAATAACTTGTTGTTCGATATGGTTATTGGTGTACATCGGTTTCCTTGGCTTTCACGGGAGAATTTGTTATCTTTATTTCTCTCTGGTGCTCTTCATTCGGCCTTTGTTAGTCATTGGTATTATCTCGTGGTGATTAGTAGTCAACCACTCGTTATTTTGGCAAGAAATTGAGAATTTGAAATTGAACTAGTTAGTGATAGAGTATGCAATTGGAAAGACCCAATTATGGACAATACCATTTGTGAAGGTGGATCAGTGGGATCCTCAAAGTTCCCCCTCTACCTACACCTTCCTATAGTATAAACACTCACTCTCTTTTGGAGTTGCTCTTCTAGATCTTGCTTACAGTTATAAAACAATATGAAAGAATTGATGACTTCCAACTTCAGATGAACCATCAAAATGATGAAATTAAATCCCTTCACACTCAGTTTGAGAACCTCTCGGCAAGCCCAAGCTCACAATATTAGTCTTTAGATGGAAATGCATCTGTAGATCAGGCGGAAGCTATGTTAGTTGAATCCTCATTTAGTGAATGACAAAATTGTGGAAATTTATTTTATTTTACTAAATGTCCCTCACATCAAACCTGTGGAAATTTTATAAGCATACAAGTATTATGTTTATTTGTGGTATTATATATTAATTTTTTTGGTTAGAAAAGTAATATTAATATTGAATAAAATGTACTCATGCTATTTTAATTAGATGCTTGTGTTTATTTTTTTGGGTGTCCTTTTTTTAAATGTAATCATCATCCGTCATTTTAGTTAGATGTTTATTCCCTGTGTCCACTTTTTATTATCTCTTTTAATTTTTATTTTTTATTTTTTTAAATATCGTGTAATATATTTTTATTTCTAAGTGTTTGATGTTTGTATTATTTTTATTTTATTGATAATAAGTTCATATATAAGAATATAAATGTGGTTTATTTTAGATGATCGTAAAAATGTTATTTCCTTTTCTTTAAATTCAATTTTCATGAAAAATATTTAATTTTGTTAATTTTTTTTAATATATAAATTTAGATTTTATAAAATAATTATAATTAATAGTGTTAAGAATATATATCTACATATTTTCTTTTTCATTTGTACATATAAACATATATGATTGTTTATAATTTGGTGGACAACATGAAATTCGCCACAGGTTTGATGTGAGGGACAGCTTGAATGTTGGAGGGCCAGACTATTGAGTGCCTCTATGACAGAGGAACAGCCTGAAATTTGCCACAGGAAATGTGACCATTGCCAACCTCCCCTCACAGACCTCATTTAATAGCTGCTCCAGTCAAGTAAATTTTTTTAAATTTATGTATAGGAATTTTGTTTTTGTGATTTATAAAATGTATATAAAGTTTTTTCGTGGTAATCACATTTAAGTATATTTTTCTAATGTGTTTCTAAGTGTGGTTCATCTTCTTGAATTAAATTGGATAGTAGCTAATGACTAGTTCTAAGAACATCAACAAAATATACTTAGATGTAATTATCATTTAGAACTAGATGTAATATACTTAGATGTAATTAGATGTTAAAACTATGTAAAGAGGTTTAAAATTTTAACATTTTGAATAGACACTTTATCCATATTTATAAATAGGTTTTAGATTTTCTAAATAGACAACAGTCTACCCTAAAAATAAAACATTGAGAACTGTAAGTCTTTATTTATAACTATAAGTCTTTCTGGAAATTTTCACTTCGCCTCAATGTTCAATGTTTTCTCCCAGAAGTCTATCTACAATGATGAATTTTTCACTTCCACTCAATGTTCAATGTTTTCTGTGTATAGGGATCCAGTGCTGTGACCATCAATGGAGTTCATATAAGAACATAATTGGCATATCAGCCACACAGGTGGCTATTTCTCTTTCATGCAGCCCTAGTGTACCATGCCAGGGAATTGAGTTGCAGAATGTGCAACTCAGCTACAAGATTCATGGAGTAGAATCTACACAGGCTTAGTGTAAAGATGTAAAAGGCATAAAGACTGGTGTGGTGAAACCACAGAGCTACTTCTAACAAGGCAGTTTAATATATACAAATTAAGAAGGGAGCACATGTTATGTTGTATTTGATGTACACCATTTTTTCCTTGATCTTCCATATTTTAATTATGTAATGGATTTGACCAACTTTCCTTGAAAGGTCTTCAAGATCATCTCCTCCATGTTGTAATTCTGTAATGGATTTGAACAACTTGAACAAGAGGATCTGTAGTATCATCACATCCATTCCAGTAATATCAGGAGCCAGGGTCTCTAGGAAAGTGCATCAGAAGGTGCTAACCATAAATAACTTGACATATTTTCCTTTGAACCAATCAATTAATAACCAATCCCTTTGTCAAATAAAATTTTATTACATGGTGCTTGTCTTCTCCACCAATAAACTTTGATTACATGGTGCTTTTTCAAATAAAATTTGATTAACTATGAAGGGAATAAGGTGTTTGCATAATACACCATTAACTATAATATCCCCTTCATTTTGTTTCGAATTAACTTTCTCCCACCAAATCATCCCTTGGTTATGTTCTCACCAGACATGGTAGGAATATATATCAATGAAGAAACCTCCCAATTGTCTTATTGATCTAAAATAAGGCTAGAAAGTTATCCCCTCATGAATTTTTTTTCCATATTATTAATAATGGTCTTCGAGTCCCCAATCTCTATAAATAAACACACTCCTATTCTTTTGGAAATTTTAAATCCCTTGCCAAAGCACATATTTATCTGGCAGAAACTTTAAATGTCAATAGATGTCGACCATAATATATATACTAATCAACATGAAGTGTTCGTGAGGGTGTGTTCATCATTTGTTGATTCGTCTTTGTTGAGTAATTTCCTCCTAAACCAATTGGAGAGTAGGCTCCTTGAATTTGGTAGTTGAGCTCTCATCTATCACCTAAGCTCTTGAGCATGCTTATTATTGATAGTAAGCTATGCCCCTGTGCACCTTGGCTCTCTGATCGCCCATGTATCACTGATATTCTTGACATTGGTGTGGAGAACATGTGCAGGAAAAGGTGAGGAGACTTCAAATTAACTGAACCCATCTCACAAACATTAATATTCTCTTTCAAGTTTTGTTTCGCTCTGAAAATAATAGAAATAATTTTAATAGAAATTGGGGCAAAAATAATTTTTGGAATTAGGGTTACAACTTCAATAGTATTTTGTAATGATGTTTAAGAATTGGAGTTGAGATGACCTGCTAACCATAAATTGGAGCAAAAATCATTTTTGGACCTGCTCAATAGTATTTTGTAATAATGTTTAACAGCTGAGTTGGGATGACAGGTGGGCACACCATCGGTCATCTATCTGTTCGGGAGGTCGTTTAATTGTATTCTCCGAATACTACTTGTTTAATCATATATTCTTCGCGCTTAGTACAATACACTGAAATCTTCTGAAATCTTTCCCTCAGAAATGAAGCCGTCCACATTTCACATTCATTCTCATCTGGTTGCCCTGGAAGTCGTCCACATCGCACAATCCTGCATGTCTGCACAACACATCCCATACAGCGTTCACCAAGCCATTAATCCTGTGTGTTAGCACAGTAGCGATCAGCCTTGGTTTAAAGGGTTTGCGATGGAGAACTATGGAGCTGTGATTCTTTCATGGAGAGCGAGAAATATCATTTGGCGCCAAATTTTCAGCTAAAGGGTACAACACAGTTGCTTCAATGTTTAGTTTGGAGTTAGGATTTATATAACTGGGTTAACATCTGAACAAGCATAGGTTCACAAGTTGGAGAAATTCCATAATTTTCTAGAAGCCCTAGATCAAGGTATTTAAGCTTCTTTGCTGCTTTCCTTCCTTGCTTCTGAAACACTACTGTGTCTATATACTCATTTTGGTTCATAGCTAATTTTGCATGCTCTACATACTCATGTCATATATTTATGAAAATTTCACTATTTTCAGATTGTGGTTGTAATTTTTTCACAGAAACTGCCCTCTAATCCCTATATCTTAAGCTACCAAAAGGCATAAATATTGCATTGAAGCACAATTTCAATGTCGTTTTTTTGAAAGCCCAGTTCAGTAGGTAGTGAAGCAGTAATGCAATAGGAATAGTGTAATGCATTGAACGCAGCAATAAACTTCATCAAACCTCCTGTCCTCTGTATTATGGGTTCTGTGAAGCAGGCAGTGGCATAGCATGCCTTGCAATGTTACCCAACAATGGGATGTCAATATTCTTAGGCCATCAAATCACTTTTATATCCTTGAATCTAATTAGTTATATGGCCCCTTCGCATTATTTTCTCATTTTAATACAACCAAATGTAGGTAATTAGTGGTTCTTAGATTTCCCTTATGCTCGATAAAAGGGTTAGGGTGTACTAAAGCAATGAGTGGATAGCCTTGAAGAAGAGTTATGGTGTACTAAAACAATGAGTGTATAATCTACTTCTTGAAAGGTTGGTCAACCAACCATTAACAAATAGGTTTATCTATTTCCCAGCAAAAATAGCTTATGATGGAGAATTTTTTGGTAGTGTAGTTTTTGCTGGGGTGATTCTTCCATGTGATATGCAAAATAGGAAAGTTTGGGATCAAAATTTAGTTGAGAAGATTATTATATAGTTGGTTGAATTGACCAAGTCATTATGTTCATCATTTATATTTTAAATGTAACACAAGAGCTTGTATAATTTAATAGGTTGGCTGACTATTTTAAAAGAAGTTAAGTCTTTCATAGTGCCTAAATTCTTCTTAAGCCCTTGGAGTGACACATTTGGCCTTTCAAGTCCATAATGTTTACAACCTGCTCCATGGATCTTGTGGGCTTATCTTTTGTGTCATTCAATCCCACATTTTCTTTGGAGTGACACATTTGGCCTTTCAAGTCCATAATGTTTGCAATCTGCTCCATGGATTTCATAGTTCCTAAATTCTTCTTAAGCCCCTGGAGTGACACATTTGGCCTTTCAAGTCCATAATGTTTACAACCTGCTCCATGGATTTCATGTTGCCTAAATGCCTCTTAAGCCCTTGGATACACTTTTGTGTGTCAAATTTCACCTCTACATCTTGCATGAGGGAGCCAAGAGTATCATATGGACTCCTTCCATCACTATATTATAAAGTGCCTCATTGATGGAGGAATGCATGTTTGACATGGAATTTCCCTAGTAAGGCAATATAACAATGAGTAGAAAATTTTGGTATCCATGAAAGGTTGGGAAAGAGTGCATTCCCACTCTAGGATGCAAAGCTTCTGGATATGGTTAGATTTCAACATTACTTTGGGACTTCCTTCGGAGCTTATCCTATATACATTATTCTACCATTCATCAATCAACTTTATTTGGGCCTCAATGTGCATTCTGTAGCGATCAACTACATTTTTTCATTCCTCCCATACTCCCAAATTCACCTTTACCTTGTTATAATCTAGGTACCAAAGGGAGCTTAAATCAAGTAGGTAGGCTAATAAAGCATTCAAATAACGAAGAAATGCACTAATTGGTTGAAAACAATTTGAGTCCAACCTCTTAGCTATTGAGGGTGAACAAACATCCTACACATAGAGCTAACAATCCCCCTTGGGTAGGGAGGAAAATTTGAGTCGAACCTCTTAGCTATTGAGGGTGAACAAACAACCTACACATAGAGCTAAAAATCCCCCTTGGGCAGGGAGGATGGCAAGTGTAATTCCTACACTTTACAACACTGAATTTAATGATTCCAAGTAGGTCCTTGTTTTGAGACCAAGCTTGAGAGATAGTTGGTAACGTAAACCAACTAAAGCCTAAAACCAGAGAGGGTCTCTAAATAGATAGCGAGGAGATGAAAGTGAGCCTCGAAGGAAACAAATATTTTAGAAGATTGAAGCTATAGATTTATATCTATTCTAACACCTTATTTACTTGCACTGGGTATGATTCTTCCATCCTGGTACCGTATTCAATAATGTGATTTCTAGCCTTCATTTTTGGCAGAGGGTGAAACACTTTGTTTCAGATCCTTCTCTTGGGGTTAAGTTCTATCCTTGTCATATCATGAGGGTGCATGCTCGTTAACCTTGTTTAGTCATGCTAGTTTGGAGTGGTGTTCCCACACATATTTTCCCTATTATACCAATGACAGGTGACCACTTTTGGCAGCCATTCGTGTAAGCCTCCTTGTTTATAAGGTTCTTGTTACCCCTAGAAGTTGGCATTAACATCGATATCTATGAGTAAAAAGGTAGCAACACAAACCAACAAAAACTTAATAGAGTTTAACTAGAATCAACAAAACCAACAAGTGCATGATAAGAGTGAAGTTATTGCTTATCTCCGTTCTCAACACCTTATCCACATGCAATTGCTACGATTCTTCCATCCGGTTTCCCTACACCACAATGTGATTTAATAATGGTAGCGGGGAACAACCTACTTCTGATCCTTCTCTTGGGGTTACTATAACCTTCATATCATGAAGGTGCATGATCCTTCCCTTTGATAATGTTGGATTGAGGTCAAGTGACCACATTTATTTACCAATGTGGACCTATGACAACTTCCAGTGACCACTTGTGCAAGCCTCCCTTCTTTATATTGCTGTCAAAAACTTGTTACACCTGGTATTCATATTGATACTGTTGAGAAATTAGGTTTGTAATAATCATGAATCAATTTTAGCAAACAAGCCTGTAAGATAATGTCTTTGGAAGTTCCATATCAAGATTTTGGTTTCTTGTTTTTCCATATAATGACTTTCAGTACATCTCTGATCTCTCTCTTTTTCTGATTTAAAACATGTGATTTGAGGGGTATTTGTACATTACAGTTTTTATAAAGAAAAAACATACTGGGGTATTTATTTACCTCCTAAAACTTAAGCCATTTGACTAGGGAAGAACATAGCAGGGATGGAACCTGTTACAATTGATCATCCTCACGAGTGAACCCAATGCCTCATTGGCTTTCTATCCGTGATATATTCTGAAGAAGGGATGGCCTCTTGATCATTCTCATGAGTGAACCAATAAATCGTTGGCTTGACTATTCATGATATATATTGAAGAAGGGATGGCTGCACTTTGAAATTGCTGCAAAATTTTGGGTGTTTTCCAAAGATGTTGTTTTCCTTATTAATAGGATATGATGGTTAGGCTGACTATTTAGCATTAATAGGTGGGGTGACTATTTTAATAGAAGTTAAGTCTTTGATTAAGGGTGGAACTTGGAAGTGAGATAGATTAATAAAGTTGAGTCTTCGATTAAGGGGGGAAGTGAGATAGATTAATCTTAGAAGGTTGGGAAGTGAGATAGATTATTCTTAGAAGGTTGGGACCAGGTTATCATGAAGAGGGAATTTAATATATTGATGAATGATGTGGGTGAAAAGAATTTCTAGAAAACTAGAAAGTATAAGTGATGGTACTCATGTATCTTGGTAGACAATTTTATTTTTTATATGGACATTAATGATTGGTTGTTCATACGAAGAAGGAAAGTACAAAAAGGAAAAGAGTTCACGTGTATAGTTTTCACACTTTTTATTTGTGCCTTGTTAATGGCCTCTGTTTTTTTTCTTCGGAAAAGAGTTCATGGTAATGACTTTTATTACTGCTAGTTCTATGAAAAACCATTCCTAGTGTTAATGGAATGTGATTCATTTCAATCATTTCTCTTGTTACATGTAGGCTATTACTAGGTGGACTGAATATTTCTCGTGTAAAATTGTTTGTCATACTAATAAGAGTTTTTTATAATCAAAAGATATATATCATATGATATGAATATGTATATATGCGACACTAATGGGATTTTTTTATAATCAAAATATATATATCATATGATATGAATATGGATATATGCGAGACTAATGGTAGTTTTTTAAAATCAAAATAGATATCTGATATGATATGAATATGGATATATGTGTTGGCACCAGTGATTGTGAGACTATTGGAGAAGTTAAGCTTAAAAAATAACTAGCTTGTCAAGTCAATGGGGTCCTATATATGTCTACCATTCTACTAAAATTCAACAATTGACCTATACAATCCGGGCTGGTCCATTTACTGCCTATTGGAAAACCACTTATTTTGAGCCAACAGATGATGATGCTAAGTTTCCTTGGCTTCAATGGAAAAGAAACTAGTTACAAGCACGATTGCCACTTCTTTACCAAGTCCTTCAAAGAACGATTGCTGTAAGTGTCTGCTTTTACTTTTGTTGTGTCATTGGTAAATAATTTTTTCCTAAAATTACAATGTATTTTTTCCAAGAATAAAAACATATTGACATTAAACTAGAAATCAAATATACAATATCTTATCTTTTTTCAATGATCTCAAACAAAAAAAACTGTTCCATAGCCTACATATCTACCTAATACCATATATTATCCATTCATTAACAACATCTTCCAGCAAGGTCTAAATACTGTCACTACAAAAAAATATAATAGAATATGAAGAAAGTGAAATAATCAAGTAACATCCACCGCAGCTATCCAACTGAATATCTGTTTTTAAGTACATATATAGAGATATACAGGACCCTCCACTTCGATTTTCATCTTTCCTTTCTGAATCTTTAATGCTTCTATAGATAACATGTATGCTACTATGCTGAGCTACCTGTATACGTGTTGGAATGAGCTAAATTCAAACTGTGCTCTTTCCTCATTGATTTGTAGTGTACCTAG
The DNA here is from genome assembly GCA_034641835.2 of Pinus albicaulis. NCBI lineage: Eukaryota > Viridiplantae > Streptophyta > Pinopsida > Pinales > Pinaceae > Pinus > Pinus albicaulis. Next base: position 480,832,693 of record CM076573.1, on the reverse strand, counting down.
GAGGGTAATACAGGGGGTAATACAGGGTACCTAGGGAGGTACCCAAGGGGAATAATAGTAGATGCCTAGGTGCTTAACAGTTTGTATCAGGGCACTTCTTTTGGCACCAAAATTGCACCTTCATTATCGAATTTTTCACCTTCACTGATGATTGCAGTTACAGTGCCCCTTACAACCTTCAGCTGTATGCCATTGCAGGGTGTTAAGTTGTCAACCCAATTTCCCAAAGAGTATATGTGTCGCCTCCATGAGCGAGGTTGTGGATCACATATGAAATGCATTATACCACAAAACAATAGGTTGATCTTGGCATAAACCCACACTCTTAGATCTATGTTGAACCCCATTAATGCAGATATAAAGCTCAAGGCTGTAGGAATGAGAAAATTTACCTTTGTTGCCTTCTTTGTTTGTAGAAACAAGGCCACCAAATTTAAGATTTTCACAACTTTCTCCTCCGAGACTGATAAGTTCACTGGTAAGAGCCAATATTTATTTATACATCCGCTGACATGTTGATTGTTAAGAATGACATCATCCAAGACTCTTGATGAATGTACAAGCTTAATGTGTATATGCAAAATGGGAAGAATAAAAATAAAATTCAATTGAGAATAGTTGTGAAAAAGAAATATTATGTATCAAGAAGTTGGAGATTCAAATCCCCTGATTTACCTAGTATCCTTGATTTACCTACAGCTACAAAAAGGGAATAACTTAGACATCCCTGATTTTCCTAAGGGCATAGAATCTATAGATTATAATGGTTTTCTCAAAAGAATTTTAATTTTTCCTCCCACTTCTAGTTGGCGTGAACAATAAATGATGTGTTGTTAGGTTTAGTGCTGCTCTTCTTAACACAGAGGGGACCTACTTTCTCTGCATGGCCAAAATCTTCTGTATATGCCTCCTGAGGATATAAATCCTTGTATCTTCCTTCTCCTGCGCCTGCAGTATCAGTAATGTTCCGATTTATATGATGATCGCCCAGTAGATTTTTCAGTTCCACATGCTGATCTTTGGGAGGACTGCTCTTCAAATTCTTGAAATGATCACCCAGATTCATAACATGGTCACCCATTAGGGTGCTCAGATTCACATGGTGATTGCCAGCTTCATTTTTCTGGGATTTGCTTGAATTTGGCTGACTGTTTTCCAATTCAGAGTTTTCTAGTTCTCTTATAGACGTGACGCATACAGTGAATAAGGAATCCATCGAATCCCTAGCTTCCATGCTGCAATGGTCACTTTCGTAACCAGACTCCTAGTTTTCGTCGGCGCCTTCCGGAACCTTCTCTAAACCACGCTTTTCCTCATATATTATTAATTACAATCGTCCCTGTGCAAGTCTGCATAAAAATAACTATAATAGATGGTATATTGGTTTATATATACATATATATAACAATCACAAATAGTTAATTCAGAAGTTCTTAATTTAGGAATTAAGGACTGTGCAGGATGAGACCAAACAATTATGAATTATTGGACTTTTGCTCAAATTCTTTTGAGAAAACCATTATAATCTCTAGATGCTATGCCCTTAGGTAAATCAAGGATATAAGTTATGCCCTTTTTGTAGCTGTAGGTAAATCAGGGGATTTGAATCTCCAGCTTCTTGATACATAATAATTGCTATTTTTATTGAACTTTGAAGATGCACATTATACAATCAAATTTTGATGGGTTAAATTTTATAAAGCATAATAATTAATTTATTCTGAATTGATTTTTTTCTTGTATTTCCGTTCATATTTGAAAAAAAATACATTTTGCATATACACATAAAGCTTGTAAATTCAACAGGAATATGCCATCATCATGACAGATTCATGACACTGCCCATCATGATTCCTACCCAGAATCCTTTGTTACCCTCCACAAACAGCGTATCCGGTGTCAGGGCAACGACGGTGCGGGCATTGTCGGCTTGGGCCAATGAATTTTCTTTTTATTCTTACAATATGAATTTTTTTAATGGCCTTTATTAATGGCCTCTTTTTTTTAATGGCCTTTGTGAATGGCCTTTTTTTTCTTTGCGCTTTGTTAAGTTTCACCTGTCCAACTCTGATCAGGGACTCTTTGCTGCCAGAGCTTCCTTTACATTTTTTTCAATTGGTCTAGCTGAGAAAGATAGTGAAGCAAAAGTGAGAGTTTTCGTTATAAAAAAGCTCACAAGCTTTAGAGTAGGGATATCTGAGTGAATGCTTGTATGGGAATATGTGAGAGACGTCTTGGGCGTGAACTTGTGACCGTACATTCTTAGGAAAGTATTCTTGTCTTATGTACGGTTAAAGAGTATATTTTATCAATAATGTTTGTTGAAGATTTTTGCAATCTTGTTCACTACCACGCTTCCCAATTTCTATAATTGTTGTTGCAATGCTTGTTATGATAATTTTAATTTAACATAAAACCAGATCAGTGCTCTAAATTATTGTTTTGCATAGTAAAAACTATTGCTGTTATAGGTCAATCTACAACTGTTATAGGTAAATATATTGTTATTTTGAGAAGAAGATTCCTTGTACTAGAAATGAACATGTTGTCATAGAGTTATCAGTTTGTTGTTGATAGACTTAGTTGGTTTGGGCTTTGATTTTACACCGATAGGGATTGGCATGTCAGTACAGTCCTTGAGTCCATAACAGTTGGACTCATTACGCATGATAACTCATCCATACCATATCTATCAAGTGGATTTCATGGGAACATCAAGCACAAATTGTCCCCTTTGATGATAGGCATGCTAGACATGATGGTGGCATGCAACAACTCAGATCACTAAACCAGGGACAAATTTCATGTGTCCCTACCTCAACTTCCCAATGCAAGTAGGCATGGACCACAGTATGGGGTTTTAAATATTTTTATTGCATCAGCCTATAAACTTTGACAAATGGCTTAACACTAAAACAAGTGCTAACCAAAGTGATTGTTTTCATGGGATTTATTCTAGTATTGCCACACTACTGGAGATCTAATTTCTATAAAGAAACCAGAAGCTACTTAAAGGGATTTGGTGGAGACAAATTGATATAGGCAAACACCTTATTATGGGAAGAAGCGAGGCTCCAAGTTGTTGTTGGCAGAAACATAGGATTTGGTCCTGATATTCCTTGATGGTACATTAACATATTCATTTCATTCTGAGGTCAACTGAGGTAGCAAGAAGAATATTGTGAGCAGTATGGCCATTAAATTTGCACAAAACATATAATTATGACTGAAAATAACCCTTGTATGGATATGGAATGAAATTGATATCATTTATTAGTTGTTTCCATGAATTCCTTACAAAGACAACAAGTAATTATTCCATCTATTTTCTAGATTTCCTTGGGCTTTCGGAGAAGGTAATACTTATAAATAATAATTTTTCCCTCAAAGCATCCTCCCCTTTGGCCATTGTCATCGACTGGGGTAAGTTTTTTATAGTTTTTTATTTGTATGTGCATGTCTTTCAGTTCTGTTGGTAGTATTTTCTTCCTCCAATGAGTTTGGGTTTTATTTGGGGAAGTCCTGGGCTATTCATTGGTTGTTGGGCTCTAGTCTTCTCTCATTCTAGTGGTCTAGTGATTTTCTATGCTCATCACAATCCAACGGGAGTACTCTTCTAGGAACCATCTCGTCCATCCAAGTAACCACTATCAATATGCCACTTCTATGACCAACAAATCAATGTGCCACTTCTATGACCAGCAAGTCAGATCATGAGCCATATAGACTTGGTAAAGCAACAAAGTATTGTCTTCTACATCAATTGATTTCCCCCCACACAGATTAAAGACATAATATGTCATCAACTTTCTTCCATCAATGTCTATAACCCAATCAACATCATTATAGCTGCTTTTTGTCTGATAATTTTCTGTTTTGGTGGAGAAAAATTTATATAGGCTTGCTGTCCTTCATTCAAAATTGTTTGAAGACAATGCTTTGATAATTATAATTATGCATATCTCTAGTCATTAGAATTTCATAGTAATAATGCAACTCACCTAGGTCCTTCATCTCAAAACAAAATAAAATTTGATTTTTGGTTGTTGGAAAACTTTATGTGGCTCTCTATGAATATTAGGCCATCAAATCACAATGTAACTACAATAATTTGATTTGTATAAGCCTAATGAGGTGACTTATAAATGCCTTAGCTATCATCACGAGTCCCATTTCCCATTGAAGAGCACTTATTATTCATTGTCTACCTGCATTTTGTGAATTTACAATCAGAAACAAAATAGTAAAAGTTTTTTTGGTATACACGTTGTCATATATTTCAACAGTTATTTATGTAATGATCCTAACTAACGTCCACACATTTTTCTTTGCATATTTCTGTTACATTACTTTCTTGGTATATATACAAATGGCAGACCAGGTATTTATTCTGTTTTTGGTATTTTTAGTATTTATGTTGTTGATTTAGTTAGAGACTGGTTTTATTTTTAGAAATAACTCTAAAACGATACTTCAAAAGTTTGTTTGTGAACAGTTAGAGGCTTGTTGGAACACTTTGAGAGACTTGCCTCAAAGTGTTGGACAGATTTTCAATGCTCACTCAACAGTAAAAAATTAAATATGCATAGATTCACTCCCTAGGTTTATTCATTGGTCATGTTATCTCGAAATAGAATTAATAATCAAGTTAAAAGTTGCAGTCTTATCGAGCATAGTACATGGTGCATTCAGGAAAATAGCACATCATCATCTGAATATTCAGATGAACGAGAAACAAGACCTGTTCCAGAGACAGATGAATACTTTAATGAAATGATATATTGCAGTTTCAAAATGTGCCAAAATAGGAAACTAAAGAAGCGAAGGCTAGTTGGTATCCATAGATTGGACCATGGAGTTTATATAGAAGAGGTATACTATAATTAAAAAAATGTTTTTCTTATAATAAATAAATATGCACATTATTTAATACATTATTATTGATCATTTGAATTGATTTTTTTTTTTTTATGAAAAGTCGCTTCCAGTTCCCAATATTCCTGAAGAACCTATGGATTATATTGATAGTAGCCACTCTCAAGATGAATGAGAAAACACATTTATGGATGAAACCACTTCACAGATAAATGAGGTTGGTGTCAATGAATTTATCCAGGACTTCTACACATCTTTTGAAGAAGTTATTGATTCAACCCTTTCTCAATTGGCTAGGACGCCTCTTTTTACAAATGTTGAATCTTATATATTGGCGACACTTATGTTGTTATTGAACTTGAAGGATACACATGGATTTACAAACACATGCTTTACTGATATATTAAGGTTGTTTTTGATATTCCTATAAATTAATGTTCTAGATGTCTTAAAAGTTTTGAATATTGTGTATACTTATAAAAATAATTATTTGTACTATACAGACTTTTGGCAAACAAAATACTTCCAAAGGACAATATTGCCTCATTCTCATAGAGAAGTATCTTCAATAATGAAAGACATTGGAATGGAGTACAAGACATATGATGCATGTCCAAATGACCATATATTGTACTATGGAGAGAATGCAAATTTAAAACAATGCCCAATGTGTCATACAAATAGATATCATCAAGATCAAGTATCCAAGAAGGTTCCTTATAAAGTACTATGACACATTCCATTAAAGCCAAGGTTTGAGAGAATGTTCAAGTGCAAGGAGTTGGAAAAATATATGGATTATCATGCACAAGGGAGAAGCCAAGATGGTGTCATGTGTATGGTTGCAGATAGTAAATATATTGGAAAGATATTGAGGAAAAATGGCCACATTTAATAAATGAGCCAAGGAATGAAAGAATTTCTGTAGCAATGGATGGTGTCAATCCTTTTGGAGATCTTAGAACAACGTATTCTATTTGGCCAGTGTTAATTATAAACAACAATATTCCCCCTTGGATGGCAATGAAAAAGGAACATGCAATGTTAACTCTTATCATACCATGTACTAGAACATATGAATGCAATGCTCTCTTGAATTTTATATAAAAATATTTCAATTTAGTTAATCCTAATAAATAACACTTTGTTTACTTAGGAAAATATTAGGTAAAGGATATGGATGTATACGTGGAGCCCCTCATTGAAGAGCTTCATGAATTATGGGATGTGTAAATATGTATGATGTATGAAGACCTGTCAATGATAGAAACTTAATCTTTCATGCGATTCTTATTTGGACAATTCATGATGCCCTAGGGCTCTCTATTTGTTGTGGTAATATTTGTTGTTGTAATTTATTATAAATTACATTTATAATTATTGTCTTCATTTTAGTATTTACTAAATTTGGTTTCCAATCTTATTTTAGGGCTACAAACAAAGAGGAAACATGGTTGTCCTGTTGGCAATATGATGCAATGTGTTGTCCTTGATGGAAACCTACTTGATGAAGTTATCCTTGATGGAAACTGACTTGATGAGCTATCTTTGATAGCAACCTATTTAATAATGATGGATCTACAGATTAGTACAGAAGTTGCAGAAGAAAGAAATTCCAGTAAGTGGCAGAATAATAATGAATAGGGTATGTCACAAAGCATACGCGGGTTTGTAAAGGCTAAGTAGCGTATATACACGGAAAAGTACGTGCCAAGTAGCGTATGCCTATTTGCGCTCTAAATTTATAAAACCAAGGGGCATTACCGTGGTTTTGGCACATTGTATTGAGCGCTGGATTATCTATTTGATCCCGTCTAGGAATACCATCAGCGGTTGAGTGGTTTTGACTCATGGTATTGATAAAGGTTAAATATATTTAAGGAGAAGAAGATCATAGTGCATTGGGTGGATGAGTAAGGGTTGTTGATGAAAAAATATCTCTAAGGAATATCTGCATGGATGAACTCTGTTCTTAATTGATACATCTGAATATATGATGCACCCATGGATCTGATGATGGTTCAAGATCTCTAGATCTGATGATGATGAATCTCTAAGATGATCTGCAGAAGAAGAAATGGTGAAGATCTGGCGCAAGGTCTGCTGAAGGTGATGAAGAAATCTGGGTAAGTTTATAGATCTGGTCTGTTCTGCAAAGTTTTCCATTTACAGATCTATACGCTAGTTTGTCTCGGAAAAAGTGCGTGTATACACGGGTTCTCTTACTGAAAAGCGCATATAGGGTTTTCTGAAGAATAAAATACACAGAAGTATACGCGGGTTGGTGTGTAGGAAAGCGCGTATGTACACGGCTTCAGTGAAGAAAAGTAGCGTATGCTATTTGAATAAATAAAGGTTCAGGGTTGAGTGTGTTTCTGAATATCTATTCTGAAGTCTGGGTTATTTCTGATATTCTGGTTACAGTGGTCTCACTATTTTGTTTGAAGCTTTGGGAAAAGTATGTTTTTGATGTTAAGTAAAGGGTTGTGTTGAAGCTGGTTGATCCAGTATGAAAATTGATGAAACGTGGTTAGCAGAAGGTCTGAGGGTAGAAGCCTTCAGTATGAAAGAAGAAGCTTTCTGTCAATAGAAGATGGTAATTGATTTCAGGGGGTTGAAGCTCCCTTCCAGGAGAGGCTGGTAAACGAGATCAGGGGGTTGGAGCTCCCTTCCAGTTGCAGTTGGAAAATGAGAGAAGGTTGTAGCCTTCTGCAGGTAGAAGCTTGCGTATTGGTATGAGTCTGCATCAGTACTATGTTGTAAAAAGTTTTCTATATAATAAAAATTGAAGACAGAGATGACAACAACGGTGGTTTTCTCCCGAATTGGGTTTCCACCTTAAATATTGGTTTTCCTGTGTGTGATGATTTATTCTGTTGATTACTGGTTATAAATTCTAACCTGATGCATAACTGATAAATCTGTTTGTAAGATTGGTTCTGAGAATTTTTCTAAATCTGGAAAGTTAATTCTGTATACGCTAGTTTCCTTCTGCATTTCCGCGTGCATACGCTAGTTCCATTCATAAAAACCGCGTATGGAAATCTGCTCAGAAAAATTTGTATTTATTTTATAAAGACTGATTCACCCCCCCCCCCCCCCTCTCAGTATTTTTCCCAACAATTGGTATCAGAGCAGGTCCTTCTGAAAGAGCTTAGACGCTAGAAGGAAGATCAATCAAGAAGGAACAACATCTATTAGGCCTCCGCTCTTCAACGGAAACAATTTAATCTTCTGGAAAACAAGGATGAGATCCTATCTTCAGTATCTGGGAGCAGATGTATGGGCTATTGTTGAAGGAGGATATCAATATCCAGCTGCAACTCCAACGGAAAGAAAGAATTATGAAACAAATGCAAAGGCGGTCAATGCTCTACTAGGAAGTCTAACTGAATCAGAATTTGTCAAATTCATGCAGCTGAATACAGCAAAGGATATATGGGAGAAAATCATTCTAAGTTATGAAGGTGATGCAAAGGTAAAAAGTGCTAAAATCCAAACTCTCAGAATTCAATATGAGAATCTAAAAATGCAGAATGAGGAAATCGTTGCCAATTTCTTTTTACGTCTTGATGATATTGTAAATCGTATGAGAAATCTGGGAGAAACAATAACCGATTATACTTTGGTTGAGAAAGTTTTGAGATCTCTAACGGCAAAATTTGAGTCAAAAGTTTCTGCTCTTGAAGAAAAGCAGGATCTTCAAAATCTTACTATGGTGCAACTTCATGGCATACTAACTGCATATGAAATGAGAAAAGGAGGACCATCTGAAGTCAAAGAAGTCGTCTTTAAAGCTTCTACAAAAGGGAAAGAAGTACAAGAGACAGAAGGATCGGGGTATATCTCAGAAGAGGATGAGGTAAATTTTGTAAAGAAACTCCAACTTGGCACAGGACGGTTTAGAGGTAAGCTTCCTTTCAAATTTTTTGCTTGTGGAAGAGTTGGTCATTATGCTGCTAAGTGTCCTTACAAAGAAACACATGAAAAAGGGAAGGAAATAGCAAAAAGGAATAAGAATCGGTTTAGCACTAGAAAATGTTACTATACTCATGAAGACAGTGATGGGTTATCTGACAGTGAGGAAGAATGTGAACAAGATCTTAGACTTCTCATGGCATTTGAAAAGGAATCTAGAGAAGAAAAAGATACTTTTATGGATGCTTTAGAGGACAATGATTTTCTTGATGAATTCAATCAACTCAAAATATGCTATGAAGAAAGCAAAATATCCATAGAAACTCTGAAAAATCAACTTGAAGAAAAGGAGAAACACAATGAGAAATTAGAATGTGAAGTAGTAAGTCTAAGAAAAGAAATTGAGAAAATGAAGACTTTGAGACTTATATTTGCTAAAGGATCTGAAACCTTAGATGAGATTATCAAGGTACAACGTTCTCCTCTTATAAAGACAGGTCTTGGATATACCGGAGAATCTTCTCAGACTTCAGCTCCAAATGATCTAAAAGCAGCTACAGCCAGTATACAACATTCTGCCACTCAGCAAGGGAATAAATAATCTTCACAGGTAAAGCATGACCATCCCAATTCAAAGAACACTAACAAGAATACCTTTCAAAGAAACACCAACCAACAGGTAAATTCAAGCAAAAGATTTCATGATCGCATAAATTTCTTCTTCAATGGACAATGTTTCTCATGTCACAATTTTGGTCATAAAGTTGTTAAATGTGTTGCATATAAAACCATCATGACAAGAGAAGCAAGAAAGAAAAGGATGGATATTGGAACAAAGAAGAATACCTATAACAACTTTTCTCCTCTTCAAAATGAAGTTGAATGTACTTATTGCAATAACTTTGGCCATGAAGAGTCTGAATGTAGGAGCAAAATCCAGCCAAAAGAACATTTTCCTTCAAGCTCCAAAGTGTGGAAAAAGAAGGAATTACAGGTTGAAAATTGTGGCATAGCTTTATTTGCAGAAGGTGAAGAAGATCAATGGTACATTGATAGTGGATGCTCAAAACACATGACAGGTGACAAAAACAAACTTCTTGCTTATAGTGCTCTAGAAAAAGAAAAGAATGTTACTTTTGGAAATGATACTCCTGCTGTCATTAAGGGAAAAGGGTCTTTCTTTCTAAAAGAAAAGGTGAAAGCTAATAATGTCATGTATGTGGATGGATTAAAGCATAACCTATTAAGTTTAAGTCAAATGTGTGATCAAGGAACTTAAATTGTCTTTAGTTCAAAAGAATGTGTGGTGCGCGATCTTGATACAGGTAAAACAATTATAAAAGGAAACAGAACTCCAAGCAACCTGTATGTATTGAAGAAATGCAAAGAACAATGTTACTTGAGTAAATCTTCAGAAAACTGGCTATGGCATAGAAGGTTGGGGCATCTGAGCTTCTCTCAAATCAACAAGTCAAGCAGACTTAAAGTTGTTCGTGGTCTTCCCAATATTACTCTACCTGAAAGTATCATATGCAAATCTTGCCAATTGGGTAAGCAGACCAGAGTGCAATTTAATGCCAAGGAAGGATCATCAAGTAGGCCTCTTGAACTCATTCATACTGACATATGTGGACCTATGAGGAAAAAGTCACCACATGGTGAACAATACTATATCTTATTTATTGATGATTTCTCTAGAATGTGTTGGATTGGGTTGATTAAACACAAAGATGAAGCATTTGAGAAATTTCAGATCTTCAAAGCACTAGTTGAAAATGAATTAGATCTAAAAATAAAATGTCTTAGATCTGATCGAGGAGGAGAATATACATCAGATGAATTCCTTGAATTTTGTGAACAACATGGCATAAAAAGACAGTTTTCTGTAGCTGGCACTCCACAACAAAATGGCGTAGCAGAAAGAATGAATAGAACAGTTCAACAAATGGCTAGAGCTATGCTTGATGATTCCGGAACACTTGACACATTTTGGGGAGAAGCAGCACATACAGCAGTAAATATTCTTAACAAGGCACATGTTCGTGTAAATAGTGATAAAAATCCATATGAACTATGGTATGGTAATCCTCCCACTGTGAAGCATTTTAGAGTTTTTGGAAGAAAATGCTTTATAAAAAATAATGATGAAAAACTTGGCAAGTTTGAACCTAGAGCAGATGAAGGAATACTTCTTGGTTACTCCTCTAGAAGTAGAGCATATAAATGTTACAATAAAAGACTTCGGAAGATTGTTGAATGTATTGATGTTGTTATTGATGAGTCTCCTGCAGCTCCAAAAGAATAAAAACAAACAACAGATGAAGATGATGATGACGTATATCCTTCTACATCAAATAGAAATGATATAGACAGTGAACCCAATGAAGAACCCGAAGATGATTTATCTGAAAAATCTCCATCCAGATATGTTCAAAAGAATCATCCAGAATCTCAAATTTTGGGAGACAAGGGATCAAGTGTACAAACAAGAAGGACTCTTGTGGGATCTTCTAGCTATCTGGCATTTCTATCCACTATTGAACCACACAATTTCAATCAAGCTAGCAAAGATGAATGTTGGATTCAAGCCATGAATGAAGAGCTTGATCAAATTGAAAAGAATCACACTTGGAAATTAGTACCAAGACCACATGATAAAAATGTCATTGGAACTAAATGGATATTCAAAAACAAGTTAAATGAGAATGGGGATGTTATAAGAAACAAAGCTAGACTTGTTTGCAAAGGGTATACTCAACAAGAAGGTATAGACTTTGAAGAAACTTTTGCTCCTGTGGCTAGACTTGAAGCCATAAGAATGTTTCTTGCTTTTTCAAGTTATCAACAAATCAAAGTTTATCAAATGGATGTTAAATCTGCTTTTCTTAATGGTGATCTAGAAGAAGAAGTTTATATAGAACAACCGGAAGGATTCATTTTGGGAAATGATGAAAATCTTGTTTGTAGACTTAAAAAGGCTCTATATGGTCTCAAACAAGCTCCAAGGGCATGGTATTATCATCTTGACAAATATCTTCATCAACAAGGATTTTCAAAGGGATCTGCTGATAGCAACTTGTACACAAAAATTGAAAATGAAAAACTATTGATTGTGGTTGTGTATGTTGATGATATCATTTTTGGAAGTAATGAAGAGTCTATGAGTCAGAAATTTGCTTCTGTTATGCAGCAAGAATTTGAAATGTCTTTACTTGGGGAACTAACATTCTTTCTTGGCTTGCAAGTTCATCAAACTACAGATGGCATATTCTTATCACAGGTAAAATACCTTAAGTAAATTCTGAAGAAGTATGGCATGGAAGAGTGCAAACCTGTAAGTACACCAATGATAACCGGATGTAATCTCAGTTCTCATGATGATTCTCCCACGGTGAATCAACCAGAATACAGATCTATGATAGGAAGTCTACTTTATCTCACTAGGACTAGACCAGACATTATGCATGCAGTTGGTATTGTTGGACGATTCCAAGCTAATCCAAAAGAGTCTCATCTTCAGGCTGTCAAAAGAATATTCAAATATCTACAAGGAACTCAAGACTTTGGACTATGGTATCCAAAGAATGGTGATCTCACTCTTCATGCTTACACTGATGCAGATTGGGCTGGAAATGTTGATGATCGGAAAAGCACTAGTGGTGGTGCATTCTATATGGGGCCCCGGTTAGTATCTTGGTTCAGCAAGAAGCAAAGCTCTATTGCCTTATCTACAGCAGAAGCAGAATATGTGGCTGCCGCATCATGTTGCGCTCAACTTCTTTGGATGATGCAAACCTTACAAGACATTCAAATCAAATGTTCACCTCCTATCTCCATTATGTGTGATAACACAAGTGCCATCAGTATCTCAAATAATCCTGTTATGCATTCAAAGACCAAGCACATTCCCATCAAGTATCACTTCTTACGTGAACAGGTGCTTGAACAAAAGGTGAAGTTGGAGTATGTTCCCTCCAAAGAACGAGTTGCTGATATATTTACCAAACCTTTGCCCAGGGAAGCATTTGAATATCTCAGACAGAAGCTTGGAGTAGTCTCTACCATGCAGAGGATCAGATCTGATTAAATTCATAAGATTAAAATGGATACGCGGATTTCATAAAGGACAGTCGCGTATATACGCGAGTTTATACACAGAAAACCGCGTATGGGTGTTTGGTGACATAATTTTTCTGGGTCAAAATTCTTCAGCACAGCTGTGGCACTATTGGGTATCTCTGGTGATGTTTCAGCTCTCATATTTATGTTTCATTCTCTGATATTTGATGAAGATGCCTTGATGATTTTTTGTTGAAAGTGTTCAGGATGCACAGGCTAAGGGGGAGCATTGGTCATGTGGAAAGGATGCATTGTTGGCATTCTCTTTATTTGTTGTGATCTGATCTCATGCTTGAGATTCTTTGGTCTTGATTGTATAAGTTATTTCTATAATTTGATGAAAGGGTCATGATGAGACCTATGATGTAAATTGTTATATTCATTCATGTAAGGACTTCTTCAAATTTGTAAACCCACTTGGTTGGGTAGTTGAGTCAACATATGTAAATCCACTTGGTTGGATCATTGATTTAAGTATGAGTCCTTGGTGATAGGAAAGGTCATAGAGTCATGTACTTCATTGAAAAATATGCTTGAAGATTCAGCATGAACTCAGGGGGAGCATGATAACTTCAGTGCACATCAGATCTATAGAGCTCTTCTTTCTACAAGAGAAGAAAAACCTTGTTTTGGTTTTGATCCACCCTTTGCCCTTGATTTCAAAGGGGGAGAGTATCATGGTGTTTTAATAATGGTTATAATCAATGTATCTATCGGTTGTGGTGATCAAACACCATCATGGTTGCCATCAAGTCCAAAGGGGGAGATTGTTAGCAATATGATGCAATGTGTTGTCCTTGATGGCAACCTACTTGATGAAGTTGTCCTTGATGGAAACTGACTTGATGAACTGTCTTTGATAGCAACCTATTTGTTAATGATGGATCTACAGATCACTACAGAAGTTGCAGAAGAAATAAATTCCAGTAAGTGGCAGAATAATGATGAATAGGGTATGTCACAAAGCATACACGGGTTTGTAAAGGCTAAGTAGCGTATATACGCGGAAAAGTACGTGCCAAGTAGCGTATGCCTATTTGCGCTCTAAATTTATAAAACCAAGGGGCATTACCATGGTTTTCGCACATTGTATTGAGCGTTGGATTATCTATTTGATCCCGTCCAGGAATACCATCAGCGGTTGAGTGGTTTTGACTCATGGTATTGATAAAGGTTAAATCTATTTAAGGAGAAGAAGATCATAGTGCATTGGGTGGATGGGTAAGGGTTGTTGATGAAAAAATATCTCTAAGGAATATCTGCATGGATGAACTCTGTTCTTAATTGATACATCTGAATATATGATGCACCCATGGATCTGATGATGGTTCAAGATCTCTAGATCTGATGATGATGAATCTCTAAGATGATATGTAGAAGAATAAATGGTGAAGATCTGGCGCAAGGTCTGCTGAAGGTGATGAAGAAATCTGGGTAAGTTTATAGATCTGGTCTGTTCTGCAAATTTTTCCATTTACAGATCTATACGCTAGTTTGTCTCGGAAAAAGCACGTGTATACGCGAGTTCTCTTACTAAAAAGCGCGTATAGGGTTTTCTGAAGAATAAAATACACAGAAGTATACACGGGTTGGTGTGCAGGAAAGTGCGTATGTACGCGTCTTCAGTGAAGAAAAGTAGCGTATGCTATTTGAATAAATAAATGTTCAGGGTTGAGTGTGTATCTGCATATCTATTCTAAAGTCTGGGTTATTTCTGATATTCTGGTTACAGTGGTCTCACTGTTCTGTTTGAAGCTTTGGGCAAAGTATGTTTTTGATGTTAAGTAAAGGGTTGTGTTGAAGCTGGTTGATCCAGTATGAAAATTGATGAAACGTGGTCAGCAGAAGTTCTGAGGGTAGAAGCCTTCAGTATGAAAGAAGAAGCTTTATATCAATATAAGCTGGTAATTGATTTCAGGGGGTTGAAGCTCCCTTCCAAGAGAGGCTGGTAAATGAGATCAGGGGGTTGGAGCTCCCTTCCAGTTGCAGTTGGAAAATGAGAGAAGGTTGCAGCCTTCTGTAGGTAGAAGCTTGCATACTGGTATGAGTCTGCATCAGTACTATGTTGTAAAAAGTTTTCTATATAATAAAAATTGAAGACAGAGATGACAACAGCGGTGGTTTTCTCCCGAATTGGGTTTCCACCTTAAATATTGGTTTTCCTGTGTGTGATGCTTTATTCTGTTGATTACTGGTTATAAATTCTAACCTGATGCATAACTGATAAATATGTTTGTAAGACTAGTTCTGAGAAGTTTTCTAAATATGGAAAGTTAATTCTGTATACGCTAGTTTCCTTCTGCATTTCCGCGTGCATACGCTAGTTCCTTTCATAAAAACCGCGTATGGAAATCTGCTCAGAAAAAGTTGCATTTATTTTATAAATATTGATTCACCCCCCACCCCCCCTCTCAGTATTTTTCCCAACATGTCCATCATGTGGGCCAAAATTGTTGCATAGGCAATCAAAGTATCTCAATAAAACTGTATATGATGAGTATAGACAATTCTTACCACAAAATCATCGCTATCGAGTGCGTAATAAACATAAGTTCAATGGAAAGGAAGTTGAAATGAGGAAGCCAATAAAGATGAACCCTGCTAGGTGGAAAGCAATGTATGACAAAAAAGAAGGGACAGGTTTTCCCCTAGGAATGAAAAGACTCTCTATTTTCTACAAATTAGAATATTATGAGAACTTGCCAATAGCCCACCTATTGGATACTATGCACATTAGGAAAAATGTGGCAGAGTGCTTGTGGAAACATCTAAATGGAACTAACCTTGAAGCATAAATAAAGTTAAGAAAGGACCTTCGAGTTGCCAATATCATGCCAAACATGTGGTTGCATGAAGACAACTCATATGTTCATGCTCCATGGACTTTTACATCAAATGAGAAAGAAAACATCATTTCTACTATGAAAAACATAAGATTTCCTTCTAGCTTTGGTGCAACATTAAAAAAATTATTCACAAGAGATGGATCAGAGTTCTCAGGCCTAAAAACACATGATTGGCACAATTGGATAAAGGTAACGTTGTCACATGTTAGATTTGTTGGAACTTAATTAGAAAATTGTATATCCTAGTGATAATATCAGTTCATGCATATTTGAACATGGTTATTTGTTAATGGTCATGCTAGTATTGTGATAATATCATCTCATTCATATTTGAAGTTCATGCATATTTTAACATGGTTATTTGTTAATGTTCATGTCGTATGTGTTGCCTGCAGCAATGCCAAGTACTTTTGACCATGATGTCACTTTGACTATTTACAAATTATGCAAATATATGAGGTATTTTCAATCCATCATGCATACTCTTCCATGAATCTTATCATTTGAAGTGCATCATTGGTTATGCCTTTATATGAGTTCTTACTTTTAGTTTACGAGAAATCACAAGTCTTTATTGTAATACATGGTAATACTTGCAGGTGGGTCTCATCTAAAGAGATACATCAGGATGAATTGAAGTATTGGAAGAGGAATGTTTCACTTTTTATCTGTGATATTCAAATGTGCTTCCCTCCAAGCTTCTTTAATTCTGAAGAGCACTACCTTGTACACCTAGTAGAAGAGATTGAATAATGCGGTCCTCTTCATATTCGAACAATGTGGCTCGTGGAGAGATATATGAAGGTCTTAAAACAATTTGTGAGGCAAAAGGCTTGACCAGAAGGGTCCATAGTTGAGGGGTACGTGGTTTTCCAGGCAATGGTTCATTTGAGTGAGTACTTACCTCAATTGCATATTGATGCTCTACGATTATGGAATTATAACCAATCTCAATCATTTGAAGGAGAAAAATTAGAGGGTGAATGGATTTCAAAGAGGATAAAAGGTAAAAAAAATGTTAGTAGTAGTTATTTTTATCTTAAATTTGATAATACATGGCTATAAATAATTATTAATTCATTGAACAAATATATTTTTCATTGTAGATGCTAAGGAGTGGGAGGCATTACATTTGTATGTTGCATACAATTCAGAATTTATGTTGGAATGGATGGAGAAGTACGCTGAACAAAAGAAATTAGAAGATGAAAATGCATGGACCAATATATATAATAGACATGGTGAAAACACTAATCGAGGATTGCCTGCAAGACATAAAAGAAAGTGGCCAGATAGATGCTCATGGAATTGGCTAAAGATCAATATTGAAAATGAGGAAACAAAAGGGAAGGATAGAGTGACACAACAACAATTGAATTTCATTGAAGGATCTATAAATGGGGAGGTGATATATATTAATATGTTGCATATATTTAATAAATTGTCTGTTAACTTTTATATCCTTGAATCTAATTAGTTAATATTTTTATGAATTTAGGTAAGATATTACAAAAGAATGTGGAATTTTGGTCATCATTATCGCATCATAAAAGTTGATGAAAAGAGAAAAACTTATGATTGTGGAGTTTCAGCATCATTTGAGGTGGAATGTCGTTCACATGCAAATGATAGACAACCAATCACAAGCACACTTCGCTACTATGGAGTGTTGGAGGATATTATAGAGCTTAATTTTATGTCTTTCAAGAAAGTTATTTTTCGTGTTGAATGGTACAAGCTTATCGAAGTGGGAGAAGAAAAAACTATCTTGCTCCATAATAATGGATTCCATATGATCAATACATCTAGGTTTGAAGCCACTTCTGAACCTTATGTGTTTCCAAGTCAATGTGACCAAATTTTTCTCATTCCAAATTTAGAACAACCTAGTTGGTCATTTGTGATTGATTATGATCCAAGGGGACGAAGAGTAACATTTTCTCCAAATGTAGAGGACCATGATTTACTTGAAGATGCAGAAGTTCCCCCAGAAGACATAGATGGCCAAGATGGAGATGATGTTATTGTCAATGATGCATATGACCAAGACGAAGATCATGACAAGTTTACTGAAGTGTTTGAAGGACATGACCAACCACATGGACATCAAGTGCATGAAGATTATGAATTTATTGATTTTAATTTACCTGTAGTTGGTGAAGACTATGAAAATGATGGTATTAATTTATTTATCGATTTAGGGTCCATTAATGATGGGGTATTTATGCCATTAGATGAGGAAATTTCATGTGAGGATGACATTTTTTGATCACTATGTTTATTTTAAGATATTTGTAAGGATCCACTACAGTTAAGTATTGAGTTTCTAATTGTAATGGACATTAAGTAATTTGAATGTTTAAGGTTTTAATTGAAAAACACATATATATTTGGTGGAGGCACCTAATCTACTACGCTTCAATTTCTTAATTGAATTTTTGAAAACCTTTACTTTATGCCATCGTCACCTAGGCAAGAGAAACATAATACTATAAACCTAAAAAAACTTTGCATATTGAGTATTGTTTATGTTTTTTTATGTATTGAAACATATTGAAATTTGTTTATGTTATTTTTCATGTGCTAGTGAATTCGAATTTTGTTATTAATGTCACTAGTATATGTTCTCAAATCAATATTTTCTTATTTTTATGTTATTATGTGGTTTTTTAAGAATGTTACTTCTGAACCGGGGGATTCAGTGATCTTAACCACTTTTATGGAAATGTTAACAAATGCACGAGGGCAAGACATTTCTATGATGGTGCATGAGGTAAGCTTGAATATCGTATTTTATAGGTTAAATTATCTTATGTTCTTTATTATATTATGCTAATTTATATTTTTGGAATGTAGGCAATTTCTAAAGTCATTCCAACCCCTATCACACCTTTCAATACATCTAAGCTTATGCTAGTGGTAAAGCTTGATTAATATTTTTGTGCATTAAATTAACTTATTTCACTTTATGTATTTATTAATATTTGTGTTTTTTCTAAGCATGCATTTTGTTGGCATGCAGGATTCATTTATGCAAGTATCGTTTATGCCCCATAATACATCCAATGTTATATAAAATGTAAGGTTCAACAATCTATTTGCGTGAGTTTGATTATGTTATTTGTTGAGAAATCTATGGCATAACAATGGAGGCGACTTTTACTTGATTATGTTATTTGTTTGTATACTTTTACTTCAGCTATGAGCTCTTGCTTCAATTTGTATGCTTACCATGATGCCTTCTTACTAAGATGCATTCAACCATGGAAAATGTCTTTCATCTTTTAATTTTTTCTTGCTATTCATCTATATTATCCTTAAGCATGGAGCCCATGCTTCAAACATAACAAAAATGATTTTATTTTTCCTTATTTACATAAATTACATAAAATCATGATTACATATGTCATTATGAAGACCAAATGGTTGAACAAATTCAGTTATGGAAATGCCATTGTTGGAGAGTGCAAAGCCTACTTCAAATGAGCAGGTAAAATTATTTTAATTTTTTTATAATTTCATTTGTTACGTTTAGGATAATTAATTTAGAAATGAAAGTAGTTTCATATTTTGGTTGTATTTTTAATAGTTCCACAATTTCTTTGTAAATGCAGGAAATAAGTGAGAAAGTGCCTGATGTACCTATAAGGGAATCTACCTCAACCCCCAAGACTACAACAATATCATCGGTGACTACAAAAGGAATGAAAGAAGTTACAATCTTGCTCACTGCAGAAGGACATGTCTTGAAGGATGAAATGGGGTTAACATTTTATCACTCTATTTTTCCTCATGTAGAACAATTATTTGGAAATACCATCCAAATGTATTGGAGGAAACAAACCAATGCTAAAAAAGAAGAACTATTTAAACATGTTGTAATAGAATTTGGAAATCCTGGTTTTGATAAAAAAATTATTCTAGATATTGCATGTAAATACATTCACTCAAAAAGAGACAATTTAAGGTCAATTCCTTTCAAAGGTTAAACTAATTTCTTTCCGTGCCTTCTTAGGATCATCAAGATCGAAGAGGTATATATGCCACATCCATCCATTGCTAGAGGTGGATCAACACCCATATCCATTGTTTCCTCCAGGTTTTATACCAATAATGTTTGGGAAAATGTTTTTAGTATACTGCACAACTGCCACATCTATCCCTTGCTAGGCATAGTTCGTCACCCATATCCATTGTCTCCTCCAGGTATTAAACCAAGAATGTTTAGGAAAAATGCAAATTGGAAGTGGTTTCTCTACTTCCATTTTATCCTTGAAAGAGTTTGAATATGATTCAAAATTAATATTTTACACAGTTGGACAACTTTATATGATGCCATAGAGATTGATGAAAGGGAGCCAGCCAATTTGTTCAGGCAATGATTGTACAATGCATTCTGCCTCCTATTAATAATATGCAGGGCTGTGATGCAGATGTTGGTACACTTCCAGATGAAAACCATAGCTAGTAGAGAAAGGTAAGGCATCGGTGCTACTGCTGATCCTCACATCACACAATAAACAATAAATGAGATTTCTTGTTAGGTTTATACAATTGGGTAATATATGGTTGCTTATAATATCATTTATATATTTAACCAGTTTTCCTCCTTGTGATGGAATTGAAGAAACTTAGAAGTCCCACCTTAGCCTGTAACCTGGAGTATATTTGTAAACAGGCTAGTCGAAAGTATGCAGATTATAACTTTGTTTAACGGCAAACCCCAATCAATGGTTTAGTAATTATGAACTTGGACTCTATTTTGTGGAAATATTCTTGACCAGTTTGTTTTGATGGGGGTATTGTCAAGATATTTGCTTAAGAGACTGGCTCGCCTCATTCTAATATTTATCACTTGTGACCTTTAGCATCCTCAAAGCACTTTATTTTTGAATTTTTTCCGCAAAAAACCCTAGCATATCAATTTTATAATTCCACTCACCATGTGACATTGGTTTCACTTTCTCTTTGCATGCGTTCAATGTATGCGCAGGTTCGATTATCCGATTGATGAATTTTTACAGGTTGAAAGCAAGGTATGCTTGCGGCGCTGCCCCTGATTCATTTAATCATGGCTTTGCAAGATTTTGTAGTCTTGAGATTTAGGTAAAATAAATTTTGTTAGTTGAGCTGCAAATATATTTGCTTGTATAATGAGTTCATCAGTTCCTTTGGTGTAGTGATTTTTTTCAATATGAAAAGGCCCTCCCATCTTAAAGTTACATAGATATTTAATCTTCAATATTTTAGGCAGCGGAAGCTCAAGAATCATTAGAGGAAGAAACACTTCTCCATGTTGAAAGGGATGTTGGGTCTGAGTTATCTGAGTCATTAACGGGAAAAAATGTAAGAGCCTCCTTTACTTATGTTGTCCTTTTTGAGAGTTTGTTGCTTATGTTTATGCATATTGAAACTAGACAGATTATGTATTTTGTGCAGTTAGAAGATGCTGTTGAGAAAAAAAAGGAAACTTTCAAGGAACAGTGGGAAGGTACTCTTAAACGTTTGTTTGGAGGATGAGAGTGCAGTTTGAATATGCTGTTGAGAACGAAATGGAAACTCTCAAGGAACAATGGGAAAGTACTCTTGATAATTTGGAGGATGAGAGTTCAGTTTTTCTGAAT
>CM076573.1:480633140-480811211 GCA_034641835.2 Pinus albicaulis | reverse complement strand
CTAGTGAATTTGAATTTTGTTATTAATGTTACTAGCATATGTTCTCAAATCAACATTTCCTTATTTTTATGTTATTATGTGTTTTTTTAAGAATGTTACTTCTGAACTGGGGGATTCAATGATCTTAACCACTTTTATGGAAATGTTAACAAATGCACAAGGGTAAGACATTGCTATGATGGTGCATGAGGTAAGCTTGAATATCGTATTTTATAGGTTCAATTATCTTATGTTCTTCATTATATTATGCTAATTTATATTTTTGTAATTCAGGCAATTTCTAAAGTCATTCCAACCCTTATCACACCTTTCAATACATCTAAGCTTATGCTAGTGGTAAAGCTTGATCAATATTTTTGTGCATTAAATTAACTTATTTCACTTTATATATTTATTAATATTTGTGTTTTTGCTAAGCATGCATTTTTTTGGCATGCAGGATTCATTTATGCTGGTTAATACATAAAATGTTTCCATGCAGGTATCGTTTATGCCCCCTAATACATCCAATGTTATGCAAAATGTAAGGTTCAACAATATATTTGCGTGAGTTTGATTATGTTATTTTTTGAGAAATCTAGGGCATAATAATGGAGGTGACTTTTACTTGATTATGTTATTTGTTTGTATACTTTTACTTCAGCTATGAGCTCTTGCTTCAATTTGTATGCTTACCATGATGCCTTCTTACTAAGATGGATTCAACCATGGAAAATGGCTTTCATATTTTAATTTTTTCTTGCTATTCATCTATATTATCCTTGAGCATGAAATCCATGCTTCAAACATAACAAAAATGATTTTATTTTTCCTTCTTTACATAAATTACATAACATCATGATTACATATGTCATTATGAAGACCAAACCTAGTTTACATATTTCAACTTTATTCATCTTTTATTCCATCTTATTATTTATATTTTTGCCTTGCAGGATGTTTCTAGGGTGACTCCAACAAGCAAACAATCTGTTGGTATAGAGGGTTATGTTATTCCCTCGACACCTAGACCAAAACCCCATAACATGCCTTCTACATCAAATATTGATGTTCCTATTATCCCTGTTGAATTTCACCTGCATGCTCCCGTTAGGAGTACATCCGAATTAATAAATAATCCGTCAAATGTGGGTTCAGTTAGAATTCTCCCGCCAAGACTGGAACAAGTTTCTTTGAGGAGTCTCATAGATTCACAATAAAAAATGTTAAGGCTCCTACTAGATACTCCTGAAAATGTTCAAATCAGACAAGAAATGGTTGAACAAATTCAGCTATGGGAAATGCCATTGTTGGATAGTGCAGAGATTACTTCAAATGAGCAGGTAAAATTATTTTAATTTTTTTATAATTTCATTTATTACGTTTAGGATAATTAATTTAGAAATGAAAGTAGTTTCATATTTTGGTTGTATTTTTAACAGTTCCTCAATTTCTTTGTAAATGCAGAAAATAAGTGAGAAAGTGCCTGATGTACCTATAAGGGAATCTACCTCAACCCCCAAGACTACAACAATATCATCGGTGACTACAAAAGGAATGCAAGAAGTTACAATCTTGCTCACTACAGAAGGATATGTCTTGAAGGATGAAATGGGGTTAAAATTTTATCACTTTATTTTTCGTCTTGCAGAACAACTATTTGGAAATACCATCCAAATGGATTGGCAGAAGCAAACCAATGCTAAAAAAGAAGAACTATTTAAAGATGTTGTAATAGAATTTGGAAATCCTGGTTTTGATAAAGAAATTATTCTAGATATTGCATGTAAATACATTCACTCAAAAAGAGACAATTTAAGGTCAAAGTTGACAAAAAACTTGATGTATCCACGTCCAGCTTGGATCACAGACCAAGTGATGTGGGATGAACTTATGAAAGATGCCAAGTTTAAAAGGAAGGTGCACAATAATCCAAACTATAGGCCATCTGCATGAAGAGGAGGTAAAAGGCGACTTCGAGATACAATGAAAGCAACCCAAGCTAGGGTGTCAAGTATCGGATCTCATAAATTAGGCTCTAGTGGATATAACAAAATTCGTGGTGGCATGGTAACTGAATATTTTCATCTATTATATTTTATATTTTAAGTAAAATAACCATGGTCGCGTTGAGTTAGTTGTATGTTATTAGTCATTATAGCTTATAAATATGATTATATTTGTTAATGTAGGTTCACCAATTTCAGAAGGAAGCTTCAGAGGAAGAATTAAAATATGCTTTATTACACCGTTCCCAAGGTATACGACAACACATGATAGATCGAGGGGAAAAATTAATTACTGGTTATGAATTTGAGGTGAGTTGTTTATAATATCTTATGAAATATGCAATAATTTAATTGGAGGTATAATGTTATTTTAACAAGTTAAATTGTGTTGTGTATAGGAATCCAAACAATCTAAATAATCAAGTGAAACATCTAGGAGTGAGCATGAGGAGGAGATACAAGCACATGATGAATTTTTTGTTGCACACAATCATTCAATTTTCATTCCTGAACCTTGGCAAGAAACCATTGTTGAATTTCAACATATGGGAGAAAAAAATAATGAGGAGGGTGTTGAATGTGATGAGCAATCTACACTGACAGTTACAGTAGTGCCTTGTCGAAAGCGGACAAAAAGGATTGATATGTGTTAAATGTTAATAGCTTGAATGTGCATCACTCCATCTTCTAAGGAGTTCACTAGGTTGTGAGGGTCTAAACATAAGCTAATTCTGTGTGCAACAAAACAATTTTTGAAGATACTTCGTTTTTTGAATTTTGTGGAACAAAACAAATTTTGAAGGTACTTTGTTTTCCTGCAGCACTATTTTTATGTGAGTGTCACAGAAAACAATGCCTTGACTCTAGATGATGAATTGAATGTATTGTGATGTGACTTTGGGGTAACAATAGTTGCCTTCAATGACACTCCTACAACAATCTTCTCAACTGTATGGCTTTGTACACTTATGATAGTTCATACTTGAAGATTTTTTTGTCAAGAATTATATTTTAGATCATACCTGTTTTGAATTTAATGCTTATTTTTTGTGTTGCCAAGAGGAAGGCCAACCATCATGAGTGCAGATTTATGTTTTATCTACCATATAGTTAAAATAGTTGACTATCAATATTAGGGTTTACTTTATAGGAATTCAAAATCATGATGTGAAATGTTGTTTCAAGATCATCATCTTCTCATTTTAAAACAACCCTATAATGTTTTTGGAATTATACATAAAACCTGGGAAATATTTCTCTGAACAATTTACTTTTTGATAAAAAAAACTGGAATGAATTAGAGCCATACCCTCTCACTTGTCTATGTTTTTTGCTAAAATTTGAAGGATCCCATTTATTTAATTTCAAAGTCATATTTCCTACCAGAACATACATATGATCTGACTCTAAAGTCCTCTCCAAATAGGCTTCTCCACAGGTTTTTTAAAGCAAGAGCTTTGGCAAACCAGGACAAATTTTTTATACCCAACCAGTCAGCATGGAAGCATTATCACAGACATACTCCATAGTAGCAACATCAATTGCAACGGTAAGTTATGAAACTACTCTTGTTTTACTTACTTTCAACCAGTGAGCATGGAAGAATTATCATAGACATACTCCACAACTGAAACATGAATTGGAGTGGTAAGTTATGAAACTACTCTTGTTTTACTTTCTTTCCTTATAAATATATTTTTAAGGAGTTGTAGGTTGAAGAATTGCGTTGATTGTTAAAATTGGCTGGAATTTGGCTAAAAAAATTAAGAAATTTTGTAGTAGCAATGTTTGAATCATGTTTTTGATAGTGGAAATAAGTTCAAAATATAAAAAATCTCTAGAGTACCTATATAACTATAACTTAGATTTACCAAATTTTCTTAAAATTTTACCGAAATTTTCATGATTTTGAAGGAAAAAAAAAACATTCTAGTTAGATACTTGGTTTTCCGGATGAAGTTTATTAGTATTTGTTGCGTACAGGTTTTTCAATGAATACCCGCATCCTAATGAAAATCAACGTCTACAACTTAGCAAAAATTAGAATCTTATGCCTTCCCAAATAAAGTTTTGGTTTCAAAATCATTTATGCATTTTTTTAGGGTTAAAACACTCTGCACAAAGTCATCAAGAAATTATTTTTCTTTTACTTCAGTTCACTCCTACGCATCACTTATGATACTCTTGGATTGGTTAGGCTAAACAAGAGCATCACGATAACGTAACTTTCAGGGGGAAGCACGAAAGAATTCTAATGGAAAACCGATCTCTTAAAGAAGAAATGACGAACAAAAGTTGTTACAACTTACAATTGTGGAGGACCTGTGATTCTCGCGGAGACGCCTTTGGAAGAGTGACAACTGCGGGTTGAGAACGTGAGATTAAGAATTGAGGTTTGTCTACACTACCATTCAAACATAATTTACGTTTGAAAGATTAATATTGAAGGGCATTTTCGGAATTTAATGGTTTCATACATTCATTAAAACTAAATAGTTTCATACATTCATTTTGGAAACAATTTGATTTTTTTGTCAGAAGAAAAGATAAGATAGTACATATATCACAGATTTGTTATCTTTTCTGTTATGTCATCCTTCATTTTATAAATAAATTCTCAAACAAAAACAGTGAACACAAATATTTCTAAAAGACTATTACATCTTTGTTTATGTCAGTAAAATCCATCTTTTCCAGTTCCTACAAGGCATAGTTTGGATACCACAAAATTGAAGAAAAATATAGAAATCCTGTAGACTGTCAAAATATATTAGAAAAAGACAGCATATATAGCAACTATTCCAGTCAAAGCCTGCCATATTTTCCTATATCGTCTGACCATTGTGATTTTTTCCACCTATTCCATCAAGTATAGTTGATAGAGCTTGCATTGAACAAAATCCCATTAACAAAGGATGTAAGAAAAACTTGGCTTCTTTTTGTTGATTTTTCTTTTGATTCTTTTTTAGATAGCATATCAGCTGTCCAGTTCTATTATTTATATATAAGTGATCAAAATTTACAATCTGAAAGTGTCTTACCAAGATTTTAATGGGGCCAACCAATTTTTTAAAATTGAAAGGTTGAAATTATTGTTTCTCTTTACCTAGTCAATAATCCCTTTAGCATCTCCATAAATCAGAATGTGAGAAATACCAAGCCATTTTGCAGCAATGAGTACCCCCACAAGACCATGATCTCTGCTCTATTGTTTGGTTGGTGCCTTCTTCCCACCAAAAGTGGTGACATTTTTTGGGCTCAAATCACTTAAATCACTGCCTCTCATGCACAGGCCCACCTAGAACTTGCCCCATAGAAGAACCCCACATGGTCCTGTAGACTGTGTAGGATATTAACCATCCATAAATAGATGGAACTTGGATGTTACAGGGCTACATAATTGACAAGTTATGGATTGATGTGCATCATTGCACGACTGTGCTTGTCATGTTGACTGGAGATGGTTGACTTGGAAAACTAATTGGTTGTATTTTGGTTCTAGAAATTCATGTTAGCCTTATATGCTTGAATTTGATAATTGATTGGTTGTATTTTGCACAAATACAATTCAAATAATTTTCTCCATCGTTTATTGATGGCTCTAATAAGGTTGAATTATTCTGATTACGCATGTCGGTGGATAAAGATGTCTCAAACCATACACCAACCATTGATAACCTATAATATGTCATTCGTATTATATATGTGCGCATTATAGAACATAATTTAGGAGCATGTTGGAATTTCTATGCATTTCAGTCTCGACTCTCTCAATTTTTCACTGGCGATCAGAGTGTTAATAAATATGAAGTAGTTCCATGGCAAGGATTATGCAATATTGTCTCTCCTAATCGGCCAAACTATGAAGCAAATGTACTTAATTGCTCTTGTTGTGGCCTTAATATTTACTTTTCATGGAGAGTTTTGCAACGTAGTATTGGCAGAGACACCGATAAATAATTGCAACAAAAACACTTTTTATAAAGAAGGTAGTGCGTTTGCGAGAAATTTGAAAAAAGTGTTTGATAGTCCTCTTCAGGGCACGAAGAAAAGTGGGTTTAACATCTCTGTATATGGCCAAAGTCCTGACACAGTATCTGGCTGCCTCCAATGTAGGGAAGACCTGATAGTCGACCAATGCTACACTTTTTTACAATATGCAATCAATACAGTTCAACAAAATTGTGGGAATGTTGTTGGCACTAGTACTTGCCTTTTCATGTCTTCTTACGTTATGAAAGTTATAATTTCATCGGACAACTGGACACAGATTTGGGGTCTATGTACAAAGAGGACTTCCCTGGATACAAAGGTATCTTTGTCTCGACTGACTTGCGAACATCTATTGAGAATATCTTGAAGAAATTGTTAGCTGAAGCAGCAGGTAATACAAAACGATCTGCTTTGGGTAAATCTCTATATTCTCTTTCTCAAACTATTTATGGTTTGGCCCAGTGCACCATAGATTTATCTACTCATGATTGCACAACATGTCTGTCATTCTCGACCAATAAAATATTCAAAACTTATCCTGAATATGTTGGATTTCAATACTGGAGTCAAAGTTGCATATTGCATTATGAGATATATCCTTTATATAATTCCTCTGGCCTTTGACCACACTCTAGAGATACTTTATTTAATGGGATAGATGTGAAATTCTAACTGTTTGAATCATAGTTAACTTGTAAAAGTAAATATTCAAATCCCATAGGAAAATGTAGGGACTTTAAATTCTTGTGTGTTTCTAAAGTATTGTGATCTGATTGTTTCCAGTTCTGATCTATGAGATATTTATGAATTTGGTATGTAAGAAAAAAACCACCATTTCATCTTATTTCCTACTTCATTGGTAATTTCTAACTATTTCTACTGTACACACTCTTGAATTAACTAACTGAAATTTCATATACAATTCAGAACCGTTGTTTCGAAATATTCTCATCAATTGTTTCTAGAGCCACGACCTTGGAGGTCTTATGCGATGGTGTAGGGGGTACCATGAACGGCCAACTCCAGCTAGTGTGTTATATTTTTTTTTACTTTTCTAAAGCTTAGTAATAGTCTCTAGGATTTTTTTTATATTTGTGAAGCGAATTATACTAATTTATTTATCGAAATATTGAACCTGATTAGAAATATTGAATGTCATGTCATAACAGATGCATATGGAGCTACGCCATGTTCTCTCACCGCTTGGTCCAGTTAGAGAACTCTATTTCTTAAGGTTCTGCCAATAGATTGA
The DNA here is from genome assembly GCA_034641835.2 of Pinus albicaulis. Lineage (NCBI taxonomy): Eukaryota > Viridiplantae > Streptophyta > Pinopsida > Pinales > Pinaceae > Pinus > Pinus albicaulis. The sequence goes on along the minus strand of CM076573.1, from coordinate 480,803,978 downwards.
TGTAGGAGTTTGGGCCACGTGGATGTTTAAGCAGACAATTTAGTGGAGAACTCAATTCCGGTGAATTACAAGAGGCAACCATCGGGATTGAGGGGGGAGCACGAAAGAATTCTAATGGAAAACCGATATCTTAAAGAAGCAATGACGAACAACAGCTGTTACAACTTACAATTGTGGAGGAACTACCATTCTTGCGGAGATGCCTTTGGAAGAGCGACAACTGCGGGTTGAGAATGTGAGATTAAGAATTTAGGTTTGTCTACACTACCATTCAAACATAATTTACGTTTGAAATATTAATATTGAAGGGTATTTTTAGAATTTAACAGTTTCATACATTCATTTTGGAAAAGGTTTGATTTTTTTTATGAAGAAAAGATAATATAGTACAAATATCACAGATTTGTTATCTTTTCTGTTATGTCATCCTTCATTTTATAAAGAAATTCTCAAACAAAAACAGTGAACACAAATATTGCTAAAAGACTATTACATCTTTGTTTATGTCAGTAAAATCCATCTTTTCCAGTTCCTACAAGGCATAGTTTGGATACCACAAAATTGAAGAAAAATATAGAAATCCTGTAGACTGAAAAAATATATTAGAAAGAGATAGCATATATAGCAACTATTCCAGTCACAGCCTGGCATATTTTCCTATATCCTCTGACCATTGTGATTTTGTCCACCTATTCCATCAAGTATAGTTGATAGAGCTTTCATTGAATAGAATCCCATGAACAAAGGATGCAAGAAAAACTTAGCTTCTTTTTGTTGATTTTTCTTTTGATTCTTTTTTAGATAGCATATCAGCTATCCAGTTCTATTATTTATATATAAGTGATCAAAATTTACAATCTGAAAGTGTCTTACCAAGATTTTAATGGGGCCAACCAATTTTTTAAAATTGAAAGGCTGAAATTATTGTTTCTCTCTACCTAGTCAATAATCCCTTTAGCATCTCCATAAATCAAAATGTGAGCAATACCAAGCCATTTTGCAGCAATGAGTACCCCCACAAGACTGTGATCTCTGCTCTGTTGTTTGACCGGTGCCTTCTTCCCACCAAAAGTGGTGACATTTTTTGGGTTCAAATCACTGCCTCTCATGCACAGGCCCTCCTAGAACTTGCCCCATATAAGAACCCCACATGGTCCTGTAGACTGTGTAGGATATTAACCATCCATAAATAGACGGAACTTGGATGTTACATGGGCTACATAATTGACAAGTTCTAGATTGATGTGCATCATTGCACGACTGTGCTTGTCATGTTGACTGGAGATGGTTGACTTGGAAAACTAAGTGGTTGTATTTTGGTTCTAGAAATTTGTGTTAGCCTTATATGCTTGAATTTGACAATTGAGTGGTTTTATTTTGCACAAATACAATTCAAATCATTTTCTCCATCGTTTATTGATGGTTCTAATAAGGTTGAATTATTTTGATTACGCCTGTCAGTGGATAACGATTTCTCAAACCATACACCAAGCATTGATAACCTATAATATGTCATAATAATTATAAATCTTCCGGGAAATCACATACGAAATTTTAGAGGCAATGATTTGAACTTTTAAGTATCGGATTCATCATCGGGATAATGGGTTATTGATTCGAAATAGCGTCGGTTCTAAGTTTTATGTGTTTCCGAAGTTATTCATCAATGTTATGGATCACAGAAGCTTGCACTCTGAACTATAATATGTCGTTCGTATTATATATGTGTGCATTATAGAACATAATTTAGGAGCATGTTGGAATTTCTATGAATTGCAGTCTCGACTCTCTCAATTGTCCATTGGCGATCAGAGTGCTAGTAAATATGAATTAGTTCCATGGAAAGGATTCTGCAATATTGTCTCTCCTAATCGGCCAAACTGTGAAGCAAATGTACTTAATTGCTCTTGTTATGGCCTTGATCTTTAATTTTCATGGAGAGTTTTTCAACGCAGTATTGGTAGAGACACCGACAACTAATTTCAACAGCAACACTTTTTATAAAGAAGGCAATGCGTTTGCGAGCAATCTGAAAAAAGTGTTTGATAGTCTTCTTCGGGGCACGAAGCAAAGTGGGTTTAACATCTCTGTATAGGGCCAAAGTCCTGACATAGTATATGGCCGCCTCCAATGCAGGGAAGACCTGACAGTCAACCAATGCTACACTTTTTCACAATATGCAATCAATGCAGTTCAACAAAATTGTGTGAATGTTGTTGGTGCTAGTACTTGGCCTTTTCATTGCTTCTTACATTAGGAAAGTTATAATTTCATCGGACAACTAGACACAGATTTGGGGTGTATGTACGCAGAGGACTTCTGTGGAGACATGGGTATCTTTGTCCCAACTGACTTGCACTCATCTATTGAGAATCTCTTGAAAAAATTGTCAGCTGAAGCAGCAGGTAATACAAAACGATCTGCTTTGGGTAAATATCTATATTCTCTCTCTCAAACTATTTACGGTCTGGCCCAGTGCACTAGATATTTATCTACTCATGACTGCACAACATGTTTGTCATTCTCGACCAATAAAATATTCAAATCTTATCCTGAATATGCTGGATTTCAGTACTGGAGTCAAAGCTGCATAGTGCGTTATGAGATATATCCTTTCTATAATTCCTCTGGCCTTTGACCACACTCTAGAGATACTTTATATAATGGGATAGATGTGAAATTCTAACTGTTTAAATCATGGTTAACTTGTAAAAGTAAATATTCAAATCCCATAGGAAAATGTAGGGACTTTAAATTCTTGTGTGTTTCTAAAGTATTGTGATTTGATTGTTTCCAGTTTTGATCTATGAGATATTTATGAATTCGGTATGTAAGCAAACAACCACCATTTCATCTTCTTGCCTACTTCATTGGTAATTTCTAACTACTACTACTGTACACACTGTTGAGCTAACTAACTGAACTTTTGTATACAATTCAGAACCGTTGTTCCGAAATGTTCTCATCAATTGTTTCCGGAGCCATGACCTTGGAGGTCTTATGCGATGGTGTAGGGGGTACCATGAATGGCCAACTCCAACTGGCGTGTTATCTTTTTTTTACTTTTCTAAAGCTTAGTAATAGTCTCTAGGATTGTTTTTATATTTGTGAAGCGAATTATACTAATTTCTTTATCGAAATATTGAACCTCATTAGAAATATTGAATGTCATGTCATAACAGATGAATATGGAGCTGTGCCATGTTTTCTCACCGCTTGGTCCAGTTAGAGAATTATATTTCTTAAGGTTCTGCCAGCAGATTGATGCAGGCGTTTGGGCCATCGTGGATGTTTAAGTAGACAGTTTAGTGGAGAACTCAATTCTGGTGAATTGCAAGAGGCAGCCATCGGGATTAATAATTCAAGACCTCCCTGGAAATTATCACTACTACATGTGGGGGTGTTTTAAGACAATGTTTAAGATAATAGTCAGCATGGAAGCATTATCATAGTCATACTCCACAGCAGTAATAGGAATTGGAGCGAGTTATGAAACTACTCTTGTTTTACTTGCTTTCCTTATAAATATATTTTTAAGGAGTTGTAGGCTTTCATTTGCAGCAAAACTCTATGGTGGCAATTAGGGAGCTGCTAGTTTCGATCTCTTCTAATATTTAACTAATTCGAGGCTTATATTTAACACAGATATGTGTTATGACAGCACTGAAATTAAGTGTAAATTGGGCAATCAATTTTACATTCGAATGCATATACATTTTTTCTCTTTTTTGTTATCAAGGAAGCCAATTCCAATTATACAAAGGTGTTGAAATAGTGGAGCTAACCACTCGATATGAATTTATTTTTCCAGCATTTAATGTGATTCAACCTTTTCGATTTATATGTCAGAGATTAAACTCTCTTGTAAGATGGAGAAATATTGTACATTTTTCTTTTACCTCATAATAGTCATGAAATGAAGTTCCAAATGAGGATCTTGCATGTTCAAATTCAATGACATGAATTTATTTTCAACGAATATAAGTGTGATGCCTTATTATTTTCAAGGTTGCTTTCCAGAATTGTTAAGTTTTGGGAAATTGTTTATTCACTTAGATTTAAAATGACTACTATTAGCTTTAAAAAAAATGGAATTTATTCTTTCTTTCCATAAAAAGCAGAGTTTTAAGGTAATTAAAATCACTATTTGGGAACTTGAAATGTTGAAACCACCTTAAAATAACATTTAAAATGATTTGTCTATTTTTTTTAAAATATTTTTTCATATCGTCTCTAGAGAGACAATAGTTTGAATTATGGACATATAGTCTCTATAGAGACAATACATTTTTGATCTCAACTGTTGTCCATAAAGATACAAATGTTATTGTCTCTACAAAGACAAAAATGGAAGTGTCTCTACAGAGACAAATTGTAGATAAATGAAATTGTCTCTTAAAAGACAATAACGCCTATGTCTTTATAGAGACAATAATAATATGTGTTCTATATTTTCTTTATAGAGACAATTGTTTGAGACACTAAATTTGAGACACCCGCTTAAAGACAATATTTAAGACGATACACAATTTTATTTTTGTCTCTAATTAAGACAATTCACTGTAAAATTGTCTTAAATATTGTCTTAAAACACCCCCACATGTAGTAGTGATCTAGGACAACCACAGTCCATCTATAATGGCTCACAACTTCTGTCTCTCAATCAGATGAACTTAAAATAAAATGCCCATACTCAATCAACAATATGACTCCATACGAATAAGATCTGCATTCATAATTATTTTTCAACACCTAGGCAATTGCTTGATGACATTCTCGATGACATTCTCAAACATTTGGCTAAGTGCTTTCACCTAACTTCGACACTTGGAAAACATATGGGCATTTGGTACTTTGTTTCATATTGTTTAAATTGTACATGTGTTTATGATTTGTCTCTCATAATTGTTTTTTCAACACCTAGGCATTTGCTTGACGACATTCTCGGACATTTGGCTGAGCGCTTTTACCTAAGTTCGACACTTGGACAACAGATGGGTGTAATATTCCCTTTCTTGATCCAGTCAAAGTGGATAGAATCGATCCATGGTACTTAGCATGGTATTTTCCCATGGTATTGACCCATGGTATTTGTTGTTGGTTTCCGAGAAAAATAATAAAATAAGGTCTCTAGAAAGTCCATCAAGCCTATAAAAGGGGAGAGAAGCTAGGAATTTAGGATCATTATGGTTTTATTTATCTTATTGTGTTTGGGTTGAGAACTTAGCCAGGCCGTTCTAACATTGATCACGGGATGAAAACCCCGCGGTGATGTTTATGTGGTGGATCCATCCAGGATTCACAAGTGGGATTCAGTTTCTTATATTTGTCATTGTCAAGCAGCTGTGCATGCCATTTACAGGATTTTATGGTCTAGGCATGTATTTTACTTTCAGTGAATAATATAAATAAAATGGCTGCATTTCTTGTGTTCTGATTCTTGATGAAAGATTGTATTAAATGAGAACACTAAGATGTTTTAGATCTATCAATTTTTTTATTGTTTGGAATCTTATAGTGGTATCAGAGCTTTGCATCCTGCTAGCTTGAGAGTTTTATGCAAGGAAATTCGGTGAAATTTACTTTTCACCCTAGCCAACATTTCTCACTTCGGTGATATTTATCACCCTAGTTGGATTTTTATTTTTCAGTAAATTATTTTATTGGGAGACATAAGTGAAGGGAAAATCATTTATAAGTCTGTGGGTTAAATTTGTGAAAATATTTGAAGGCATGATTGACAAAATGATTTATAGCTTGTATATAGCCTCTTATGAATAAATGTACCCATGATATTTATTCATGTGTATGGAATATTATAAATGTACCCATGATATTTATTCATTTGTATGGAAGATTCATATCTTTCTTGCAAATATGGTCATTGTTGAAAGGCTAGAAAGTTATTGCTAGACATGGATCATTCCCAGGTTTCTCATTAGCTAAGTATTGAGATCCATTCATGCCAATGTCGTCATTTTATTTTTGGAAACGCCACAAAAATCGACATAATGATATATCAGTCGATTCTCTGGGCTACAATACTTTTGTGGATCAAAGATGGCAACAACATACAAATCAGAAGCAAGAGCAGAAAAACAGACCCTTCTCTCGAAAGGTCCATGTTATCCTTCAGCAGTCAAAAGATACCCCGAAGGAAGATATAAAAAGTAAGTGTCCCTTTGATCTTGGATCCAAATTGTAGGGTACAAAGTCAAAAGATGTTCTCCTACAGCTAGATACATTAAATATGGCTTTGAGCTTGATATAGAAATCAGAATGGGAAGGGTCAAGTTGGGCCTTGAAGCCATCCATGACTGCTTTGATACAACCTAGGTTCTTAGAGCATTCTTGTGAAAAGGTTAGACTCACGGTCGCCTCTTGTCTCAGTAAAATCATAGCCTTAACAGCACCGCTATTGCCCTACAACGATGACATCATGAGGAGGAATTTTCGGGTAATGGTAGAAGCACTCCAAGGGTTGGACAACGCCACCGTTCTTACTTTTTTCCAGAAGCGCACAATTTTGGAACACATGGAGAAATTCAGATTTGGTATGCTTATGCTAGATCTAAAGTGTGATGATTTAATCTTTCAGATGCTCCAATACTTATACAATGGAATTACAACGTCTCATCCAAACTTCATCAAAACAGACATGCAAAAGATCATGTCTATGATCTTAGGAGAAGATAGGGCCATCTGCGAACAATTGAGATCCAAATTGTTGGCAATTTGGAGGAAGGAGCTAATTGCATCACCTACTGCTTATGAACTAGCTGAGGGGTTGATCAAACAGAGCATCAAACTACTTAGAAAGAAGTTAACCAAGGAGGAACGAACAAAGTTTTGTGGAGACAACAAGAATGAACTAAGGAGGAAAGGCTTATGCTTTGTATGCAAGGGAGTTTGGGCACTTGACCATTCATGTCCAGATAATAAGGAGGCGACAAGGATAAAAAAATTAGAGACTTCTTCAGATCATGGGGATTCATCCATAGATGGGTTCGTTGGTTTTCAGGAGAGGACCTATGAAGGATCTGAGCAGTCAAGTACAAATGGTGAGCAGCAACACCATGCTCTTCAGAGAAACTTGCAGGACAAGCTGAGCAGTCAGCTTGACAAAGTACATGACGAAAGGAAAGATGCAATTCCTCGTGATGATGTGGTAGTTGAATCTATAAATACAATGAAGGACATCCATAAAGAGTATGTGCAATTGGGTATAGACAACATTCCACTAGTACATCCATGTTTGACAACCAGAGAGGATGGACAACTGATCCTCACATGTGAAGAGGTCCAGGATGAATACATCCAAGGAGAATCAAATGAGGAGAGGATCATGCATTTTCAAGATAGGATCATGCATTTCAAGACAGATCTTATGTTGTTGAAGCAAAGAGTCTGGACAGTCCGAGACACTATCTTACAGGAGAACAGAAAAATTGAGGAACTCATAGGGAAATGTGCCAAATCATCGACCAAGTTGTCTAGTATTTAGGAACAACTCAAATCCCTTGTAAGGCAGCAAGAGGAGTACGATTGGGAGCTCCATAGCAGCGCTCTACAGGAATACATAGATAAAGCTTGCAACACCAAAACCCCACCTTTATACATTGGGAAGAGCAGGACAGAGTTCTCCAAATACATCATGGTGGGTGACCAAGTAGAGCAGCATGAATTGAGCATCGAACAACATCAACATAGTAGATTTGCAGATATTCATTCTTTCCCAAGTATGGATTGGCGAGAGATTATGAGTTGGTATTCTATTGATGGGTTGATTATTTGGAGGATACCCATAGCCAAGGGAAAATTACAACTTGGACCATTTGGTGTAGGCAACAATGGAGAGTTGAAATGGTACCATAACCCACAGGTCCCAGGATTTAGGTGGTATTGGGATCCAGGAGAATCCATTGAGGAAAGGATTGGTCAGAGGATTGTTTGGGATCTAGGTATTGAAGGATCCATTCAAGACCATTCAACATGGAGGGCACATCGAATTGTATGGGATCCTAGTGTCAATGTACAAATTCTTCTGTTGTGGATAGAAGTGGATCACTTGAGGACAAGCAATCTTTGGGCGGGAGGATTTGTAATATTCCCTTTCTTGATCCAGTCAAAGTGGATAGAATCGATCCATGGTACTTACCATGGTATTTTCCCATGGTATTGACCCATGGTATTCGTTGTTGGTTTCCGAGAAAAATAATAAAATAAGGTCTCTAGAAAGTCCATCAAGCCTATAAAAGGGGAGAGAAGCTAGGCATTTAGGATCATTCTAGTTTTATTTATCTTATTGTGTTTGGGTTGAGAACTTGGCCTGGCTATTCTAACATTGATCTCGGGATGAAAACCCTGCAGTGTTGTTTATGTGGTGGATCCATCCAAGATTCACAAGTGGGCTTCAGTTTCTTATATTTGTCATTGTCAAGTAGCTGTGCATGCCATTTGTAGGATTTTATGGTCTGGGCATGTATTTTACTTTCAGTGAATAATATAAATAAAATGGTTGCATTTCTTGTGTTCTGGTTCTTGATGAAAGATTGTATTAAATGAGAACACTAAGATGTTTTAGATCTATCAAAATTTTTATTGTTTGGAATCTTACAATAGGCGATTGGTACTTTGTTTCATATTGTTTAAGTTGTACATGTAATTAATATATCCGCTTAACAGATAAATCATTTGGTTGCCACTGTTCATATGCTGATAATTGATGTTTGTGGAACTGCTGTGTTTGAAAAAGATGTGCTTGCTGTGCTTATTTGTGAAATATAAGGCTGGAATTTGACAAAAAAAAAATAAATAGAATTATGATCCGGTGTATCTAAAAAATGTTTACTAGAAAGTTTTAAGGCATATACAGTTGCCTATGTGGGATGCAGAGAGCTTAATTCTGCGTCTGCTATGAAAAGCAAGCTGCAACTATGCCAAGTGTATGCATAATTGCTTCGTGAGCACCAAAAAGATGCCAGACCAATGGAGAATTGTAATACTCTCCGAGGAAAAATATTTCCTGAGTATGCTGCGCCTGTCCATGGTTCTCCTGTATCAGAATCCAACGGTTAATACTCAATGTAATCAGCAGATCATATGAACTACTCGAATGGTTAACTGCATACATGGGTAAGGAATGTATTTGGCACGAGCAATGCTATTTCCATTGCTAATTTATATCTGCCTGTAAATGTGATTGTAAATTGTCGATCTGAATTTTAAATTTGGCCTCATAAATGCTAATTTGAAGGAAACAAACCTTGATGACAGTGTTGGATGACCACTGAAGGCATCCGGGGACATCACAATGCCATGGAACTAAAAGCAATTTACAGTTATCTCACCTTCGATCACGCAAGTAGTGGCGAATAGTAAAAGAAATCTTCCGATCTCTGAGTTCTTTCATTGCAATCTCCCATGGATCAGTCTCGTCTTCAAGTTCAACCATGACAGATGAATTCATGCTGATTTGCAATGCTGATTTGTGAACACATTAAAAAAGATTAGAATATATAGAGCGATGCATACAATATTTGTAACAGCTGGATCTAGATAGATGTATCTGTAGCAGCTGGATTTAGATAAATGTAGAACCCATAGCCTTTGAAATTTCATGTATCTCAATCCTTGCATTCCATTATACACAACAGAGATACCTCTGTCAAACTCTGAGCTAGCAAGCACAGTTTCTAGATGCAATTGATGTGAGTCCGGCAATTGATCACAACATGGAGAGAAATTCAAGTGCCTAATATATTTGAAGCAGGAAGCCGGAAAGGAGAGATGGAAGGAGTGTGATTGACCTGACAGTCAGCAAACCATGTACGTTGAGAGGAGATCTTGCGGCTCTCCATTGCTATAATTGAAGCCTCTGCTTAAATAGTCTTTGTTCTGAGGCCCTTTGCTTAAATCCCATCTCGACGTTGCTCTCCATTGCTGTAATTGAACCCTCTGCTTAGTCTTTGTTCTGAGGCCCCTTTGCTTAAATCGTCTTTTTTTAAGCAAGAAAGCTTAGTCTTTGTTCTGAGGCCCCTTTGCTTAAATCGTCCTTTTTTAAGCAAAAAAGCAGTACCAAATTTGAAATCCTGAATTGCATCTCCATATTCACAACAACCATTGCATCTCCATATTCACAACAACCAAAATAGAGTTAGAAATAGTTTCATATCTAATATTGCTCGTGCTCAAACAGTTTCATATCAAATATTGCTCGCGCTCATTAATTTTTTTGCTAAGACGGAGGAGATTCGCGAGGTCCACAAATACTCGCGAATGACAGTTTCATATCTAATATTGCTCGCGCTCAGACAATTTCATATCGAATATTGCTCGCGCACATTGAATGTCTTGCGAAGACGGAGAAGGTCCACAAATACTCGCGAATGTTTTGCCATGTATACTCGCGAATGTTTTGCGATGACGGAGCAGGTCCACAAATACCGTGACCGGCATGAAAAAAATATATTATTAAAATAATAAAATAGTAGAAGGTGAAATACTGTCAGAAACGATGAATGTGAACAATGTCCTGAACATAAACCCCAATCCCCCAAACCCCCTGACAAATCTGAACAATGTCCCAAACATAAACACCAAACCTCACAATAGAACGCATTCACGTATGAAGTTATGTAAATTATTTTGATTAAATTTATATTATATAATTTATTTAAATTTTAATATTATTGTTTTCATAGAATTTATAAAAATTTATTTATTTTACTATGATGAAAGAGTTGTTCTATAATATCTTATTTTATAAACATTTTGAAAAAAAATTATTGTATAAACATAGTGATTGCATGAAATTTTATTTTGAATGTTTTTTACATATGAAATTATATAAAAATAAAAGTAAATAAAAATAAAAATAAAATAAAATTAACCATTAAAATATAATAATTATAAGTTTTTATTTTTATTTTTTTATAAATAAAATAAATTAATAAATTAAAAATTAAAATTAAAATTTAATAATTAAAATAAAATATTCAATTTAGGGGTGGGTCCATTTTGCTACCCGGCGACAACGCTGAAACCTGCTACGAATCACTCGTCAACTTTGTTTTTATTTTTTATTTTTAACTCTGCCTGGGCCACAATTTTACCTTTTTAATTGTTTTGTTAAAAAGTCGCTTTTACACGAGGCGGCCGAAGCAACTTTGACCGTTGAGAGACTGGAACTTTTAAAATATATTATAATTTTGCCGCCGTCCCTATGATACGCCCATGTCTATAATTTTGCATTTAGCGTTTGATATCATTATGTCGCCATGGTATGCCTCTAAGGTACCTAGAGAAAAATACATTGACGCTTTCTTCACAAATGACGTCTTCATGATATGCATCGAAAATGGGAAGAAGAAATTGTGCTTCTCCTGGTTTTATAACATCCTGTGTCGGCAGCCTCACTGTTATGGCCATCTTCTCCCTTGTCAAGCCAGCTTTTCCTACCAATTTTGTCTTCGACGGATTCAATGGAACTAACTTGCTCTTGGAGGGTGGTGCTTCACTCATCCCCTCCCAGTCCGTCCTCGTCCTCACGAATGACACGCTTTTTATGCTCGGCCGCGCCATCTATTCCAAACCCGTGCAGATGAAAAGGAACGGGACGCTTTCATCGTTCAGCACTACCTTCGTTTTCAGGATGGTGCGTCCGAATTCCGATGCAGGCGGGGAGGGAATAGCCTTCATCCTCACCCCCTACACTTCTGCCATGGGCGCTTTGCCGGCCGAGTATCTGGGCTTGTTTAACCTCACCAGCAACGGAAAAGAGTATAATCACTTGTTCGCAGTGGAGTTCGATGTGAACAGGAATATGGAATTCAATGATCCCAACGACAACCACGTGGGACTGGACATCAACAGCCTCTCCTCTGCGGAGACGGAGACTGCTGGCTATTGGAATGGGGATGAGTTCCAGGAATTGAGCCTCAAGAGCGGTCAGAACATACAGGCCTGGATAGATTACGACCATCTGCAAAGCCAGATCAACGTTACCATAACGATGGCAGGCTTGCCGAGACCGCAGAAGCCTCTCATATCTCGGAAAATTGATCTACAGAGCGTTCTGCAAGAGAAGATGTTCGTTGGCTTTTCGGCGGCCACCTGTAATTTCCTCGAAGCTCATCACGTTCTCGCGTGGAGCTTCAGTACTGAATTAGGCAAGGCACTGCCCCTCGATATATCGCATCTCCCTTCGCTGCCCAAGCGACCGAAAGGGAGACGGGGATTCATAGTGGGGGTTACAATGGCCGCTCTGTTTCTCCTCTCATTGGCGGTGGCAGCGGCGTTGGCGGTGGCGGCGGTGTTCATCAAAAGAGGGAAAAACAAAGAAAAGATTGAAGAATGGGAGCAGGAGTTCTGGCCTCACAGATTTGCTTACAGGGAGCTCAAAATCGCCACGAATGGATATAGGAACGAAAATGTTTTGGGTGAGGGGGGTTTCGGCAAGGTTTATAGGGGCGCTCTCCCGTCCAGCGGCCAGGAAGTCGCTGTGAAATGTATAACGAAGGAGTTCACGGAGGGAATGAAGGGGTTCGTGGCAGAGATCTCGACCATGGGACGGATGCAGCACAGGAACCTGGTACAGCTCCGGGGATGGTGCAGGCGGCAAAAGCGATTATTCATTGTTTACGACTACATGCCGAATGGTGACCTAGATAAACTCATATTCGGCAACTCGACGACGGTCCTGCCATGGAGTCGGCGATACGCGATCCTGAGAGGCGTAGCGGCGGGACTGGTGTATCTGCACGAGGGATGGGAGAAGGTGGTCATTCATAGAGACATCAAGTCGAGCAACGTGCTGCTGGATTCGGATCTGAACGGGCGCCTCGGAGATTTCGGCCTAGCCCGGCTCTATGAACACAACGAGACCCCGGGGACGACTTGCGTTATGGGAACACTTGGCTACATAGCGCCAGAGCTGGCACGGACGGGGAAGGCTACGCCAAGCTCAGACGTTTTCAGCTATGGCGTGCTGCTTTTGGAAGTTGCGTGCGGGAGGAAGCCCGTGGACATACCAAAGGACGCCGAACCGTTGTTATTGGTGGATTGGGTGTGGGATCTGTACGCCCATGAGAATCTGCTAGATGCCGCAGATCCGAAGCTGGGAAATGAATACGACGTGGGCGAGATAGAGTTGGTGTTGAAATTGGGATTATTGTGCTCCAATAGCGAGCCGACTGCAAGACCGGGGATGCGGCAAGTGTGGCAAATACTGGAAGGTGAAGCTTCTCTCCGTGACGTTGATATGGATTCGTTTAGAGTGTAGAGTGAATATTATGGATTAGTCGAGTGTAGGGTGTAGTGGGTAATGGGTATGCTGCGACAGCTGACCCGGAGGAGAGGCTTCTACACGGAAATCCAAGTGGAAGCCGATCAAATAGATGACTTAATTTTCCCGAAATAAAAATGTGTAAATTGTTTTGTCAATATTCCGGGAAGTGATCCATTATTGACCTTTGAATTGCCCCTTTCATGTCTGGGGGTTGCGTGTCTGCTATTTCTGGTCCCAATGAGTTTGACGCGTAAATGCTCTTGTATAATGAGATTTACTGCCCAACATTAATAAATATACATATTTCTTTTCTCTTTTTTTTATGGATTATACTGATATGGAGATTTTTATGGGAGTAATAGTGTGTCTCATTTTTTTTCTTTTACAAATTTATTATATGTTGCCATATTATTATTAGCAATTGCTTTAAAAAGGTATAAAGAGAGGTCTATAAGATTGTTAGATTGGAATATAGTGATATGTGGTTTAACAGCAAGATATATGGCTTGTTATGATCTCGGCTCAAGGAATAGGCTTCTCCATTTTCTAAATTGTAAGATTTCATTGAGACCTCCCAAATAATAATTGAAATATTGAGATGATGAAAGATGGCTAAAATATAATTTACTACCTATTTTACGAATGAAATATTTAAAACCATTATGAAGAATTATTGATTTTCTAGAATAAGCAATTTTTACTAAAATGAAACATTTCCTCCTTAAACCTTGTTTCATTTTTTTCTTTGGAATTTTGTTACATATTTTTTTTAAACAAATAAATGTTTTACTTCTATATTGATTCTTTTTATCAATAGTAATCATCATTATTATTTTAAATAAAAATAATTTTTAGTTAATTTATGATTTTTTTTTCATGGTAAGAAATTGAGGAGTTTTTTTTAATGTTTATTATAGATTAATAATATTTAATTTATATATTTATCTTAATTTTATTAACCTTGCACTAATTTTATTACGATTTTTAAATTGTAAAATTTTAAATTATTATTTTTATTTTATTTTTATGTTTAAAATAAAATAAATTTGAAAATCTTAATTTCATAATCTTGCCAAAAGTCAAATATTGTAAATCTTTCCAAAAACCTTTAAGAATATATGTACATGTCACAAAAAAGAAAATAATTCAATTTATTTACAAATATACTCTCAAGCCCATGAAAATATCCTATGCGATTGTCAAAATATCTCATATTACATATTTAAAATTTAAAAGTTTAATAAAAGTAATTCTTAGTTCCTTTTTAATTTACCAATTTGCTAATAACCAACTGAACATGCTAATATACATACATGCCAAAAGTACACAATGGTGTGTTGGTTATTAGTTTGGGAAATAAAGCACAAACTTTTCTCAAAAGAATATATATGAATTGCATGTATAATATTCCAACTAATTTATAAGTATGAGATCACTGAAATGATGCATATACTTGTCAATAAACCAGTCAAAAGTTTTTAATGTTGTAGTATAATTTACAATTATTACTATGCGAATGAAACACTAAGACACGTATAACTATTGCTAATGCAAATGGTTTGAAGTTTCCACTTAAATACACCAACAATTTGAGAACTACTTAACTCTCAAAATTAACAAATTAATAAATAAAATAACCAGTAAATTAACGAGACTGACTATGCATTCACTTAACTTAGCGATATTACTAATTGAAAATAACCCCGTGATTCAGCATTGCATCGAATTAACTAACAAGAAAATGATAAAAAGAGAACCCAACGCTCTTGGTGTTTGGATAATATATCATTGTAAAAAAATAATAAAGAGTAAAAGTCCCATTGCATTCTCACCTCTTTTAAACTATTACCTTCAACTTAACTTAACCATCAATCATGTAATATTTTATTTGATATGATGACTATTTTGAATATATGCATGTATCCAAACTTTTATTACGTCTATTCCTCATGTCAAATTCCTTCTTTTAAACCATTACCTTCCAACTTAACTTAACCATCAATAATGTAATGCTGTTTTGTTTAATATGGTGACCATTTTGAATATATGCATGTGCCCAAACCTTTATTACCCCTATTCTTCGTGTCAAATTCCAACTTCACGTGCCTACGCCTATTCGTCAGGTCAAATTCCAACTTCACGAGCTTGACATTAATCTTCTAAGTTGCTAATTTGGGTATAGTGTAGTTATTTTATTTTTGTTTTTTTATAAAAAATTATTTTAGAACCACATCCAATGGCAGCCTATTCCTCATGTCAAATTCCAACTTCACGTGCTTGACATTAATCTTCTAAGTTGCTAATTTGGGTATAGTGTAGTTATTTTATTTTGTTTTTTTATAAAAAATTAGTTTAGAACCACATTCAATGGCAGGCACATGGGTATTGTTCCTTGGCATCTTCATTCCTCGTCCCTTGTTCTCATCACTTGCTTTTCAGAAATCTAAAACAATTTCAGTTTTATAATATATTTGCTTGATATGTGGTGAAAGTTATCAAGTATAATTATACAAAATTTTGGTTTATTTCTAATAAATTTAAATTTATAAAAAAATAGATAATGGTGAAGACACAGAAATATATGAACATAATACTTTGGGCTTCAATCATGCCAGGTATTTTTGAAGTACGTAGACACTTATTTAAAAAAGTTTAGAGGCTAAGGAGTGCCCCTTTTAAAGCATATACTAGTAGGCAAGAATGGATAATCTTATTATATTTATGTTTTGCATCTGTGTGGTTTTTAAAAGTTTAAATATAAAGTTATTTGTGAAATGAATAGATTCAATAGTATTTAAAATTTAATTGAAATTAATATATATTTTATAAATATATAATGAGATTAAATAATAAATTTTCAATCATATTAAATTGCTAATTAGAAATTATATAAAATATAATAATAGAGATAAATATTTAATCAACAAAAATATGATTTTGTAGAAAAAATTAATAAATCAAGAAAAAAATAATTAAGTTGATTTAATTATTTTCATAGTTGTTTATTTTGTTGATCTTATCAAGATGGGTCGTGTTGATTCCTAAGGTATACATCATAATCAAGGATATCATTCTAATTAAATTCCTCAAGGCCAAATATTATATGGCATTGGAAGTTGGAAAATTTTGTCTTCCATTGTTCAATAGTTCATAATGTTGATGAGTAAGATTGCAATATCAGACTTGTAAGTGGAAGAAGTCAATCACTTTGGGATGTATATGTTACTTGTCAGAAAGTTGAATTTTGAAAGATTTATGGGACGTACTTGAAGTTTATCTCTATTGCTCAAAAAATTTAAATTTGTTTGGAGAAAAAAATGTATATTTTACATGTCAAAAAGTTGAATTTTGAAATATTTATGGGACATACTTGAAGTTTTCACAACTATTATCTCCTATTTATTTCTCGTCATCTTGTTCTGCCTCTTCTCTTTTTATTTTTCCCCGTTTATTTCTCTTCTTTGTTTTTTTTATCGTTCAAGTCGAAGTCCTGGGTGACTTTAATTATTCCTCGTAGCACACCACTTAACCAAAAGACTCCACAATATGCACTTCTCAAAAAAAAATTCCAACCATGTATTATTGATGACACGGATTTTTTCATTACCTAATAGATTTTTTATTTTATTAATAAAGGAACTAAAGAGGAAGATTTAAAAACTAAATAATGAGAAAAGATAAGATGGGGAGAAATTGCAGGCATCAGTTTATAAGAGTTGCCAAACAACTTTAATTATGTCACTATAAATATTTATAACATATTCTCCCCATCAGAGTTCAAGTTGTGGCAAAGTAGAAGTGGTGATATTCTCCCCATCAGAGTTCAATTTTCCCCACATACATGTTTGTTAGCCCCTAGCCCCTTGTGGACTAACATGGCCATGCATGGAGGCCGGCTGTTGTGCCGAGCAAAGTTTCTAGCCCTAGTGCCAAAATCTTTCTACTTTAGTTTTGATTAGCCAACACTAAGATTCAAAGGATTCAAAGGAAGCACCTTCAAAAAAAGGCAATTGACCTACTCTTAGAGGTTAAGTTTAAATAAGTGACTAAAATTAGCTGTTAGACAATGACTCTCTTAAGGAACCATGTTTACCTTTTTAATAATGACAATGACTATGATTGTCTTTAGGAACAATGTTTAGCTTTTTCATAATGACAATGCTTGTCTTTAGGAACAATGTTTAGATTTTTAACTACAGAGAACAAGCCTATTTTAGGGTGTATGGAATTATCTGTTTTCATACACAGAAATTCATAATTACTTAACTATAGAATCACTATTTTTCTTATCCGTCCAAGGTTCTTTGATCAAGAAAGCTTCCAAATTATATTTTACTCTAAAAGAAATGTAGAGTATTTACTCTAAAAAGATATATGATAAAACACACCATTAAGTTCAACAAAATACATAATTCAAACTTTCCAAAATTAAAACATATATAATAAAATTCCATGCACATATATATAAAAAATTCCATACCCTCCTTAAAAAATTGAGATAAATGATTATTTTTAAGATTATGCTCGAAGTTTGTATTTTGTTTTGTTTCTAAAATTTTATTTCACTGATTACATAGGAGCATTTTCTAATTTTATTTTAGTTGTATGATTAGATAAGAATATGTTTGGAAGATTAATATGATTGACATCAGAGAAAATTTATTCGCCGGACATAATTTAATTTATTGGCGTTCACCGATTTCGAATTTCAATGGGAAATTTGACAAACACAGTGACTAAAAGGAACGATAGATGATCTATCATTTCATTACGTGAGTTCATTCATCCTTGTGATAGTCATTTAAAGATTTATGCTCATCTATTTAACTTTATTAAGTTACACTGTACTATCAAACAATTTGTGCTACCATCCTTGCTGATCTGGAGTTTAGAACAGGTAGGGTATGTTTTAGATAAATATTAAAAGTCCCATCTGACACAAAGGATACGATATGGCATCTATACATGGTCAGATTCAATATGGCATCCACATTGAACATGTATGTCTTCCTGTGCACTCTCAAGCCACTAATAATAGCAACCACCCATGTCAGAGAAAGAAACCTTTCATATCTAGATTTTAATCATTGAAACAAATGCAAAGAATGATTTCTCTCCGATCATGGAAATAAACCGCTCAGACTAAGTAGTTGATTTAGGGAATCTTAAAAAAAATGTTGTGTGTCTGAATCCACCAAAATGATGAAACCTGTAAAATAAAATAAAATGCAGAAGTGGGTTTTCAATTTCTCACAGAGCTAGGGTTTCAATAGCATTCTAGCTTAGGCCACTAAAATGAAGAAACACAAACAGACTAAAAATTAAAGACCTAGAATATCTTGAATTCTACATACTTATACATACCTGTGCAAGGCCTTTCACTGGGATAATATAAAAAAAAAAACATAGAGCGGTGCAATTTTTAAAGCCAAGAACATATCGGTGGCAACAGGGCCTGGGGCCACACAATTTGCAGTAATATGAGTGCCCCTCAATTCCCGTGCCAGGATTCTCGCCATCACCTCCATTGCCGCCTTGCTAGCCGTGTAGGCACCAAACACTGGTCTCGCGAATCCCACAATGGAGGTGCTAATATTGATGATGCGGCATTTTCCTCCATGGATAATCATGTTGGTGACTTCTTTACTGCATAGAAACACACCTTTGATGTGGATCTTGAATGTTTGATCCCAATATTAATCAGAGGTCTCTGTAAATGATAAATACTTGGAGTTCAACACTTTCTTGTTGTTTACCACGATGTTGAGCGGCCCAAATGTGTGCTCAACAATGTTGAATAGGTGGGTAGTTGATCATGCACCCACAGTTTTGCAGAGAGAGCCAGCACATAGAGCAACCGACAATCGGATGTTAAGTGCAAAGAGAAGGGGTAATGGTGTGTGCTAGATGTCAAACAAAGAACAAAATTCGAATAGGTGGGCAGTTGATCGTGCACTGATAAAAGCGTGGAGGTGTATCACCCGCAGTTTTGCAGAGAGAACCAGCGCATAGAACAACCAGATGTTAAGTGCAAAGTGAAGGGTAGCGGTGTGTGCCAAATGCCAGACAAAGAATAATGTGAAGGGCAACAATGTGTGCCAGATGTTAGACAAAGAATAAAAGTGTTGACTAAGTGAATTGATTCAAAAAAGGCCTATCAGCCTAATTAATTTTACTATTAATTTGATAATAAAATAGAAGTTATGTTGGTAAGAATAATTTGATGTCTTCTTAACTATCATATTCAAAACCGAGCACATATATTATGAATTTTTTTACTATTATTATTATATCTGGCGGGTTATATTGTAATTATTTTTACTCAAAAAATTTTGAATTTCAATTAATTTTGAAAATTTTAAGAAAATTTTATAAAATTATTAAAATTTCGAAAAAAAAATATTAATTTAAATATTTAGTAAATTAAAAATCAATTTTGAATTTTTTTAAATTTAAATTTCTATTTATTAATTAAACTAAATAAATAAAATTTATGAAATAAAACTTATTTTGAAAAAAAAATTAGAAAAAAAATATATATGCCACCAAATATCATAATAATACTTACATCACATCATAACTCTTTTCGATGACTTAGCACTCTGATGGAAGTCACGAATTGGAATAAAGATGAAAACGGTTAACAAATTTTGATTTGGAGAGCATAAACCCATCATCTAGGTGATGTATCAGAGTACAAATTTATCAAAGGGATCACTAATGCCACTTGATCAATATCAAGATTATTTTTTATCAGAAAGAGTTAGTGGAGAAAGCCCAAGAAACTGTCAAAACTATTACAGAGGAACTTGAAGAAATGCCTACTACAACTACTAAGTTAATTAAGTTTTTGAATTATAAGGATAGTAGTGAAATTGAAGATTTGGGTATAGAAGACAGGACAACCAAAATTTTGGAAATAAAGAAAATTATTACAAAGAAGAAATTGACTCTTCAATTGGAAAAAAAATGCAGCAGTGTTAATGTTATAGTCCAACGTTTTTTCAGCAGACTGGAACCTTTTACCAACAAAGGTTTGCCTTCAATGTTAGTAATTAATGATATGTTAATGTCTCTCGAAGACTACATCCACAAGCTTAAAGAGGTTGCTACTAATGCAGCTAAAGTTTCAAACATTCAGGGTACAACAACAACAAAGCTCATACAAAGTGTTCTCCGGGACACATTTTTTTTTTGCATGAAGTTAAACAAGTCTTTTTACTAAAACCCACTTTTACTAAGTACACAAAAATGGATGAAATCTACCACGGGGTGATTAAAGTATCCATCCCAGATCAAGAGCGATGGGAAGAGTTGATTGATTTACTGGTTTAAAATAGTAAAATTGACAAAGGAAAAGGTCTACCAGATCATCGGCCAACACATCAGCAAAAGGTGGTACACGTCTTAACTGTCCCACTACATCATCATTTCAATTGCACAACACATCCCATTGAGCCATAATTCAACGACAGTTAGAGTTTTTAATTCACAATTTTGTTAAGAAACTCTATTATTGTATTAAACTTGTGTAAATCTTTTTGTATAAACACTTCATCATTTGAAGTATGAAAGGTTGATTATTTGATATCAAATCATTATCATATTTTGGAGCATTGTAAGCTTTTCAAAGCACTAGAGCATAAATAATAAATAGACGATTCACAAGATTCTTGTGGCTTTAAATACTGGTGATGTTTTTCTTCTGTAATTTTGTTTCATTGTTAACTTTCATTGTAATCATCTAAATTCTAATTGTAAAATAAAAAGTGTGATGAATAGGATTTACTTTTGAGTACCTTATTCTGGCTATTTTTACAACCGTAATTTTTTCTATTGAAGGTCAAACTAAATAATTCTTAATTGCTCTTTAGTTCTGATGAATTTTTGTCATATTTCTATCATAAACCCACTTATAGACTCAAAGAACCAGTAAATATTCCTAGCTTGCCCTGTGTTTACTCTATTAAAAATTTGATGCAACTGTCCAGTAATTTTATGACTCCATTTCCCAATAGACATTAATCCATTTAACACAATCAATTTCCAAAAACCCAAAACAAGTTCAAAACTCAAGTAAAATCATAACTAGCCTAAAACTTATTTAAACAAAGCTATATCTTATAGAGAGAGCCCTCTCTGAATCTAGGAAGGCTAGGTCCTAGGTTCCAAAGTTGGTTTGATGTTGGCCTATGTGAATAGTTCTCACAATCTCTTGCAAATTACAGAATGCTAATATGTTGAATTACATGGAGAAATTTATTTTACCAAGTTGGATCTTCGTTCAGGATATCATCAAATTAGAATGAAGACTGAAGATATTCTAAAAACAACATTTCAAACTCATGAGGGTCATTATGAATTTTCGGTCACGCCTTCTGGCATTACCAATGCACCTTCTACATTTCAAGGGTTGATGAATTCCATTTTCAAACCCTTCCTTAGAAAATTTGTGTTAGTATTTTTTGATGATATACTAATATACAACAGGTCTTGGAAGGATCATGTTCAACATGTTGACAGGGTGCTCAAACTATTGGAGGAGAAATAATTATATTCAAAAACATCCAAATGTTTCTTTGGAGTACAAGAGGTGGAATATCTGGGTCACATTGTATCTTAGGAGGGTGTTAAGGTAGACCCTAACAAAATTAAAGCCATTGAGAAATGGAAAGTGCCCACAACCATAAAGCAATTGCTAGGATTTCTCGGGTTAACAGAGTATTATCACAATTTTGTTAATAATTATGGGAGAATAGCAACACCTCTAACAAAATTATTGAAGAAAGATGCATTTTCATGGACTCCTGAAGCAACTAAGGCATTTGAACATCTTAAAGAGGCAATGTGCCTAGCACTAGTCTTAGCTACGCCAGACTTCAAAAAACCATTTATTGTGGAATGTGAGGCCTCGAAAAATGGAATTGGTGTTGTTTTAATGCAAGAAGGAAGACCCATTTCTTTTGAAAGTATTCCAATCAAAGGAAAGTATTTACAGAAAGCTATTTATGAGAAGGAAATGTTGGCAATATTACATGCACTAAAGAATTTTCAACCTTACCTAATGGGAATACACTTCAAGGTAAAAACTGATTATGATAGTCTTAAATACTTTTTGGAACAAATAATATCTTCACAAGAGAAACAAAAATGGGTCACAAAGATGTTGGGTTATGACTTTGAAATCATCTACAAAAAAGGGAAGGTAAAAGTTGTTGTAGATACACTCTCAAGAAAGGAGGAAGAGGTGGAAGCATTGCTTTGTGCCATTTCTATTATCCAACCAGATTGGATAACCGAAGCAAGGGATGAATGGAAGAATGACGAATAAGTGCGGACACTCATTCAAAAGTTGCAGCAAGATCGTAGTACATCTGATACATTTAGTTTGAAAAATTATTCCTTATGGTAAAAGATTGTTCATATCTTTGTAAGAATTTCCAACTAAAACAAAAGATTCTTTTGGAATTGCATACCTCTCCCTTAGGACACTCAGGATTTTTAAAAACTTACCACAGGGCGAAGAAAGATTTTTTTTGGGATGGCCTTAAATTTGATAATCAAAATTTTGTGGCAGAATGTTTGTTTTGCCAGCAAAATAAATTTGAGACAATTAAGACCTCGGGTATTCTACAACCTTTATCAATTCCAAGTCAACATTGGGAGGAGGTTTCAATGGATTTTATCATAGGTTTACCTAAGTCTGAAGGAAAGAGTGTCATCATGGTGGTAGTTGATAGACTTACCAAGTATGCAAAATTTTCTGCATTAACTCATCCATTTAAAGCAAGTACAATTTCTACTGCATTTATGGAAACAATTCAAAAGCTACATGGAAACCCAAAGATTATTGTAAGTGAAAAAGATCCCATTTTTACTGGAATCTTTTGGACGGAATTGTTTTCTTATTTGGGTACTAAAATAGCTCATAGCTCATATTATCATCCTTAATTTGATGGGAAAACTGAGATAGTGAAAAAATGTTTGGAAGGATATCTTCATTGTTTTCTCTCAGATAAACAAACACAATGTGACAAGTGGTTACCTCTAGCTGAATGGTGGTATAACACTACCTTCCATATTTTAGCAAAAATGAACCCATTTATGGAACTTTATGGATATCATCCTCCATCCATCACATCATCTTTAAGAGAAATTTCTAAGGTTCAAGCAGTGGAATATCACATCGAGCATCAACAACAAGTTCTGCAACTCTTAAAGGATAACCTAAATTTGGCACAAGATTAAATGAAACAACATGAAAATCAACATCGCAGTGAGAGAAGTTTTGATGTAGGAGATTGGGTATTTTTACAGCTACAACCATACAAACAAATTTCCCTCTAGAAATCTAAGAAGGATAATAAATTATCACCAAAGTACTATGGTCCTTACAAGCTGTTGCAAAAGATTGGTACTATGGCATACAAATTGGAGCTTCCTGATTCTTCTTGAGTGCACCCATTTTTCATGTTTCATGCTTAAAGAAGGATATAGGTGAAAAAATTCCAGTTGAAACAAAATTGCTAGAACTTGATGAGGAATATTGGAACCTGAATCAGTCACAGAAACAATAACTCAACAGCTACGAAATTGATCAATTTTAGAGTATCTCATCAAGTGGAAAAACTTAACCACTGAAGATTCCACATGGGAGGATGAGAATTTTATACAGAAGCATCGAGGGCTACTCAAGCATTAAGGACAACACTTTTTTGAAGGAGAGGGGCATGTTAGGTCCCTATATTACTAGTGTAGTCCCTTATTATTATTAGTGTAGTCCCTTATTGTTATTAGTGTACCCCCCTAATTGTTATTGTTGTGCTCCTGTAGCCCCCATATTGTTATTATTGTGCCCCATAAAACCCACTATTGTTATTTTTGTGCCCTTACTTTATTATTGTGAGGTCAGCTAGGATTATATTGTGACCCCATGGACTCCTATATATAGAAAGGAGGTTTTGTCATTTGTATCATCCAAGAATTTTTTAGTTATGTAATGTAAAGGAGGTTTCCCCCTCGAAGTGGTTGATATCTAAGGCGCTGATCTCTCTTTTCCTCTATTTTGGGAGCTCGTTTCATAACAATGTGCTCGCTCGAGGGAGGTTGTGGAGTCGAGCCCCGACCTCTACCCTTCTTGTGTGTATAATTTTTCTCCACCAAAATATTTAAAACCCAACCATTGGTATTATATAGTTTGCACCATACAAATAAAAAAATGTGCCATACATACATGTATTCGGACTTTGAACCATAGTTTGCCAACCTATGAAATTTGATAATGCAAACTTTGAACTTGGTCCTCCATAGGGGGCACGTGGTGGCCCCTGACTACACCACGTGTCCACCTCTGGTTGGACTATTTCAACCTTAATAAAATTTCAACCCCACCATTAAAATTCGAAATCGAACTTAGGAGATAACACATAAAAAAATTTCACCTTCCAAACTTTCAAACGAATCCTCTAGTGACACTTGTCACAATGTCAATGGGCGAAAATGACAGAATATTCCCAGAATATCCCTTTTCTTCTGACTGGGCTTCCATTTCACCATTCTGTCCTATTTTGAAAAAAAATTAGTTGTTTACAAAACAAACAATTGGCTTTATCTTCCTCATCTAGTCTCTATTTTTGATGAAACAAATTACGCTAAATTCCTAGAAACGAGCTCTTTTGGACCCCAAAAGCTCTTTGATTATTGATAAAATGGATGAGGGTATAATTCCCTCACCCTTCCAGTCTCAATCCACTGAAATTTTCCCATTTTCACCAACTTGAGCATTTCACAAAAACTAATATTTTTCCATGACTCTGGAGACCTTCTCTTGCTGTTGTTGACACCACTAGGTTGCAATTTCTCTGAATTTTCAGAGAAACAAGCTATTCTTTCATAAACAAACTTGTTCCCACCTTGGTCATCAATCAAAGGAAACTTAAAAATTGTCTCACCTAGCACATTGGCATCATGGTGATTCTTAGTTTATCTTGCTTCGTAATTGCATCGTCTGTTGACCAAATATTTCGCCATTGCCATGTACCCTTAGGAAAAAAAAACAAGCACTTGTGGAACCTATGCATTCTTTTTCAAATTTCTTTTTCTCTTTCTCTTTTACCTTTGCACTCTCTTGTGCCGAAAAAGGCCATTCAAAAACACTGATGTTGACTGCTGCAAAATTTTCACATCTTGTTCACTTCCTTTCAAAGGCAACTTGTTAGAGTCCCGAAACATCTCATTACAAGCATAAGAAACTTCAATGAAATAAAATTGTTCATTTTATGCATATTTTTGAAAGGCCTCATTCAAAACATCTCTATGTTTGATCATTAACAAAGTCAAATTTTGACTTGCATTCACTATCCTCTTCATTTCTTCTGCATGTATAAAAGACAAATTTGTCTTCTTCTTATGCGCTCTAACTATGTACTCAATTCCATCTTTAAAAAAGTGATGCTTATTCTCACAATGATGAAATACTTCTTTCCTATCATAAAGATATGGACTTCCTAAAACAATACCTGATATCTCAAGCGGGGCCACATCAATTTCAACTTCATCAAGAAAGTTTGAATTGATGGAAAACCTTAGTATGCACTTCCTTGTTACTTGCAAGTTTGCATTCTTTCATATCCACCCTAAAGGATAAGGTATTTGATTTCTAATAGTTTCAAGTTTTAGCTCCTTAACTAAGTATTTGGAAATCAAATTAGCTTGAGAACCACTATCAAAAAGTGTGTCTATCTTGGTATGTTTAGAAATGACTCTAATATGGAAAAGTTCAATTCTTGTATCTTCATCTTGAGTGACATTGGAAAAATTTGAAGAACTAGTGCTTGTTATGTTCTTACCTTTCAAACCCATTTATGTAATCTTGGTTTCATCTCCTGAATCTGAACCTAAGTCATGTTCAATGATAGCAACAATTTTCCCCTTCTCTTTGGCTTTCAGTTTGTTTGGCTTCAACTCTGGATGAAGTTTCCAACAATGGTCCTCATCATGGCCATTCTTCAAATAATGTTTACATGTTATTTTCTCTTTCTCTCTTTTGATAGAGCTATTTCTCTTTCCTCTTCCATTAAACTTTCCCTTCCCTTTACCCTCATACTCAAAGAAACTATCACTTTTCTCATCTACACTTTGTTTCCCTCTCGCTTCTAAATGTGTGGCTTGAATGAAAACCTCATCTAATTTTGTGGGATTGAACATGAGAATAGTGTGCCTAAGATAACTTTTCAAACCCCCAATATAATTTAACAAAGTTTCTTGATAATACAAATTAATACCAAAAATAAGAGCCCTTTTCCTAAATTCATGAGTATAACCTTGCCCACTTTGCCCTTTCAATTGTCTAAAATTATGCTAGTCCATAATGGATTTTTGCATGTAAGCTAGAGGATAAATTTTAATGATATCAATAAAAATTGACCAAGACATTGAGATCTTACTGTGTTTTTTAATCTCGTCTTGAGTCCTTGCTTCCCACCATACAAGTGATGATCCTTCCATCCTCAAGGAAGACAATTGAATATGTATGTCATCTTCTTGAAGGTTCTGAATTCTACAATAATCCTCCAATTGATGAATGCAATTGTCAAATTTATTTGCATTTACCTCACTATCATACATTGGAAGCTCAAATTTGACATCAAGTTTGAGTAAGGGAGTTTGTACTTTTGTGGTTTTTGAGTGAGTATGGGTAGTTTTGGTTGTGGAAGTGGAAGATGATGGTGATGTTGATGATGAGGATGATGATGAATATGGTGGAGATGGAGGAGGTTTTCCTCCACTGCCCTTTGAATCCCTCTATTCATCATTTTTTCCCTCTTTTCGAAGAGGATCCTAACACTTTCAGTTAGTTCATAGAAAGTCTTCTTGTATGCTTCCTCTTTTAAAATACCTTCAGTCTCTCTAACACCTGACATGATGGCTATGGATTCAAGCTCTGATTTTGGTGCAACTTGTACCTCTTCAGTCTTAGCTTCTGGGGCAACTTGTACCTCTTCAATCTCAGCTAGAGATAAAAATTGAGGTGCTTCAAGTGCAGTTGTGAGTGGAACTTTGGGTGGAGATGGTGCCCTTGTGCCTCTCCCTCTTCTAGTCCTAACCTCAGCACTAGCAACCAACAATTTCCCTTCCCTCTGTGCAACTTCAACCTTGTAAGAATCACAAATTTGCAACCATTAAATCAATAAAATAACCTTTTCAAAATTTCAACCATCCTTTGATACCACCTTGATCTGAATCTGAATGTTAGTTTTGGTGTGCTAATTTCATCTTTAGAATTATAAACAATTTGTTGATCTCTTGCTTCATGTGCATAGGTTTCTTGAGGTGTTTATGAGTGTTAAAACAAGTGAATGAATTAAGTTTTATGTTAAATTCATGACCATTTTAACTTAAAAAAAAGTACTGAACAATAGTAATAACATGTACAACAAAGCATTAAATGATCCATTAACACAATGTTTTGAGGAAGGAGTTCCCCCCTCCTAGGCTACATCTCCTTGGTTCATATTCCATGGCTTGGGTCTCTGTATTAGCTCAAATGTGCAAAAAGTGTTGTTTACATTCATATAATTCTCCTGAAACCTATTTCAATGTGTTGAACATGTCCAAATAATCTAGAATAGACTCTTCTTTCTCTCAATTTGGTCGAATTTTGAAAAAGTTATGGCCTAAACAGTTTGGCCTAGGAAATCTCCACTAAAACTGCAGAAAAATCTAGTTAAGCCCACTAAATTTGGGGCAACGCTGAAATTGGGGGTTCCTTCGAATTCTCCGCCATATTAAACTCAGAGTTAATTAATTTTAATTCTGGTTTAATTTTTTATAAGTGTGAGTTTAGCGCTATAAGTGTGTTTTAACAAACTGTGAATTAGCAATATGGTTAGTGCTTAATCATGGGATTAAGGGTTAACAAAACCCACAATTTAACATTAATCATGCTTTATGTTTGAGTGCTCACTCCTCGTCATAGCGCAAAGCCTTGTGGGGAGGGGTTTGGCCCCCTCCATTCCCCCGTTGGTCATACTATATGATAACAAATATATGTCGTGGGAATATTATGTTAAGAACTGATGTCACAGTATAGTGGTAACACGGTACGCTCGCTTGGGGGAGGTCGTGGGGTCGAGCCCGGACCTTCGCCCTTCCTGTGTGTATAATTTTTCTCCACTAAAATATTTAAAACCCGACCATTGGTATTATATAGTTTGCACCATACAAATTAAAAAATGTGCCATACATATGTGTATTCGAACCTTGAACCATAGTTTTCCAACCTATGAAATTTGATAATACGAACTTTGACCTTGTTCCACCAGAGGGGGAACGTGGCGACCCCTGGCTGCACCACGTGTCCGCCTCTAGTTGGACTATTCCAACTTTAATAAAATTTCAACCCCACCATTAAAATTCAAAATCGACCTTAGGAGATAACACATCAAAAATTTTCACCTTCCAAACTTTCTGGCGAATCCTGCAGTGACACTTGTCACAGTGTCATTCGGTGAAAATGATAGAATATTCCTAGAATATCCCTTTTCTACTAACTGGGCTGCCATGTCACCATTCTATCCTGTTCTACAATTTTTTTAGCTATTTAGGAAAACAAACAAGAGGCTCTATCTTCCTCATCTGGACTCTGTTTTCGATGAAACAAATTGTGTCGGATTCCTCCCGACAAGATCTTTTTTGTCGTTCACTTTACATTGATTTTAAGCACTTTAAGTTTTGAGATTTAACACGAAGCACATAATCATAAATGAGGCCTCTATTTTCTTCATCTTCCATTAGTTTCCTTCATTTTCCTCCTCACATGAAACCTATGACCTTTCACCTTCATTTTCTCCTAATTACCATTATTTTCATAAATAAATGTCAATAAATGCCACTTTGCCTTTCCAAAGCCTTTTCCATTTCCTTTGCCAATTTCCTTTAGCCATAATAATTGAAATGAACACCCACTAGGATTTTTTTTCCCAACATTCAGCTTGGAATATGTGTCCCATGACCATGGTCTTGTTTTTTCCTTTATTAACTTTTACATGGAATTTTGACCAGGGTTTATACAGAACCCTCCCCCTTGCAGGAAAATCATCCTCAGTGTTCAATGACACTTATAACCAACAAGAATGTTGAAAGTAAAACATACTTCCCATGGAGCTTTATAACTTTGCTCGTTGCAATATTTACAATGATCCACCCGCCGAGAAGAAAACCAACATAACAACATAACAACATGACACCCATAATGACATGACACCAATATCATTTATTGGAGCCTTATAACATAGCTCATGGTGGTATTTACATCCATACACATATGTACATATACCAAAACATCACATCAAACATATAACCAAACATATATCAAAACATCTATCAAGGGAATTCGCTCAACCACGAATAAAGAAGGATACATATTTTGCATCTAATCCTCCATCTCCCATGTAGCTTCATTGGACCCAAAGTTCTTCCACTGCAATTTAACCTGCTCGATTTCTCTATTCCAGAGCATGAGCACCTTTCTCTTCAATATACACTTAGGTTCTGGTTGGAATTATACATCTGACTCCACCTACAATACATACCATTCAATCAAATAATCAGCATAATTAACATAATTCTTAAGCAATGACACATAGAAAACATCATGGAATTTCACCATCGGAGGTAGTGCAAGTTGATAGGATACTGGCCCAA
Source organism: Pinus albicaulis (assembly GCA_034641835.2). Taxonomy (NCBI): domain Eukaryota; kingdom Viridiplantae; phylum Streptophyta; class Pinopsida; order Pinales; family Pinaceae; genus Pinus; species Pinus albicaulis. The sequence goes on along the minus strand of CM076573.1, from coordinate 480,773,986 downwards.
TCCTTTCAAGAATATTGAAAGGTACACAAAACCATGTCATCTTGACACATGATCCAATCCGTAAGGAGCTCTTATTTGGCTTGATGCGCAAGTACACTTGTTCGGCAATATGAAACTCAATAGACAACCTGTTATGATCTGCATAAATTTTCTATATTTCTTGTGCTTCCTTTAGATTCTTCTTGATCACTTTAATTTCCTATTCCATTTCTACTAACATGTTCAGTCCTATCAACACCCTATTCACTGGATCACTCCAATTTATGGGAGTATTACAACTCCACCCATACAGTGCCTCAAACATACTCATCATCAGTGATTCCCGGTAACAATTGTTGTAAGAAAACTCAACCATTGGAAGGTACTCCTCCCATCTCCTCTATTTGCATCAAATACATCCTCAACATGTCCTCCAATATCCTATTGACCCTCCTAGTCTATCTATTTGTATGTGGATGATAAGTTTTATTGAAGGCAAAATCTATACCTAAACCTTCAAAAAAGACCTTCAAAAACTTTGAAGTGAGCTTTACATCCCTATCAGACACAATATTCTTTGGAACATTATGCAATCTGACCACATCTATGATGAACACCTGTGCCACATTACTATATGAATGCATATTCTTCACTGGAATGAAGTGTGCTACCTTAGTTAACCTGACCACCACAACCATGATGGAATCATGATGTCTAGATGTCCTCAGAAAACCTGTAATGAAATCCATGGAAATTACCTCCCATTTCCACTTTGGAATCACAATCGGTTGTAGTAGTTCATCTGGATTCCTATGCTCTATCTTTACCTGCTTACAATCCAAACATCTAGCCACAAAATCTGCCACATCCTTCTTCATATTCAACCAATAATAAAACTTATTTATTTTTGTAAGTATCCTCTAGTAGCCCGGGTGACCTGAATATGGTTTCGCATGAAACTCCCTCAACCTAATATTCTTAATATCACTACTTTCTCCCACACATATCCTATCCCTAAATCTGATCAAGCCATTTTCTGAGAGATGATAGTCAACATCCTTAGCACCTGCATGTGTACCACTGCCTGTAGATGTACCTATACCACTACTTGTACCTTTACATGTACTCTTCTATAACTTGTTCATGATCCCTCTATACCTATCATCATGTTGACCTGCCTATAAAATCCGATCATGTAAGTCTGTCCCATAACAACTCATAGATGAAAAATGATTTACATGTATCCGCTTGCTAATAGCATCTACAACCCTTTTCTATTTTCCTTTGATATACCTGATCTCAAAGTCAAACTCACTTATTGTGGCCAACTATATAGCTTTCCTAGCATTCATATTCGTCTGGTCAAACAAGTATCTAAACCCACTGTGGTCACTCATCAATACACACCTCCTGCCAAGAATATAGTGCCTCCACATATTCAATGCATGAAATATTGCCGCAAACTCAAGATCGTGTGTCAGATAGTTTTGCTCGTGCTCATTTAATTTTTGTGACTCATTACATACTACATGTCCTTCCTACATAAGGATTCCATCAATATCTCTCTTGCAAGCATATGTACACATTACAAAATATTTGTCCAAGTCTACAATCTTTAACACTCGAGAATTTGTCAACAAATGCTTCAACTGTTCAAAACTTGTTGCAAATTCCTCTATCCATTCAAATTTCTTACCTTTACTTGAAATGACATAATAGGATATTAAATCTGGGAGGATTTCCTGATGAACCTTCTATAATAGCCCGCTATCCCCGTAAATGATCTGACCTCATCCATGTTTCTAGGTGTTTCCCACTCCATGATAGTTGTCATCTTCTTTGGTTCCACTACTATAATGCCTTCCTTGGAGACCACATGCCCATATTAATGTACCTCTATCTGAAAGAAACTACATTTATTGAGCTTAGCTTACAACTAATGCTCTCTCAACGGTCTCAATACTGCTAATAAATGCTCGACCTGTTATTCCTCATTCTTAGAATATATCAAGGTTTCATTAATGAATACAATAACAAACTTGTTGAGATAAGGACACAACACACTATTCATCAAGCACATAAAAGTAGCTGGAGCATTAATAAAACCAAATGGAACTAAAAAAAACTCATATTTCCCATACCTGGTTCGAAAAAATGTCTTTTTGATCCGCCAATTATCGTGGATATTCCACTGGACAGTTCATCACAACAGATATGATAATATTATATTAAAAATATGAGATTCTACACTATTACAGTTTTATTTAATTTGTAGATCTGTATATTTTACTGTAATTAGTGCATGCATACGAATGAAAATTATTCATAAAAGTATAGAACGTAAAAATAAGCTCACACACACATTAGACACAAGATATGCTCTCTAGCAAACCCTTTCGGGAGAAAACCCAGCTGGAAGGTGAGGTCACTTCGCTCTTTTTCTCTGTTTGGAAATATGGTTGCAAGTACAAAGAAGTAATGCTCGTGGCCCATGGGCTGCTACAGTGCAAAAATCCTCTATGTGTGCTCTACCTCCTGTTAGTGTCTAGAAGTTTCATTGATCAAATGTAATCGTTCATGTGCATTGTTAGGGTCCTTGGTCAAGTTTTTATATTTTACAAATAAAATTTTAAATGTCTTTTTGTTGTCAAATGAGTCTTGAGTCATGTCCTAGGTGTCATTACTACTCCCTCCACTTTCAAGGTCATAAAATGTCATCATGGTCATGTCATCATTCCTTGTGATAGGTCATCAAGGTTCCCTGGTCATCATTTTGATCATTAAGTCATTCACATCCATACTTAAAGGGTTCAGAGTTCCAAATCATGGTTAAGATATGCATTAAGTGTCATCATTTTCTCATGTTATCAAAATATACATGGAGTCATGTCATCACCATTGTCACCATCATGGGAGTTAGTAATTAGGGAAAATTTTGTTAAAAAAAGGGTATCAAAGATACATTCAACCCACATCGAGATGTAGCCTTTCCAAACAAATAAATCAAGTTGTAGTACACTACCTCATCAAGTCACTTCTTAAAATGACATGTGATGCCACACCATCACTAAAGCAAAAAACCGACTTTAAAGAAATAAAATGACCATAAAAACATTCAAAAGCTTCAGTCCATCCTCCAAGAGCACTTCTCCACCATTTTGCTTCATCTCAGCCATCAGATCTTGCAATTGTCCATCACCAAACACTTTCCATCAAGCACGTTGTGCTTATGACCTAGCTCATTGCACTTCTGAAGAGAACACTGTGTTTTTGGGTTTGGAGGCTAAAGTATAGAAAAAAAATTTCATTTTTCATTATATAAGCTTCAAGGACTCTTTATCAAGTAATTACAACCTCTCATCAACTTTCATACAATGATTTCCTTCAGAAAATGATGAAATCCCTCTCCTAGGGTTTTTCGTTTCACTTTTGGTTTTCTTGGTTTTTGCTTCAGTTCAATGATAAAATCACTATTTTTTCCTTCCCTAATACCATTCTATACACTTATAAAATGTCCCCAACCATTTCTCACTCAAATTTCCTTCATTCCACCTTTTTTCCCCAAAAACCCTAACTCATGCTACGCTTCTGTTGTGTTTCTAGGTTTTGACTTTTTTTTCACCTTTTTCCCTTCTTTCCTCATCCATTCAGTGAAATTACACTTCCCATGTGTCCGTAACATTTACCCCTACCCCCTTAATTTTTCCTACAATTTTTCCAAATCCCTATCCCCTCCATTCCCTTCCCTAAACTAGCTGCTCTTTTTCCCCTGTTTTCCAATCCTAAACCCTACCCTTCCCTCCTATGAAACTAGGGTTTCTTGATAAGAAAAAACAACACCATGGGTAGTGAAAATAAGAAGTTAAACAAGGGAGAACATGTCTCCAGATATTATCCAATTCATATGAAGGAGATAACTGCTTCATAATTCATCAAGAGGGCATTTGAACAAGTAAGCTTCCTCGGTTTTTGTGAGAAAAGACAAGAGGTGGGCTGCCATGCTAAGTTCACTAGTATATTTGACACAAATTTCAAGAGGAACAAGACCACCATAGCAGGGATGGACTTCTTGGTATCAACATTGGTGATTGGCATGCTTTTTAGGGTTTTGAGGTCACTTGTTGCACTTTGGACAACTTGAATTCAAGTTTGTTTTTCAAGGGTTTGGAGAAAGTATTTGCAGTGATTGATGACTCTATTGTCTATTAGACATGATAATATTTCCAACCATACCACTTACAGCCCAAAAATACTCTGGGAAGGCCTCCAAATCACTCTCCAAACTTTCACTACGCTTTTGTAATTTTTCGCTGCATTTTTAGTGACCAACTTCAAACTTTGATTCTGATCCAATGGGAAAGTATTTTTGAAAACTGGAGGAGGTTGTTTTCATAACATACCTACAAACAAAAACATCTCTCTATTTTGTAAAAATTTTTATGGTTAGAGATATATTGCTCAATCGTTGAGTCCTATTTTTGCAGAAAACCTAGAAATTTGACCCTACAGAAACATAGCGTGGCCACACTGCGCTTTTTATTAGGGGGCTAAAATGAAAAATGGTAAGCATGTGTAGGTGTCTTTTGACTTTTACATCACATAAATCCACTTTTTTTCTTGTCAACTCATAAATTTGCAAAGAAGGGTAAAAAACCATCAATTTTTCACACTTCTGCCACTATTTGGAGGCACACGTTGCGCTTCTAGAGTAGTTGTGGAAAATTGAGTTTTAATTGGTTTTGGCGAAGTGTTTTTGTTGGTTTCAAGATTTAGTGGTATAGAGGACATGCCTAGATACAAGTACTAGTTTTCATTTCATCTTATAAAGGCCGCAAAGTCATCCAAATCATCCTCCATATTTCACTACACTTTTTCATTAGCACGTTGCGTTTTTTAGAGAGCATGCTTTGCTTCTCGATTTGAGGAAATTTCTGGACACGTGGAGGTAAAAGCTCGAAATTGGTCCATGTAAAAACTGTTTCATGAGTTTTTTGATAGTTAATAAGCACATTCAATGTCATCTTTGTTATAGAATCTTATATTTAATGACTGGATACAAAGACTCAAACTTGTTAGATAAAAAAGGGGAAGTTGTTTCTAACTCCCCTAGAAAATAGGTTATGAGTCATTAGATGCATTAATTAGTTGTTTTAGATCAGGTTTCGACCCATAGAGGTTGCATGTTGTCTATTTTTCTATATGTACTCAAATTCAACACATTGTGATGGTTGGATACTTGATAATCATAGTCTGGAACTTGTGTACACCATTTTACAGTGATATCAATGACAGTTGGAGAATTATCTTGAGATTCTTATGGTATGCTTATTGACAGTGTTTCTTCTCAGTTTAACCATCCATTTGAATGTTTATTTCTCCTTACAATAATATTTATTCTTTCATGTGATCATATCACTATTTTTTAAGTAGAATACATAAGTTTTATGATTTGTTTTGATGAGATCTTCATGTTTGTGTTTCATTTCTTTTGATGAATGCTTTCATAGTTATATGCTCATTCAGATCCTTAATTTTTCAACCCTATACCATAATGACATCCTAAATATGTCAATAAATATACCTACTTTGCCTCATTTTCATCTCTACAATTGATTATTCAGAATCCTGGCCTAGTTCCTAGATCTCTGACCTTGATCTGACAAAACCTAAATTAAACCCTAATGAGTTGAATATCTAGCATAATATCTATTTTTCTCTCCAGTCACTTAATTGGTTGTGAGATTAGAGAGAGTCCTCTTTGATTTGGTAGGGCTAGCTACCAAGTCCAAACTTGGTCTAAGGTTACCTCCTTTGGTCTCCTTTCTCAGCCTTGGGAAACTGGAGGGAGTGCTAACATTTTGGCATCGTTGCCAGGGAGTGAAAGGTCACATTTTCCCTGGGTGTGAATGATAAGGATCAAATTTTATTATTGATGGTGGAAAATGAATAGACACATGAAGTTTGAAATCATTCACCTGGCGACTCCAACCTAATTCAAAGACTCCACTCGAAGCGGGATCTAGAAATCAGGGTTTTAGTGGTGATTCCACTGGCAGAAGAATCAATAGCCTGAAGGATGCCTTAGTTCATCTATTATTCTCAATATGGATCCAATTTCTAGAAGTTATTCTCCTATGAATCATGCTCACATTCTTTATTTTCCAAATTGAATGCCTTACATAGATTGGAAAACTTATCTACCCAAATTCATAGATGGAAATGAGGATTAGGCTATTCTGCATCTAATAAAATTTCATTGACATATACATAAGCTTGGGATTAGGTTTCATGAGGATTGTTTGATGAAAACGTTTATGGATACCTGGAAGGGAAAGCAAGATCATGGTATGAAGGGTTGAAACTAGGTAGATTATTTTCTCTTAAATATTTCCACATAACATTCTTTGAGTTTTATGGAAAATCTCATCATTCATTCTTGTTTTTCGAAGATTGTTGTGAATCCCATGAATATTTCATTCAATACCTTGAAGATGCTTTTGGTGATGAAGAATGTCTAGGTGATGAGATCATAAACTCCCTTCAATTTTCTTCCCATTCGAAAATAACAAAGAATAGTTTCTTTGATACAAAGGATCATTTGCAGTACACATAAAATCCTTCTTTTCTTGAATATGAAACATATCTACATCCTAATAGTCAGGAAGAAATTGGTCCAAGTCAAAATTATGAAATTGCACGTACGTAAAACTTAAGTAGTGAACAATTTTATGGTGATCATCATCAAACATTACAAGAATATTATGAAGAAGAGAGCTGCAATAAAGAAGAGGTTGTTTTTTAGCCTCTTTCACATGATGATATTCCTCTAGGTTCAGAAAATGAAGAGTCTATTGAAGAAGAGAAATTTGTCGTGGATGCTATGGATGTGCACAATTTTTCTATTGATAATATGGTTGCCTCAAACACAAATTTTCAAGAACAAACTTCCCTTTATCCTCGTATTATTGAAGACCCTATTGCCAATTTGTTGCAGCCATCTGGGAAGATGAATCTTCCTATATTTATGGATCATGATCACATGTTCAGTTGACACTTGGAGTTGCATATCTCTTGTTTTTCTTCTTGCTCAAGGAAAGTGTGAGGGGGATTCAAGTAAGTAGCCATTTTTTGGATTGATTACATTGAAGGGATCATATCACATGATTGTATATATATTTTTAGTAGGTGGGAGGTTATCATCACGATTTGAAGCCCAAGGTGAAGGCCCTAAGATCCCAATGATCTTATGCCATATGTAATTCAAGTTAGTTTTTATTTCTCTTAGTTTAGTTAGTCAGTCATTTGAGTGTCAAGTATTTTATCTTGACTCCATTGCCCACATTAGGGGAATTTTGAGGTCTAAAATGGGCCTCCTAAGTAAATTATAAAATAATAGTGGAAATAATAAAATAATATTAGATTACATCATCAAATTTTGGAGGGAAAAAAGAAAAGCAAAAATAATAAAATAATAAAAGTATTTTTTCAACCCATATTTTCAACTTATCTCCCTAAGTTTTTACTCACATTTCGAGCAGGAGTACTCGTTGGATGAAAAATTTGATTCCTCATCCAAGGAGTACCCATGTTTCATACTTTTGATGGACCCTACCACACGAAAAATGAGAAATACATGAAAAACATGATTGCAATAACGTTTTTCATGTATTTCTCATTTTTTACATAGCAAGGTCCATCGAAATTATGCAACATGGGTACTCATTGGATGAGAAATTAAATTTTGCATCCAATGAGTACTCTTGCTCGAAATTTGAGTAAACAATTAGGGAGATAAACTGAAAATACAACTTGGAAAAGAAGTTTTATTATTTTATAATTTTTTATTATTTTTACTTTTTTACTCCAAAAATGGTGAATCATCCCCCATGGTTGACATCATCATCTTGAATCTTATTCGTTCTTATAAATTTTATTTTGGTTGTACATTTTTCTTAGGAGGCCCATTTTAGACCTCAAAATTCCCCTAATGATGGATGGGGCTACCTGGTATACAGTGTTCTTGACAACTCCTAATGAAGCTGCCATCCCCTGCTGGTGCTGTTGTTAGTGTCTAGAAGTTTCATTGATAAATTGTACTCTTTCATGCTTGTTGTTAGGGTCCTTGGTCAAATTATTATATTTTTCAAATAAGTTTTGACATGTATTTCTATTGTCAAATGAGTCGTGATTAATGTAATAGGTCTGATTACTACTCCCTCCATTTTCAAGGTCATAAAATGTCATCATGGTCATGCCATCATTCCTTGTGACGGGTCATCAAATGAGTGTTTTGGTCATTAAGTCATTCACATGCATACTTAAAGGGTTCGAAGTTCCAAATCATGGTTACGATATGCATTAGGTGTCATCATTTTCTCATGTCATCAAAATCTACATAGGATTCATGCCATCCTCATTGTCACCATCATGGGAGTTAGTAATTAGGGATAAGTTTTTAAAAAAAGGGTATAAAAGGTACATTCAGCCCACATGGAGATGGAACCTTTCCAAACAAATAAATAAGGCTGTAGTACACTACCTCATCAAGTCACTTCTCAAAAGGACATGTGATGTAACACCATCACCAAAGAAAAAAATTGACTTTCAAGAAATAAAAGGACCATACAAGCATTCAAAATATTCATTCCATACTCAAAGAGCACTTATCCACCATTTTTCTTCATCTTATCCATCATATCTTGCAATTTTAAATCACCAAACCCTTGCCATCAAGCACGCTGCGCTTCTGGAGAGCATGGTGCATTTCGGGTTTGGAGGCTAAAGAAGAGCAACATCAGTTTCATTTTTCATTCTACAAGCTCCAGGGACTCTTCAAAAAGTAATTACAACCTCTCATCAACTTTCATACAGTGATTTCCTTCAGAAAATGATGAAATCCCTCTCCTAGGGTTTTTCACTGCGATTTTGGTTTTCTTGGTTTTTTCTTCAGTTCAATGATAAAATCCCTATTTTTTTCCTACCCTAATATCCTTATATTCACTTATCAAACCTTCCCAACCATTTCTCACACAAATTTCCTTCATTTCACCATTTTTCCCAAAAAACCCTAGCCCACGATGCGCTTCTGCTGTGTTTTTGGGTTTTGACTGTGTTTTTCATTTTTTCCCTTCTTTCCTCATCCATTCAGTGAAATTACACTTCCCATGTGTCCCTAACATCTACCCCTACCCCCTTAATTTTTTATATTATTTTTCCAAATCCCTATCCCCTTCATTCCCTTCCCTAAACTAGTTGTTATTTTTCCTCTATTTTTCAATCCTAAACTCTACCCTTCCCTCCTATAGCACTTCTTGATAAGCAAAACCAAAATCATGTCTAGTGAAAAGAAGAATTACAACAAGGGAGTACATGTCTCTAGCATGAGCTAATTCATATGAAGGAGATAAATGCTTCATAATTCATCAAGAGGGCATTTGAACAAGTAGGCTGCCTAGGGTTTTGTGAGAAAAGATAAGAGGTGGGTTGCCATGATAAGTTGACTAGTCTATTTGCCACCAATTTAAAGAGGAACACGACCACCATATCAGGTATGGAATTCTTGGTATCAACAGAGGTGATTGGCATGATTTTTAGGGTTTTTAGGTTAGTTGCTTCACTTTTGGACAACTTGACTTCAAGTCATTTTTTCAGGGGTTTGGAGCAGGTGTTTGTCATGCTTTATGACTCTATTGTGTAGTAGACATCATAATATTTCAAGCCATATCAATTTCAACCCAAAAATCCTCTGGAAAGGTCTCCAAATCACTCTCCAAACTTTCGCTATGCTTCTACTGTGCTTCTGCAATTTTTCGATGTGTTTTTAGCTACCAACTTCAAACTTGGATTTTGAACAAATGGGAAAGTATTTTTGAAAACTGGAGGAGGTTTTTTTTCATAACATACCTAAACAAAAAACAAAAAAATATCTATTTTGTAAATTTTGTTATGGGTAGAGATATATTGCTCTATATTTGATCCATATTTTGTTAGAAAACTGTTATAGCATCATTTCTCACCTTCATATGATTCATGATTGCTTTGATGGTTTTGGGCACCCATTCCTACAGACTTGGACAAATTCACTTAAAAACAGTGTAAAAATCCCCATACGCGACTATGCCCGTACTTTTCCACGTGTATACACGAGTCCAGCTGCACTTTTCCGTGTATGCCATTAAAATTATGAAAAAATATATAAAAATTCCCTATTTTCGGGCTGGGTTGATAGTTACTCAGGTAGTTCAACCACCCCAGCACGTGGCCAACTGTTTCCAACTGTTGAAACTACTTGGAGGGAGTATAAAAACCCCTCATGTGTATGGCCTAAGGGAGAGAGAATTATTGATATTATACTCTGTTGGTATTCCCTATCCAAGTCTGATTCCCCGTGCCTCCTGCACTTTCCTAGTTCATTACAGGAAACCCTTGTTTCCTTGAGATGCTCATCTCCCTATATGTCATCTCGTATGCACCAGTTTGGAAGGAGTCTTAGTGAGGCAAGGGCGGGACGGATCCGGACGACGGTCTACTCGAAGATCGTGGAAGGATTCAGGAGATCTCTCCACTCGTGACTTTTGTACATGCTATTTATAATACAGAAGTATCACGCTATTCCCGAAATATACGTGTTAGTGTATGCTTATATGTATGAGAATATTTGTTATTTAAGCATTCATTACGATTTATCTGATGTTTTATATGAATTTCACTAACATTTAGAGTAGATATATGCTGTAAAACCAGTTCTTCGTGCTTGTTTCTTCTTGTCTTTCAGGTTAAGAAGGAAGGATGGTTGCTGAGGGTTTGAACCCTGCGGGATCTTCTTCAACCGTAGGACCTACGGGTAACTTCCTCATTCTACTCTATTTAGTTTTTCTGAACATGCATGGTTGTGTGAGTCCTTCTTAAGTAGCATTCCCTTGCTCTATGGAGGTTGTAACCCAACGAACCTCTAGGGTGATATTCCCCGAAACAAAAACCCATAAATTTGACCCTATAGAAACACAACGTGGCCACGTTGTGCTTTTTCTTAGGGGTCTCAAATGACAAATGGTAAGCATGTGGAGGTGTCTTTTGACTTGCACATCTCAAAAATCCACTTTTTTTTTCTTGTCATCTCATAAATTTGCAGACAAGGGTCAAATACCATAAATTTTTCACACTGATGCCACTGTTTGGAGGTACACGCTGCACTTCTGGAGTAGTTGTGGAAAATTTAGTTTTAAGTGGTTTTGGAGAAGTGTTTTTATTGTTTCAATCTTCAATGGTATAGAGGAAATCCATAGCTACCAGTACACAATATTCAGCTTAGCTTAGAAAGACACCAAATTAATCCAATCCATCCTCCAAATTTCGCTACGCTTTTGCATTAACACGTTGTGTTTCTAAGAGAGCACACTGCACTTCTGGGTTTCAGGACATTTCTCGACACGTGGAGGTCAAAGCTCGAAATTGGTCTATGTAACAGTTGTTTCATGATCCGTTTGATATTTAATGAGCACATTCAAGGTCATCTTTGTTATAGAATCTTGTATTTAATGACTGGAGACAAAGACTAAAAATTGTTAGCTAAAAAAGGGGAAGTTGTTTCTAACTCCCCTAGAAATTAGGTTATGAGTCATTAGCTGCATTAAATAGTTGTTTTGGATCAAGTTTCGGCCCATAGAGGTGGCATGATGTCTATTTTTCTATATGTACTCAAATTCAACTTATTGTGAAGGTTGGATACTTGATAATCATAGTGTGGAGCTTGTGTACACCTTTTTTATAATGATATCAATGACATTTGCAGAATTATGTTGAGATTCTTATGGTATGCTTATTGACAGTGTTTCTTCTCAGTTTAATCATCAATTTTAATGTTTGTTTCTCCTTACAACCATATGTATGCTTTCATGTGATCATCTCACTAGTTTTTAAGCAGAATACATAAGTTTTATGCTTTGTTTTCATGAGATCTTCATGTTTGTGTTTCATTTATTCCGATGAATTAATTCATAGTTATATGCTCATTCTGATCCTTTATTTTTCAACCCTATATCATATTTACAACCTAAATATGTCAATAAAAATACCTACTTTGCCTCATTTTCATCTCTATAATTGATTATTCAGAATCCTGGCCTAGTTCCTAGATCTATGACCTTGATCCAAAAAAACCTAAATAAAACCCTAATGAGCTTAATATCTATCCTAATATCTATTTTTCTCTCTAGTGACATCATTGACTGTGAGGTTAGAGAGAGCCCTCTCTAATTTGGTAGGGCTAGCTACCAAGTCCAAAGTTGGTCTGAGGTTACCTCCTTCGGTCTCCTTTCTCAGCCTTGGAAACTGGAGGGAGTGCTAACACCTGCTATCTCTCATGTCTATATTTGCTCAGCTATTGAAAAAAATGATCTCAAAAGAATGGAATGCCTCTTCCTATTAGTGGCTTGGTTATAACACAACCTGATAGCCTACTAGTGGTTAATTTTGACTACATCAAATCTTAACTAGAGTTACAAAATAGACTCCTCTAGAGTCTTTTACATCAAAAACATGTCGCTATCCCCTTTTCCAAAAATAATGGACGCGGAATCCTCTCAAACTATAGGTGTGAAAACAGGAAGGTCAACTTTTGAGTGGCATAAATTTTGCATGTAGACTCTGATTGATGCATTTCTTACGCCATTGGAAAAGTCTCTGTGTGTAGAATAAAATGAAAATGTGTTGCTTTATGTGAAAATTTTGTACCCCAAAAAAATTTTGTTTGATGCCTCAAAAAGATCCCGAAAGGTTTCAGACTCTTTTTTTCCAAGCTAGGTCGCGTTGGTAAAAATGGTCCCATGACCTGATTCCTCCACTTTTTCCACTCTAAATGCATCAATATGGATGAGAAATAATATAATGATCCAATCTATATCACACCTCCCCATTTTGGGAGGCTTTTGGTCCCCAAACTCTTTTACTGATTGATGTGGGGAAATTTTTTCTCTCCCTTCTCTCTAGTGTACCATTTAGTTTTGCCTTGAAGTTGTCCATTTAACACAATCTACCAATGGTCATGCCACCCTTGTCTTTTAGTTCTGGACCTCTTCTGCAAAAATATAACTTCTGTCAATTCTACTCGAGCGTTCAGTGCCAAATCCTCCACAAAAGTTAGTGTTAGTGTCTATGAGTCACTAGTGATCAAATGTACTCTTTCAATGTCAGTTGATAGGGTCCTAGGTCAAATTGTTATAGTTTCAAATAAAATTTGATCATTGGTCAGTGTCTTGGTATTATTACTGCTTCCTCGATTTCAAGGTCATAAAAATCCATCATGGTCATGTCATCACTCCTTGTGATAGGGAATAAAAGAGTGTCTTGGTCATCAAATTATAATCATGCATACTGCAAAGGTTCAAAGTTCCAAATCATAGTTTCACATATGCATTTGGTGTCATCATTAGGTCAGGTCATCAGAAGTCATGTAGGGATTCATGCCATCACCTTAGTCACCATAATGGGAGTTAGTAATTAGGGAAAAAGCATTTAAAAATATCCCAAAGGTACATTTTCCCTTCATGGTGATGTAACCTTGCCTGATAAAGTGATAAAGCTGCAGTACACTATCCTATCATTTCATTTTTCAAAAAAGGCATGTGATGTCACTCCATGACCAAAGAAAAAATCGACTTTTGACCTATAAGAAGACGATACAAAGAATTCATACACATCATTCCATCTTCCTATATCTCTCAGCAACCATTGAGCCTCATCTCAGCCTTCAGAGCCTTCATCTTTCCATCATCAAGCCCTAACTAGCTAGCACGCTATGTTTCTGCCTAAACATGATGCATTTTTTATTTTTGGAGACTAAAGGAGCAACAAAAAGGTTCAAAAAACATTCTACAGGTTCAAGAAACTCTCAACAAGTAAGTGTAGCCTCTCATCATCTCTCATACAGTCATTTCCTTTAGCAAAATGGTGAAATCCCTCTCATAGGGTTTTTCGCTACGTTTTTCGGTTTCCTTAGTGTTTTCTTCAGTTCATTGAGAAACACCTGGTTTCCCCACCCCTAACACCTTTTTATACACTTCCTACACCTCCCCAAACCATTTCCCATATTCATCTCTTTCATTTCTATCATTTTCCTCAAAAAATCTAGCCCACGTTGCATTTCTGCCAATTTATGGGTTAGGACTATGTTTTTAGATTTCCCCCCTATTGCCCTCATCGATTTAGAGAAATTTCACTTCCCATGTGTCCCTAACACTCATATCCATCTCCAAAAATTTTCCTACTAATTATGTCACTCTCCTTACCCTTCATTTTCCTCCCACAACTTGCTGCTATTTTCCCCTGTTTCCCAATCCTACCTACCCTTCCCTCCTATCAAACTAGGGTTTTTGTTAAGAAAACCAATACCATGGCCAACATAAAGAAAAATTATAAAAAAGGAGGGAATATATCCAGATATGAGCCAACTCATATGCAGGATATCAATGCCTCATCATTCATCAAGAATTCATTTGGAGATGTGGGTTGCCTAGGGTTTTGTGAGAAGATACACGAGGTGGGATGCCATGCTAAGCTGGTGTTGGTACCATTTCATGGCTCATCCTTTCACCTAAAAACTTCATTTTATCCATCATATTTTGTAATTTAACCTTCATAAATCCCTCATATTCCTTTGAAACTAATTAATGTAATGTCATTATTATTATTTTTACATTGGAATTTATTTTAGGAATTTTTGTGTTAAAATTAGGATTTTTTAGAAAATTACAGGCTTTCGTAACTTCCTGCAATGGCTTCATGTTTTGACATGTTTCATGACAGGTTGGAAAAATCGAGGACTGAGGGTCTATTCCTAAATATACAAGGATGGTGAAATATCTGTCCACCTCCATATTCGAAGTCCATAGGTGGCTGGTCAACGTTGGTCAACTTTAGCTATTTCAGCAGAAAATCCTAAGCAATTAATGAATAGATTTGATATTTTGCTTGTAAAAAGGAATCTAAACTAATTCGACTCCTTTGGGAAGATAGTTAGGATTTTGAGGAACAAAAATAGCCTCTTCTTGTTATGTAATTTGATGATAAATAGTTAGAAGAAAAACATTGAAGGCTACACTACATGAGATATTATGTGACAAACTCAAAAACTTGATTTATGTAATTGGCTTTCAGACTTTAATACAGAGATTCAGTTGTCTATGCTGATATAGTCACTAATTTTCTTCATCTGAGTTATCTTAAGGTGTGCTTGCAACGTGTGGAGGGCCCCCACTACATAGTTGGTACACTTTCTTGTGTTTTTCATTTACAATTGCGTAATTAGATTTGAAAGACATTTCCATTTAATCCCTGTGCTGAAATTTTATGAATAAAAATTTTCAATAGAAGTCAGTGTCTTTTGTGAAAGGTCTTTGTAAAAAGATTCAATTGATATCAGTTTTCAAATTGAGAATTGTGTTTATTATTTCATGTTTCAAAACTTAAGTTTATCAATTCTGCTTAATGAACATGGTTGTAATTGTAGAGCTCAACTTGTAATCTAAATGACTGAACCTTGTAAAGGGACTTAGCTATTGGTTGATTTCAAGATTATTTACCTTGTTTTCTGTTTTGAATGATTGTGATTGATAAGTGTGTTGATTTAAGACTTGGAAGAGGTTCTATGAATTGAGTCCTTGTAAAATAACTAGAGAATCTCAGACAAACAATAAGAACTCTGTTTTTAGGAGATTAGATTTGTTTTGTTTAAGAAGGTGTTCAAGTGTGGAAGGAGACAAAGAACAACCTCTTGTAAAAGAGTATTGAATCCTATTACACTAAACCCTCATTTAGGAGACCAAATCATTCTAGATCTATATATTTTAGAAAAGTACCTCTAAGTGTACCTACTCGGATTGATAAGAAATTGAAGCCTAATTTACATTAGCAGATTGGACTAAACATTTTGGCGCCTTTTCCGGGGAAGTGCAACTAGAAGTATTTTTCTTTAAAAGAAAAAACAAAAACAAATTAAAAAAAAACAAAAACATAGATTTAGTTTCAATTCTTTATTTTGTTAAGCCATGATTCCTTATGTCTAGACTTAGGGATGAAAAAGGCAGATTTATAAAAGACCCCCCATCCAAAAAATAACCCACCATTGGGAGCATAAAATTTAGAGAAGGTTGAATTTACAGCACCAACTAGAAAATTTATTGTAGAAGAACTTGACGAAAAACAAAAATCAGGCTAGAGACTTACTCTTATCGAAAGACAAGTCCTTTTAGCTTATGAAGCAAAGAGAAAACATATACCTGAATCTTCTATAGTAAGAGAGAGTGGTAAAAGAACCCAACAACCTCTTCTTGAACAAATTGATCCTGAAAAGCCTTAAGAGGAAGATAAATTAGAAGAACAATATACCAAAATGGTTGAGGAAGGAGGAGAATCAGCAAGAGGACCTACTGCAGGACAAATGAGAGAATATGAGAGACAACAGGAAGAAAGGAGAAGACAAAGAGAACTTGAATAAAAACAAAGAAATGATCAAAATCGAAACCCAAGAGAGGAAGAGGAGTCAACATTTAAATTTCCCATTGAAGAAGAAAACAATGATGAAGAAATTAAAATGAAAAATATACCCCCATCTGTATTACCAAATTTTTATGGCATGGCATCTGAAGACCCTGATTCATTTTTATTTGAATTTGATATAGTATGTCAAACCTATGGGTATACAGATGATGCACATAGACTTAGACTCTTTCCTGCCACATTAAAAGCATCAGCACTTAGGTGGTTTATGGGATTAGGTGAACATGCAGTGACTGACTGGAATAGTATGAGGCAAATCTTCTTGAAAAAGTATCAACCTTATTGTCGATCAAAAGATTCCAAAGATGAAATTTTTAGAATGAATCAACAAGAAGATGAAACCTTAGAAGAATACTTGGAAATATTTTTATATAATCTGCAAAAATCAAAGCATAGAACCATGTCTATTGACATTATTCGAACAATATTCCTAAAAGGCATCCAAGAAGAATATTTAGATGACCTTAACCTAATGGGTAAAGGTGATATCTCTAATTTACCCTTTGATGAGATTGCAGACTTGTGTGAAAAGTATTCTAGAAGTAAATAAAGTAGAGAAAGAATTATGACATCTAAAGCCACTAAATCTGCCACATCAAGTGTTACAAGAGTTGAAATAGGCAACCTATTTGAAGACTTTTAAACAGACCTATTAAGAGCCTTGGGAAATCAAATAGATATGATAAAAACGAAGAAGAGACAAGAAGAAGATGACCAATTGATGGCTGTGTTCTGTCCAAAATGCAGAAAAAAACATGCTTTAAAGGAATGTCCTTTAGAAAGTGTTTAGGTTTGTGCATTTTATACAGAAAATCATGATATTTTTAATTGTTCTAAGATGAAGGTTTTGCAAAATTACAATTTGGACGAAAATGCAGAAATGGAGAACTTATATCTCATGGGAGCTAGAAGACCATGGCAAATGAGACCTCCAGGTATGTTTCAAACTCCAAATTTACAATTTCCTGCACATTATCAAATGCCTATTCAAAATTCTTGGAACATTCCTATGCCTTGGAAAAATTGGTCTAATCAGCAGCAACAATCTTATCCACAGCAAGGATGGAGAGGATATTCATATCCTCAACAACAACAACAACAACAATACCCTCAACAATAATACCCGCAACAGCCAGTTGTTTATCAACCACAAAACCCTCAACAAACAATAAATTCTCCTCCACCAATAAATTCACCACCATTACAACTACCTTCTAACCAGCCTCCTAGACCTACTCAAATACCTACTCAACCTGTAGCTAACCCAAATAATAGAGTAGACAGAACAACATATAGTGTATATGAGGGAACATCTTACCCAATTCTACCTCTGCAAAACATTGAGCTTAGGTCTGGTCGAACTCTCCAAACAGAACCTCCAGCAACTACAAAGAGAAAAGAAAACAAGAATGATGAACTTCCAAGAAAACAAGATGATGAAATACAAAACAAACAAATGCAAACCATGCATCCACCTCCTTTTCCTAAGAGATTAATCCAAGAAAAATTACCAATGCCTTTGCCTCAATTTGATGTTCTAGATGAATTAAGGAATGTCTATGTGAAAATTCCATTACTTCAGGCAATAAAAGACATTCCAATTTACACCAAAGCTATTAAATAATTATGTGTTAAAAATCCTGCAAAGAAAAGATTTGATTCACAAACTATTCATGTCATTGGAAACTTAGCTGGCCTCATGTCAAATGTTATTTCAATGGAGAAGTATGTTGACCCTGGTATCCCTAGAGTTACCACAATCATTAACAAAATTTCCATTCCAAATACCTTGATAGATCTTGGAGATTCCATTAATGTTATGACACTGGAAACAATGAAAGCATTACAGCTCACAGACTTACAATTAACACCATTTATCCTGGAATTAGTTGATAGATCCAAAGTTATTCCTAAAGGGATATTGGAAGACATAATTGTCTTAGTAGACTCTTGGGAGTATCTAGTATATTTTCTAGTACTCCAGTCAAAGTCCAATTTAGGAGGACATCCTATCATACTTGGCAGGCCATGGTTGGAAACTGCTGATGCATTTATTGGGTGTAGATCAAGCAACATGACCATTTCCAGTGGGATAGAAAGAAAAAAACTTACCTTATACCCATCAGCACAATCTCTAGCAATAGCTCATAACCTATGGCTTGATGAAAGATATAATGACAAAGAAGAAGGTCATTTTGTTTTGAGCATTAACCAAATCTATGATTTTCAAGAAGATAACAATGAAGATTTGGTGGAATTATTTATTTCTCAACCTGATATTTCAGAGGAATTGAGAAATGAACAATATAGTGCTACAAATCAACTACTAGCACAATGTTTTCAGGAAACTTGTACCATCCATTCTCTACAAACATTGTTTGAAGACATTTTTCCTATTCATTCCATGACAAACACACAAAGCAAAACCATAGAGATCAGTCCAGGAAAAACATTAAACATTGGAACACTCCTAGACCCAGCTCAAGAACAAAAGTTGATTGAATTATTGACAAAATACCAAAATGAATTTTCTTGGGACTATACTGATATGCAGGGAATTCACCCAGAAGGTTGCACTCACCACATTTACACAGACACTAATATAAGACCAGTGAGGCAGCCATAAAGAAGGATGAACCCTATGCTTCAGGAAATTGTAAGAGATTAATTGAAAAAGTTACTGAAGGTCAATTTCATTTACCCCATCTCTGAAAGCCAGTGGGTATCTCCATTAGTGATAGTACCCAAGAAAAATGGTAAATGGAGAATCTGTGTTGATTATAGAGAGCTCAATAAAGCAACCCTTAAAGACTATTTTCCATTGCCATTTATTGACCAAGTTTTGGACACATTAGCTAGGAAATCATCATTTTCCTTCCTTGATAGTTTCAGTGGTTATAATCAGATCAAAATAGCCTTAGAGGACTAGGATAAAACAACTTTTACTTGCCCCTGGGGCACACATGCTTACAATGTTTTACCGTTCAGATTGTGTAATGCTCCAACAACATTTCAGAGAGCAGTATTAGCTATTTTTGCTGATTTAGTTCATGATTGTGTTGAATTATATATGGATGAATTTTCATTATATGGTAACTCTTTTGATCATTCATTGCAAAACCTTGAGAAAGTTCTGAAAATATGTATAGAAGCCAATTTATCCCTAAGTAATAAAAAATTTTATATGATGTTAAATGAAGGGGTAGTATTGGGTCATTATGTTTCTTTAGAAGGAATCAAAGTAGATCAATCAAAAATCCAAATTATTGTTAATCTGTCGGTACCAAAAACTCAAAAAGATGTGAGAAGATTTCTTGGTTATGCAAGTTATTACAGGAGATTTATTGAACACTTTAGTAAGATAGCTTTGCCTTTGTTTAAGCTTCTTCCAAAAGATGTATCTTTCAATTGGAATGATAATTGCCAAACAACTTTTGAAAAACTTAAAGAGAAATTATCCACTACTCCAGTTCTAAAAAGACCTAATTGGAATCTACCTTTCCACATCACCACTAATGCATCTCATACAACAATAGGTGCTTCATTAGGAAAAAAAGAAGAATCTTTAAGTTATGCCATTTATTTCATTAGTAAGAATATTACACCTGTAGAACTCAACTACACAGTAACTGAGAAGGAAATGCTTGCAATTATACATGATGTTGACAAATTCCGTCATTACATAACTGGTTATGAATTCTTTATTCATACTGATCA
Source organism: Pinus albicaulis (assembly GCA_034641835.2). NCBI lineage: Eukaryota > Viridiplantae > Streptophyta > Pinopsida > Pinales > Pinaceae > Pinus > Pinus albicaulis. Next base: position 480,753,736 of record CM076573.1, on the reverse strand, counting down.
CTCTTCCATTAGGTAATTAATGAATAAACCCATAACTAATGGTAGAGTTACCAGATGGTTACTATTATTATAGGAATTTAATGTTACAGTGTTGGACAAACCAGATAAAGAAACTAGGTGGCAGACTTCTTTTCTAGACTCCAAAATCTAGGTGAAGTTGTTTCAGTTGAAGATTCTTTTCCTGATGAAAAATTATTTGCAATTTCAATATTGAATCCATGGTATGTTGATTTAGCTAATTATATCTCAACAGGAAAGATACCTCCATCCTTCAGTTCAAAGGAGAAGAAAAGGCTAATCAAGCAAAGTGCCAGATACTCATGGGTTAATGGAGACTTGTTTTATATTGGTTATGATATGATTATTAGGATATGCATAAGAGATGATGAAATTCTTGATATATTAAAATATTGCCATGATGAACCTTTTGGTAGACATTTTGCAGCTAAAAGAACAACATTCAAAATCCTCAGTATTGGTTATTATTGGCCATCAATTTTCAAAGATTCAAAGAAATATGTAAGAAGTTGTGACAGTTGTCATTGCATGGGTAGACCAACTGCATCAGATCAGATGCCACTACAACCTCAAGTACATCTAGAGCCATTTGAAAAATGGGCTCTATATTTTGTTGGAACCATTAATCCACCTTGTAAGGGTAAAAAGTACATCGTAGTATGTACTGACTATGTAACTAAATGGGCTGAAGCAAAGGCACTTGTTAGGGAAACTGAGCAAATAGTGGTCAATTTCCTTTTTGAAGAAATATTTGTCAGATATGGAGTACCTAGAGAAATCGTAACAGACCAAGGTACCTAATTTACTTCAATATTGGTTCAGGACATAACTGAAAAGTAAAAAATCAAGCATAGAAGGAGCACACCTTACCATCCACAGGCCAATGGCCAGGTGGAGTCTAAAAACAAAAATCTGGAAGGAATCATCACCAAAATAGTGGAAATGAATAAAAAGGACTGGGAGGATAAGCTCATGGATGCTCTCTGGGCTTATAGAATCACATGGAAAGATACAACATGATTTACACCTTATCAGCTGGTGTATGGTAAAGAGGTAATGCTGCCCATTGAATTTCAAATACACACTTACAAATTGGCTGCAGATTTAGACATTGATCTTAATGAGGCTCAAAAAGAAAGGATCATGAAATTGAATCAGTTGGATGAAATGAGACAGCAGGCATTAGAAAGAAAAATACTTACACAAAAACAAAGGAAGCAATGGCATGACACACATATCAAGAAGAAACAATTTCAAGAAGGTGACTGGGCTTTACTATTTGATTCCAAATTTAAAGATTATAAGGCCAAGTTTACAACACACTAGATGGGCCCTTATGAAATTGTTCAGGTCTATGAAAATGGATCAGTAAAACTTAGCACCATTGACCAAGAAGGAATAAAATTTATAGTAAATGGAAATAGGCTGAAGCTTTATCACAAGCCTATAAGCAAAGAAGATTTCATTCAGACAGTGACACAGCAGAAGGAGGTTGAGATAGTACAACAATCAGCTGTGATATCTTTACCATAATCATTTCTATTTTCTTCAAAAAAAAAAAATTAAAAAAATATATATATAAATTAAAAAAAAAAATTAAAAAAAATCAAAACAAAATAAAAGTTTAGATGTGAAAACCAGACTCTGGCACAATCTAAACTAGAATTCTTACAGGAAAACCAAGAAATTGGTCGGTAAGAATTCATTTTTTTCATTTCTGTCAAAGTAATTTTCACTTGCTGATTCTAAATAATGACTTGAGGACAAGTCAATGAATAAGCAGGGGAGAAGGAAAAAGTGAATTTTTCATATTTTCTTTCATCTCCTCATTTCCAGAATTTCAATAAGTAAGGGATTTGTTTTATTTAATTGATTGATTTTTCAAAGAAGGAGTTGTTCTAATTCAAATCAGCAGAGGGACCTGTGCATCATCAAAATATTATCAAATTTCTATAAATAAATGGCAGAGGGAGCTGTTAAAGCAAGGTCACATCAGTTCAAAGGTTGCATCAACATGTTTCCAAAACCAAGCAAGGCAGAAGGCTGCATCAACATGTTTCCAAAACCAAGCAAGTCAAAAGCTGCATCAACATGTCTCCAAAACCAAGCAAGTCAAAGGTTTCATCAACATGTCTGCAAGATTAAACAAGTTAGATTTCAACAAGAAATATCAAAGGGACCTGTTGCATGATCATTTCCAGAAAGGGACTTGTTTAGAAGACTACATCATACCTACACAAAGTCAACCTGTCAAAGGGAGATTACAAAAAGAACTAGTAAATGATTGTAAGGTTCTTGTTTTAATACTTAAATTTCTATGTTAATTCCAATTTTAAAATAATTAATTTATGGTTAATTATTGACATCAGTTTCATAAAATTCTCCTATAACCTATACCTTAACCATTATACCTATACCAACATCTTGTTTCCATTTCTACTCAACCTATAACCTATACTCCTAAACCCTTAGCCTATATCTAATACTCCCTTAACCCCGCTTACAACCTTCATTTTAAACCTCAAACATATTCCGCATGAACTAAAGCTTCCTAAATCGTTAACCTATATCTATACACCCTTAACCCTTTTAAAACCTTAATTTTTAAAAAAACCTCAAATCTATAAGTCTATTCTGCATGAACTGATAACTAGTACAAAACCATAGCTCTGCGGCCTTATCAGACATTAAAATGAAACAATTGTCTAAAGACTACGCCATTGTAACGGTCCTCCGTAGCCATATCATTTGATTCCGTCCTTCGTAGCCAGCAACCATTTCATTTCACCCTATCCTCTACAACCACAACCATATCAACATCATCCCATGATAACAGGCGCAGACTTTGAGGTTTTTCCATGCACAGAGGTCGGTAAAATTTGAATTGAGTTTTCAAGTTCGTTGAAAGGGTTATGTAGTTTAAAATTAGAGAATTTTCCGAGAATATAGTTTGAAGATAGAGCTATCGGGATACCCTGCTTGGACAGAGGAGAAAATACAAGTAACCAGCGCACATCCAAACATGTGGAGGTCAGCTTAGAAGACTCCAGGAGGAATACAACAAACCAAGTAACTGTCAAATACCATGGGTAATTTTTTTTTTTTTAACACAACATAAGAAGACAGGGTATTAAAATATAGGAATTTGATGGCGAATAGGGCTGAACCAGATAGGTTTGATAGTTTGAAAATAGATGCAGAATGTGTTAAAATTTTGAGAGATAAACAGTGGCTGACATTTTTAGAGAAATTTAATGGACCACTAGGGGAATTTTGAGGTCTAAAATGGGCCTCCTAAGAAAAATGTACAACAAAAATAAACTTTATAACAACCAATAGGATTCAAGATGATGATGTCAACCATGGGGGATGATTCACCATTTTTAAAATAAAAAGGTACAAATATTAAAAAATAATAAAATAATAAAACTACTTTTTCAACTCGTATTTTCAACTTATCTCCCAAAATTTTTACTTTTCTTCTGGAAAGGAGTACTCAAGAATAAAATAATCTCTATCCAAGGAGGCCTATGTATACTTTCGAGGAATTTTACTGTTTCAAAATGAGAAATACATAAAAAACGTGATTGTAATCATGTTTTTTTACGTATTACTAATTTTTCGTGTAGCAAGGTCCATCAAAAGTATGAAACATGGGTACTCCTTGATGAGGAATTAAATTTTGCATCCAATGAGTACTTCTGTTCGAAATTTGAGTAAAAACTTTGGGAGATAAGTTGAAAAAGTAGTTTTTTCATTTTTCCCTCTAAAATTTGATGATGTCATCAAATCTTATTTGATTTTTTCCACTATTATTTTATAATTTCCTTAGGAGGCCCATTTTAGACCTCAAAATTCCCCTAATGATAATGAAGAAATTACTAGGAAATTTGATTCTTCCTTTAATGGAGAAAGAGCCACAGTACGAAACCTTTTCATTCAGGGTTTCAGAGGATACCATTGCTCAAACCATAAGCATCAGTCTAGAGGGTGAAAAATATTTCAAAACTAAGAAATTCAAGGAGAAATCATGGACACATTTTGTATCTAGATCCAGAGTGTCCTTGGTTAATTGGAAAATTGGAGTTTCTAGAAGTTGGCTTGTTCATCCTTGGGATGAAATGGTTTATGTACTTCAAAAATTTATTACATGTGAGGGTAGATATAGCATAGTGTATATTTATCACATCAAAATGTTGTTGCATATGAAGGGAGAATGTATTATAAGCCTTCCATATTTTCTTCTACAAATTTTGACTAAAATGTCTAAAACCATACAGAAACAAAGAAGTAATATAGATAGAAGCCTGTATCATTTCGGATTGGTGAAAATTTTGATTGAGTTAGAACTACAAAAGACAGGGATGTCATGGAAGAGATTTTTGATCTCTAATGAAATTAAAATTGATGAAGAAGAACAGAAAGATCAAGAGGTTACAGAATTGATGGTTGATGTAATTGAGATGGATGATGAAACTCCAGAGTATAGACCAAACACCTTTGCTCTACCTAGCAGCAGTATAAGAACAAGGAAAATGAGAAGGGAGGAAGCCAAGAAAGCTGAAAATGATAAAATTTTCACCACTTATACAAGGAAATATAGAAGGACTAAAGGCAAGATAGTACAGGAAAGTGATAACCTACAGCAAGCCCAGGATGACAATACATAGGAACTAGAAATCAAAAGCAAGGAGGAAGAACCAAAGGAGCAAAAACTCTCAAACAAAAAGCAGAAGCAATTAGAAAGAAAAATTCAAGATTTGCAAAAAGAGCTTATGGAATCAGAAATGTTGGAAAGAGTTGTGGAAAGATAAAATGAGGCATTGAGAATACAAAGTAAGAAAATTCAAGATGAAAATGAAAAATTGAAGAGAAAAGTAAAAAAACTCAAAACCAACAAAATTGAAATCTGTAGATGGGCTAGCAAATGGTATAGGCAAAAGAAATCTATCAAGGCCAAATACCAAATATTGAACACTGAATATAAAACTTAGATGAACATGGATGTTTTACTGCAGGCAGTAGAAGCAGTAAGCAAAGAAGTCTGACAGGTTAGCATGAGGACATGCAAAGTCTTGTGTTTGGGGGAGATGTTGGTACCATTTTATGGCTCATCCTTTCACCTAAAAACTTCATTTTACCCATCATATTTTCTCATTTAACCTTCATAAATCCCTCATATTCCTTTGAAACTGATTAATGTAATGCCATCGTTAGTATTTTTGCATTGGAATTGATTTTAGGAATTTTTGTGTTAAAATTAAGATTTTTCAAAAAATTACAGGTTTTCGTAACTTCTTGTAATGGCTTCATGTTTTGACACGTTGCATGACAGGTTGGAAAAATCGAGGATTGAGGGTCTATTCCTGAATGTACAAGGATGTTGAAATATCTATCCACCTCCAGATTCAAAGTCCATAGGTGGCTGGTCAACGTTGGTCAACTTTAGCTATTTCAGCAGAAAATCCTAAGCAATTAATGAACATATTTGATATTTTTCTTGTAAAAAGGGATCTGAACTAATTCGACTCCTTTGGGAAGTTAGTTAGGATTTAGAGGAACTCAAATAACCTCTTCTTGTTATGTAATTTGATGATAAATAGTTATAAGAAAAACATTGAAGGCTACACTACATGAGATATTATGTGACAAACTCAAAAACTCGATTTATGTAATTGGCTTTCAAACTTTAATACAGAGATTCAGTTGTCTATGTTGTTACAGTCACTAATTTTCTTCATCTGAGTTATCTTAAGGTGTGCTTGCAATGTGTGGAGGGCCCCCACTATAGAGCTGGTACACTTTCTTGTGTTTTTCATTTACAATTGCTTAATTAGATTTGATAGACATTTCCATTTAATCCCTGTGCTGCAAGTATATGAATCAAAATTGTCAATAGAAGTCAGTGTCTTTTGTGAAAGGTATTTGTAAAAAGATTCAATTGATATCAGTTTTCAAATTGAGAATTGTGTTTATTATTTCATGTTTCAAAACTTAAGTTTATCAATTCTACTTAATGAACATGGTTGTAATTGCAGACCTCAACTTGTAGTCTAAATGACTAAACCTTGTAAAAGAACTTAGCTATTGGTTGATTTCAAAATTATTTACCTTGTTTTCTATTTTGAATGATTGAGATTGATAAGTGTGTTTATTTAAGACTTGGAAGAGGTTCTATGAATTGAGTCCTTGTAAAATAACTAGAGAATCTAAGACAAACAATGAGAACTCTGTTTTTAGAAGATTAAATTTGTTTTGTTTAAGAAGGTTTTCAAGTGTGGAAGGAGACAAAGAACAACCTCTTGTAAAAGAGTATTGAATCATATGACACTAATCCCTCATTTAGAAGACCAAATCATTCTAGATCTATATATTTTAGATAAGTACCTCTAAGTGTACCTACTCGGATTGATAAGAAATTGAAGCCTAATCTATATTAGCAGATTGGACTAAACAGTTGGCCAGTATTTTTGCCACCAATTTAAAGAGGGATAATACCACCATAGCAGGGATGGAATTCTTGGTACAAGCAGAGGTGATTGGCATGATTTTTAGGGTTGGAGGTCATTTGCTACACACAGGGATAGTCTTACTTCAAAATAAGTTTCTAAAGTAATGAAGATGAATTTTACAAAAGTGAAAGAGGTTTTTGTCAATAATAGACCAAGGAACGGAAAAATCCTTCATTTTAAGCACAAGTGTTATGATTTGATATAAATTCCCAAAATACAGTTGCTACAGGAGAGTTGCTTCACTTTTGGACAACTTGACTTCAAGTTAGTTTTTTAGGGGTTTGGAGCAGGTGTTTGCAATGCTTGATGAATCTGTTGTGTACTGAAATAATAATATTTCCAAAAATACCACTTTCAGCCCAAAAATCCTCTGGGAATGCCTCCAAACCATTATCCAAACTTTCGTTGCGCTTTTGATGTGAGCAAGTTGTGCTTCTGCAATTTTTTGTTGTGTTTTTAGCGACCAACCTCAAAATTAGATTATGAACAAATGGAAAATTATTTTGGAAAATTGAAGGCGGCTTTTGTTCATAACATACCTAAAAACAAAAACCTCTCTAAGGCTTGTAAAAATATTTATGGTTAGAGATGTATGTCTCTATCTTTGAGCCCTATTTTTGCAGAAAACCCAAAAATTTGACCCTACAGAAACACAACGTGGCCACACTGCGCTTCTTCTCAGAGCATCCAAATGAGGTAAAATTCACATTTGTGGATATATATTGGCTAGTAAATCATGGATATGTGCTTGGTTTTGTATGACATCTCACATAGTTCAAGAAAAATCGAAAAAACAACAAAAATTTCATGTTTCTATGACATTTCTGGACCCCACGATGTGATTTTGGAGTAGTCTTCGGAGAATGGAATTTTAGGTGCCATGCAGATGGGTTTTTACAGGTTTGATGCTTTAGAGGCCCAATGAACATCCTAAGCTATCTTTGAAAACCATCAGTTTATATTAAATATCATGTTAAACTACCACATGCTGCGCTTCTTTGTATTTCGTTGTGCTTTAGTGAGAAAGCCAAATTTCGAGTTTTGTTGAGTCAAAGTAAATTTATCTTGATGTAATTAATCCTCCAAGGGGTTTAAATGATGTAATTAAATTTCATAGTGATGGTAGAGATTAACTTCATGTCACTTTCATGGTAATCAATTCTTGTAAAGTCAACTAACTCAGTTAAGTCTAAACAGGGAGTTGGTTTCTAACCTCCCCAGTTTTAGGTATGGTTAGAGATTTTGATGTAAACAGTTCCTATAATGATGGATTTGACACTTGAGAGGGGGGAATGTATTTTTTGATCTATATGTAGCCCCAATGAAGTCAAATCAAAGGTTGGACATCAATTAGACAAAGGCTTGGATCTAGTCTACATCATATTTTTGCAGGAAACATACATGAAGTTGCAGTTATTATCTTGGGATTCTTGTAGTACACTTTAGTGAAAGTATGTTTCCTCTATTTTATCATCATATTGAATACTTTTTTCTCATTTTTACCATTAGAATTCTTTCATGTGATTATCTCACTATTTTTTAAGCAGACATCATAGTTTATATGCTCTGTTTTGATGATATTTTCATTTTTATGTTTCATTTATTTTGATAAATGAATTCATAGTATTATGCTCATTTTGATCCCTCGCTACTTCAACCCTATACCACAATGAAAACTAAAATATGTCACTGATCACACCTAACTTGCCCCATCTTATCCCTACAACTGATCATTTGAAACCCTGACCTAGTTCCCTAGACCTTTGAGCTTGATCAAGCAAACCCTAAAAATCAAACCCTAGTGAGCTGAATATCTAGCCTAAGATATATTTTTATCTCCAGTCACTTCATTGGCTGTGAGATTTCTGAGAAAGCCCTCTCTGATTTGGTATGGCTAGCTACCAAATGCAAATTTTGTTTAAGGTTACCTCCTTCGCTCTCCTTTCTCATCCTTGGGACATTGTGGAGGATAACATTTTTGGGACCGCTGCCATGGACGAAACAGTTTCATATTCCCCAGGAAAGATAATCAAAGTTTAGATCTAATTTTCTGATGGTGGAAAACATTCAGACACACACAAAGGCTGAAATATTTCACCTGGTGACTCCAACTTGATTCAAAGACTCCACTGGAAGCAGGATCCAAAAATCAGGGTTTTATTGGTAATTCCAATGGCAGAAGAATCAATAGCCTAAAGGATGCCTTATTTCATCTATTTTTCTCAATATGTATTCAATTGATAGAAGGTATGATCCTATGAATCATGCTCACATTCCAAGTTTTTCATATCGAATTCCTTGCATATATTGGCAAACAGATCTGCCTAGATTCAGAAATGAAAAAGATGACAATGTTGTTATACATTTGATCAAATTTTATATACATATACATAGGCTAGGTTTTCAGTTTCCTGAGGATTGTTTGATGAATATTTTCATGGTAACCTTAGAGGATAATGCCAGGTTACGGTATGAGGTATTTCCTGCTGCGAGTGGATATTCACTTGAATATTTTCATATAGCATTTTGTGACAATTATAAGAAGCATTACCCTTATTTATTGCTGATACAAAATTTCTGTGGAAAGTTTGACCATTTTCAGTTCATAGTGATTGATATTGATGATGAAGATCTAATGAATGATGAGATTTAAGAGGCTTTGTTTGAGTTATCTCTGCATCAATATAAGAGGTCAGAAGTTAGTTATGAGAATTTCCAGCTAGCATATGTTTATCTTTTGATTGTAAATGAAATTGAGCAGGATTTTAATGATGATAATCATATTCCATTTTCTGAGTTCAATAATAATGTACAACACATTTTTTTACTTGATATTGATGAACATATTAATCAGTTTTCAAATTACCAAGAAAAGGACGAGGATATTCAATCAAAATGTTCTTCATTTCATTCATTTTCTGAACATTTTCATGAAGAAACTTGTGAAAAGCATAATTCTAAAATTGCATGCATAAAAGCTTTAGGTAGTGAAACCATTTATGTTGATAACTACCCATAGTTACAAGAAAATGAAGATTTTGTTGAAGAAGAGAAGTTTGTCCCCAATCCTATGGATGTGCACATTTTTACTATCGATAATATGACTACCTCAAATGTATATTTTCAATAACAAACTTCCTTTTATCCTTATGTAAATGAAAACTTGATGCACATAATTTCTTTTTTCATCTTGATAAAAAATTTGCATTGGAAAATGAAGGTTGTTCTTGTATTTCTACTTAGTTTTAATACAGGGTAACATTTCAAATTATTGAGGATCCTTTTACTGATTTTATACAGTCAATAAGGAATATGTATTTTATTTTATTTATGGATCATGGGCACATCTTCAATGGACACTTGGAGTTGCCTGTATTTTGTTTTTTCTTCCTGTTGAAGAAAAGTGTGAGCATGATTCAAGTAAGTAGCCATTTTCTGGATTGCTTACACTAGAGGGATCATTTCATATGATTTTATATATATCTTTAGTAGCTGGGTGGTTATCATCGGGATTTGAAGTTAAGTTAGTAGTCAAGTTTTTGAGTCAAGTCAAGTCATTTTCTGTTTGTGAGTCAGTCATTTCAATGTTAATTGTTTATTATTATTTTGACTCCATTTCCCAATGGATGAGGCTACCTATTCTACAGTGTTCTTGGCAACTCCTAAAGGAGCTTCCATCCCTAGATGGAGCCAATGTTAGTGTCTATGAGTCACGAGTGTTTAAATGTACTCTTTCAATTTCAGTTGATACAATCCTACGTCAAATTGTTATAGTTTCAAATAAAATTTGATCATTAGTAAGTTTCTAGGCATTATTACTGCTCCCTCCGTTTCAAGGTCATAAAATTCCATCATGGTCATGTCATCACTCCTTTTGATAGGGAATCAAAGAGTGTCTTGGTCATAAAATTATAACCATGCATACTGCAAAGGGTCAAAGTTCCAAATCATGGTTTCACATATGCATTTGGTGTCATCATTAGGCTAGGTCATTATAATTCATGTAGGGAGTCATGCCATCACCTTAGTCACCATCATGGGAGTTACTAATTAGGGAAAAATTTAGGTACATTTACCCTTAATGGTGATGTAACCTTGCCTAATAAAGTGATAAAGCTGCATTACACTATCCTATCATTTCATTTTTCAAAAAGGACATGTGATTTCACTCCATGACCAAAGAAAAAATATAATTTTGAGCTATAATAAGACAATCCAAAGCATTAATACACATCATTCCATCTTCCTAGATCTCTCATCCACCAGTGAGCCTCATCTCAGCCTTTAGAGCCTTCATCTTTCCATCATCAAGCCCTAACTAGCTAACACTATGTGTTTCTTCCTAAGCACATTGCTTTTTTTGTTTTTGGAGGCTAAAGGAGCAAAAAAAAGGTTCAAAATTCACATGTTCAAGAAACTTTCAGAAATTAATTATAGCCTCTCATCAGCTCTCATACAATCATTTCCTTCAGCAAATGGTGGAATCCCTCTCCTAGGGTTTTTCGCTACGTTTTTGGGTTTCCTTAGTGTTTGCTTCATTTCAATGAGAAACCACTAGTTTCCCTACCCTAACATATTTTTATACACTTCATACACCTCCCCCAACCATTTCCCATATTCATCTCTTTCATTTCCATCATTTTCCTCAAAAACCTAGCCCACACTGCGTTTTTGCCAATTTCTGGGTTAGGAACGTGTTTTTGGACTTTCCCCCTCTTTCCCTCATCCATTTATCAAAATTTCACTTCCCATGTGTCCCTAATGCTCATCTCCATCTCCCAAAATTTTCCTACTAATTATATCGCTCTCCTTACCATTCATTTCCCTCCCACAACTTCTTGTTATTTTCCCTTGTTTCCCAATCCTACCTACCCTTCCCTCCTATCAAACTAGGGTTTTTGTTAAGAAAACCAACACCATAGCCAGTGAAAATAAAAAAGTATAACAAAGGAGGGCATACCTACAAATATGAGCCAACTCATATGTAGGAGATCAATACCTCATCATTCATCAAGAAGTCATTTGGAGATGTGGGTTGCCTAGGGTTTTGTGAGAAGATATAAGAGGTGGGATACCATGCTAAGTTGACCAGTATTTTTGCCACCAATTTCAATAGGGATAAGACCACCATAGTAGGGATGGACTTCTTGGTATCAGCAGAGGTGATTGGCATGTTTTTTAGGGTTGGAGGTCATTTGTTGAGCACATGGATAGTCCTACTTCAAAATCCGTTTATAAAGTAATGAAGATGTATTTTACAAAAGTGAAAGAGGTTTTTGTCAATAATAGACCAAAGAATAAAAACCTCCTTAAGTTTATGCACAAGTGTTATGATTTGAGAGAAATTCCCAAAATACAGTTGCTACAAGAGAGTTGTTGCACTTGTGGATAGCTTGACTTAAGTCAATTTTTCTGGGGTTTGGAGCGGGTGTTTGCACTGCTTGATGATTTTATTACGTAGTAAGATTTCCAATTATACCACTTTCAGCCCAAAAATACTCTAGAAAGGCCTCCAAACCATTCTCCAAACTTTCATTTCCCTTCTGCAGTGAGCACACTGCGCTTTTACAATTTTTGCTACGTTTTTAGAAACGAACTTCAATCTTGGATTATGAACAAATAGGAAAGTATTTTGGAAAACTGGAGGAGGTTTTTGTTCATAACATACCTAAAAAAAAACACTCTTTGAAAACCTAGAAATTTGACCCTACAGAAACGCAGCGTGCCACGCTGCGCTTCTTCTCAGAGCATCCAAATGAGGTAAAATTCACATGTGTGGATAGTTCTTGGCTATTAAATCATGCATATGTGCTTGGTTTTTCATGAAAGCTCATAAATTTCAAGAAAAAGCCAAAAAAAATGCAAAATTTCATGTTCTTCCAACCTTTCTAGACCCCACGTTGTGCTTTTGGAGTAGTTCCCGAGAGAATGGATTTTTTGGTGCCATGAAGATGGGTTTTTGCAGCTTTGATGCTTCAGAGGCCTAGTGGACATCCTAAGATATCTTCACCAATCATCATTTCATCTTAAATATTAGGTTAAGCCACCCAAAAGTGCCTCAAAGACCACGTTGTGCTTCTGTGTATTTTGTTGTGCTTTTGTGGGAAAGCTAGATTTCGAGTTTCGTTGAGTCAAAGTCAATTTATCTTGATGTAATTTTTCCTCCAAGGGGTTTACATGATGTAATTAAATTTCATAGTGATGGCAGTGATTAATTTCATATCAGTTTCATGGTAATCAATGCTTGTAAAGTCAACTAAGTCAGTTAAGTCTAAATAGGGAGTTGGTTTCTAACCTCCCTAGTTTTAGGTATGGTTATAAATTTTAATGTAGACAGATCCTATGATAATGGATTCGACCCCTGAGAGGGGAGAATTTAGTTTTTGATCTATATGTAGCCCTAATGAAGTCAAATCAAAGGTTGGACATCAATTAGACAAAAATTTGGAGCTAGTGTACATCATATTTTTGCAGGAAATATATAGGTAGTTGCAGCTATTATCTTGGGATTCTTGTGGTATGCTTTAGAGATAGTGTTTTTCCTTTGTTTTATCATCATATTGAATATTTGTTTCTCCTTATTACTGTTATAGTTCAAGTTTGGCATCATCCCAAAACACAGATCAATATCCATTAGGGTCTATCATACTCTAAATTAGTTGCTACATGCCCTAAGAAAGTCATTCCATTGGTGGTTTTACTTCATGAAAGTTTCACTATTGAGATGCCAGTTGAAGTGCCCCATTGAGCCATCAACGCACCCCTAGACAAAAATAACTGCTGTGTAGAGCATCTACTCCCATGCAAGGTTGCGTTGTAGAGGATCTAGGCCCATGTTACAGTGCGTTGGTCGATTAGGAGTGAATTTTTCATTGGATTTCGGGAATCTTCCCAACCTCTAGTGTCTTATAGAAGTTGTTCTAGATTTTACCTCATATGATGGATTTGAATATAGACGCCATGAAGCCATTAAACCTCTTATCCTCCTATTCCCATGAATAAGGAAGCCTCTTCATCCATTTTTAGGAAAGCCATTCAATGATTCATTTATGTCAAACTACCTTCATCTACTTATAAATAGAGCACTGATCATAGTGCACAAGAGGGCAAGAATTTATGTTAAGTAGAGTTATGTTGGTGACACTAGTATATTTGCCCCAATTTTTGAGGGCCACTTCATCGCTATTCCAACACATAGGCGTCGCAAGAGCGACAGTTTGAGGCCGGGAAAAACGTGGTTAGCCATCATGTCGCAATTCCAACACTTCAATAAAGTATCAGAAGAGCAACACTTTTTCTGACGTTTCCAAACAACTGTCGCTCTTCTAACATTTTCCAAACCATCGCTCTTCCGACGTTGTCCAATCCGTCGTTCTTCTGATGTTTTCCAAAGCGTCAGTCTTTTGACGATCCATATGCGTCGCAATTCCAACGTTACCTCTTTTGACATTTATCAATTTTTCACACAACTGTCGCAATTCTGACGTTTCTTCTTTCGAAATTTAAGGTGTCACCTTCTGACGTTACCTCTTCCGATGTTTAAAGCGTCAGTCTTCCGACGTTTACCAATTTTTCACACAACTGCCGCAATTTCAACGTTTCTTCTTCTGACGTTTAAGGCGTCGCACTTCCAACGTTTATGAGATGTCGTTTTTCCGAAGAAATAGTAAAAATATTTAAAAAAAGAGACATCGCTCTTTTGATGTTGAAAGCATCAGTCTTCCAACACTTAGGAAATGTCGCTCTTTTGATGAAACAATAAAAAATATTTTAAAAATAATCATCGCTCTTCCAATTTTTAAAGCATCGGTCTTCCGACACTTATGAAATGTCAGTCTTCCAACGCAAGGCTAAAAATATTTAAAAAAAAAATGAAATGTAACAGTACTCATATAATGTGCCAATAATTATTGAATATGTGTGCCACTAATTATTGAATATTGAATATGTATGCCACAATCGTGTTAGTAACATATATAAGCTTACATATTTATTATGCTCCGAGAGGCATTGACCATATTCCATATTGTTGTGAAGCCTTATCATGCATCAAAATAACAGTGTTTCCTTCACATATTAATAAAAATATGCAAACAAAACAATGAAGAACATAAAACTTAATCAAGATACTTGTAGTTCTTCATAATTCGCACTTCTCATAAAACAGTATGTAGGCCACACTTTCGAGAACTTCTCTCAATGATCCAAGTGGATATTGGTGGTCACCTGCCTATTCCACTTGGGGCCCCACCATTGTCTCTTTCAATTTTTCAATTTTGGCACAACTTACTATTTTTAGCAGTTTTTCAGGTCCTGAACTTCCGGAGCCGTTTTGAGGCCCTAAACGACATTTTTTGGGAAAATGGAGAGCAACATCGGTCCATTGGGTCCATGGACCGATGTTTCTCATTCAAAATTTTTAGTCCTCAGATATATCTTTCTAAAGAGGTATGGTACACATTAAACGGAGATCGTATGCCAAAGTTACTCCCCTGAGAAGTTGAAACACCAATTTACCCAAACGGGGCCCATAGTTTTGGCGTTTCATCTCCTAGGGTTAGGGTTTTGGTTGTTTAGGATTTCCCATTGTTTCTAAATAATAAATAGGCCCTCGAGCCTCATTGTAACTAAGTTCAGAGGCCTGTAGCCGCCACATCTCTTCTCAGAGATAGCTACCAGCGCCCTAGCTAATTTTATTTCCATTCTGTCTGTAAGAAAATCTCAGTTCTTTGATATTAATGAAATGAAGTGTTATTTCCACTGCATCTTTGTATTTATGGTTATGTTTTTATTCTGTTGCATTCCTACATAAATCCGGATCAGTGGTATCAGAGCGGTCTGCTTTTTCTTGATCCTTCTTTGCATGTCCCCAACAAGGTCGAGGTATAAGGAGTTAGGGCTCGATCTGGTGGAACCTTTGCAAGATCAGCCTCGCAAACCCCGATGGACACCCATGGGGGATGAAAAGAAAGATGAGGGAGTAGGAGATCCTATCAAAATATTGCTTGAGGAGGCCCTTGAAAAACAAAGGAACGCGATGATGGATAACTTTGCCTAGATCCTTCAACAGCTGCCCACCAGTGGCACATCTACATCCAGCAGCCACTCTGGAGGTGCGACTCCTTTTAAGGTACAAGTAAATTTTGACATTCCCATATTTGAGGGTCAAATAGATGCAGATGTTGTAGATAGATGGTTGAATCTATTAGAAGGATATTTCTTGGTTCATGACTTACCAGGGAGAAGATTGTTTTTTGACTCTGTTTTACTTCGAGGACTGGTGGGAAACCCACTGTGAGAAAATGGAAGAGAAAAAACCCTCTCTATTCTCGGTCGTACCCACTTGGAATTCTTTCCAAGACGCCATCAAGGAATAATACTATCCCGTGGGGAGCTATGAGGACAATTACATACAATGGACCATGTTGCAACAACAAAGGGATCAAGATGTGCATGAGCTGACGAATCTGTTCCATACCCTGCGCACCAAGTTGGGTATCAAAGATTCAGAGAAACATCTGGTGCTAAAGTATCGTATTTGTCTGCACAAATACATTTAGCAGGAAATGGAGTTCCTCGACATCTCCTCGCTTGGTATGGCATACCGGTATCCTGCCAAGATTGAGCATAAATTCGAACAGAAGAAGCGAGACTTTGGATCTGCGAATCAAAAGCAAGGGAAAGGTGCTCCCAAACTGCAGAACAAAGGATAGAGCCAAGGCATGGTGACTCAAGACAACCTGTCGAAGACACAAGCAAAGAACAACACCGCAAAGCCAAAGAAGGACACGGGAAAGTGGTGTGAGTTCCATAAGAGCTCCACTCACAACACAAGTGAGTGTCGGGCCAAGCAGTCGTTGGTGGCCGAGATGCGGGCTTCTGAGTTAGATGCATGCCCTGACTCTGAATCAGAACCTGACAAGGGGAATGACGAAGGGAAATAGATTATTGATGTAGAGCCCAATGCCACTGTTTCCCCTACGAAGATCCAGAAGGAGGAACCAGAAGCTCCAGATGAGGAGGAACGTCTCTTCCACTCCTAGATGTGGGTAAAGGGCTCCCCGGTACAGTTCATTGTCGGCAATGGGAGCCAAAAGAACCTCATTTCAGAAGACGCCATGAAGCGGTTGGGCTTGCCGACCACAACTCACCCACATCCATACACCATCAGGTGGCTTCACCAAGGACGAGATCTTCGTGTCAGCCAGCAGTGCTGCCTTCCCTATAGCATCAAGCCCTTCACGGATGAGGTATTATGTGACGTTGCTCCTATTGATGTTTCTAATGTATTATTAGGACAACCATACTTGTGGAAACGTCATGCTGTGTATGAGTCTCGGCCTCGCGCTGTTATTGTTACTTTGGGAAATAAGTTGTACAAGATACCAGAGGTACCACCTCCTATTGCTATCTCTTTGCTTATTGCAAAAAAATGCAGTAAGCTCATTTCCCAAACCAAGAAATTCGTTTTCCTGATGATCTCCCCCAGGGCAAGAAGAAGACTGTGGCCACGACCTCCAGACAGGGCTCCTCTGCACGACAACAACAAATGGATAAGGTTGTGGAAAAGTACGAGGACATCTTCACCTCACCCACATGGGTTCCTCTGCATTGTCAAGTCAAGCACCCAATTGATCTGACCCCATGTGCACCGCTACCCAATGGACCAATCTATCGGTGCTCTGTTCTGGAGAAGGATAAAATCAAGAGGAAAATTTAGGAGCTGCTGCAGAAAGGTCATATCCGACCAAGTTCATCACCCTGTGGGAGCCCGATCGTGTTGGTACAGAAGAAGGATGGGACGTGGAGACTCTGTATTGACTATCAGGCATTGAACAAGATCACTGTCTGGAATAGGTACCCGATCCCACAGATTGATGACCTTCTAGACCAACTCAAAGGTGAAAAATATTTCAGGAAGATTGACTTGAAGTTGGGGTATCTCTGGGTACTGATCGAACCCTCTGATGTGTGGAAGACTGCCTTCAAAACCAAGGAAGGCCTTTTCGAATGGCTGGTCATGCCTTTTGGGTTGACGAATGCTCCCGCAACCTTCATGAGGATGATGGATGACATCTTGCGGCCATTCACCAACTCATTTGTAGTGGTGTACTTGGATGACATTCTGATCTTTAGCTAGACTTGGGAAGAGCACCTTCACCACATCTGACAAGTCCTCCAAACACTGTGGAAACACAAGTTGTGTGCCAATTTGGAGAAGTGCACTTTTGGCATGACCCAGGTTCAATGTCTGGGATACAATATTGATGAAAGGGGGGTGCATGTGGATCCAGCCAAGATCCAAGTCATTCGGGATTGGCTAGCCCCAACCACTATAACAGAGCTTTGTAGCTTTCTGGGTCTTGCTAATTTCTACCATAGGTTTGTGTTGGGATTCTCTCATATCACTTGGCCCTTGAGTCAAGTCACCAAGGGAGGAGCGAGAGAAAAATTCTTTTGGTCGGAACCTCAACAGAAGGCGTTCACAGAATTGAAAAATCACCTTTATTCTGCCCCAATTCTCACATTACCAGACTTGCAACAGCCATTTGAGATCGAGACAGATGCCTCCGACTATGCTATTGGGGCAGTTCTTACTCAACAGGGACATCCAGTGGCATATCACAGTGAGACATTGTCTGAGACAGTTCACAAGTATCCCACCTATGACAAAGAAATGTATTCCATTGTGCAAGCCTGTCGACAATGGAAGCATCACATTTTGGGGAAGGAAACAATCATCCACACAGACCACCGGCCCCTGCAGTTCATACAGACACAAGGGAAGTTGCAGAATGATCGCCATCAGAAGTGGTCCACATATCCGCAACAGTTTCATTTGAACATCAAGTACAAGAAGGGTAGCACCAATAATGTTGCAGACTGCCTCAGCCGACCACCGATCGTGGCGCTCACCACCGTGCTCAACTCTTGTGGGCACGAGACTTCTGATTGGCCGCTTCTCTATGAGAGTGACCCATAATTCGGCCACACTTACAAGGCACTCTTGGGGGGTACGTAAGTTCCAAATTTTCACCTCCAAGATGCACTTTTATGTCACATGGGACACCTTTGTGTTCCTTCAAGCGAGCGTGCCAAGATGATATGGGAAGCACACTACAGTCGAGTCGCTGGGCATTTCGGGATCGAGAAAATAGTAGCAATCCTGCAGAAGTATTTCTATTGGCCGAACCTTCGAAAGGGTGTCGAGAAGCACATCAGATCCTGCACTGCTTGTGCCATTGCCAAACCGACCATCAAGAAGCAAGGCCTATATACTCCTCTACCTACCCCTAGTCGACCTTGGGAATCCATTTCCATGGATTACATGTCGGGCCTGCCTTCTACTAAGTAGGGAAATGACTGTGTTTTTGTGGTCATCGACAGATTCTCGAAGATGGCCATTATGGCGGCCTGCAAGAAGAATATCACAGCAGAAGCCACTGCTAAACTCTTCTTTGAACGAGTGTGGGTGCACTTTGGGATCCCACAGTCTATCATATCAGATCGGGATAACAGGTTCCTCAACACATTTTGGTCCAGCCTCTGGTCAATGTTGGATACCAAGCTCACCAAGTCCACAACTTTCCATCCCCAAACAGATGGCCAGACAGAGGTCGTCAACAGAATGATTGTACACATTCTGCGCATGTACAATTGAAAGCATCCATGCACATGGGACAAGAGCCTCCCCTATGTACAACATAGTTATAATCGAGCTCTCCATAGTTCAATCAGCCATATCCCCTTTTAGGTGGGCTTGGTATTCCAGCCACTATGTCCCATTGACGTAGCCATGCCATTTGCAGCTACTCAAGTTGATTCATCTCATGTCCAGTCTAAATTTGACAAAGCAAGTAGCTTCATCGAGCGCATTCAACACATTCGCCAATAGGTTCATGATATATTGGACAGAGCCAATGCCAAGTACAAGCAATGCCATGATCAACACTGGGTGCCACACAACTTCCGGGTGGGTGACAAAGTATGGCTACATTTGCAGAAGGAGCGCCTCACTAGACCCCACCGCAAGCTTCACCCACTGCGATACGGGCCATACACCATCACCAAGGATGTAGGGAACAATTCCTTTGAGCTTAGTATTCCACCATTCCTTGGTCTGCACCCAGTCTTCAATGTGGATCACCTTCGTCTTTACTTCCCACCTCTACTTGACACCTCGGACATTGCAGAACAACTCACACCAACAGAGTTAAACCCAGACTGCATGGAACAGGCCACCACAGATTGTATCATGTACATGCAATTCAAGAACACTCGCCAACAGAAGATCCAATTGTATCAGGTTGTCAAAGCTGGCCAACTCCTGCACCAAGGAAATTGGTTCACCAGGGACCAAGTTCAGCAGAAATTTCCTCATCTCATGGAGGAACTTAACGCAATGGGGACCATTTCTTCCTAAGGGGGGAGGAATGATCCAGGTTAATATTGGTGGTAACCCACCTATTCCACTTGGGGACCCACCATTGTCTCTTTCATTTTTTCAGTTTTGGCACAACTTACTATTTTTAGCAGTTTTTCAGGTCCTGAACTTCCGGAGCCATTTTGAGGCCCTAAATGACATTTTTTGGGAAAATGGAGAGCAACATGGGTCCATGGGTCCATGGAACCATGTTGCTGATTCACAATTTGTAGTCCTCAGATAGATCTTTCTAACGAGGTATGGTACGCGTCAAATGGAGATCGTATGCCAAAGTTACGCCCCTGGGAAGTTAAAACACCAATTTGCCCAAATGAGGCCCATAGTTTTGGCACTTCATCTCCTAGGGTTAGGGTTTTGGCTGTTTAGGATTTCCAATTGTTTCTAAATAATAAATAGACCTTCGAGCCTCATTGTAACTCAGTTTAGAAGCCTATAGCTGCCACATCTCTTCTCAGAGATAACTACCAGCGCCCTAGCTAGTTTTATTTCCATTCTGTTTGTAAGCAAATTTCAGTTCTTTGATATTAATGAAATGAAGTGTTATTTCCGCTGCATCTATGTATTTATTCTGTTGCATTCTTGCATAAATCCGGATCACTCAAGGACACTTCCTTCACCCAAGAATCACTGGCATAAAACCATTGAACGATAGAACCATCTTTATGACATCTTACATATGCAACATAATGACGAAAGTCCATGGTGCCTTCATGCTTAACCACTTGAATTAGTCAGTAAATACAATTGTATTTGTCATGAATTCTGCATGAAAATAAATGAATTACATATTGTTCTATATATAACAAAACACTAAATAGATATCGTTCTATATCAGATTACTTCTCTTCTTGTAAAATGAATAAGAAAAAAAACAAGAATGAAAATGATGTTGAAAATGGCAACAAGAAACAGTGAAGGAGGCCTCCTGAAACATCTTTCCTGATCCTAGTTGGAAAGTGATCACCTAAACTAGGTGGGGACCACACATGTGATTTTTGTCGAAAAAATCTATTTTTAGACTATGTCTATTTTTAGAGATACGGAGCATGATTCGGGGATTCTAGTTGGAGATTCTTGAAGTATGCGACATATTGGTAAAAATAGATGAGATTCATATTTTTAGGTCACAGGCTATTTTTAGACTGCCTCTCCTAAAAATATGGAAGTCAAATATTATTTACCCTTAATAATATTTAGACTATAAACAGCAGTTTACTCTCTTGGAACACTTCAGTTTGACCCCCGGAGGTGGGGCATGCAGCTGACATAAGGAAATTCTAATTTCCTATGGGTTAGTTGAGCTATTGCATGGTTGACTTCAGTTAGACTCATGTGGCAGAGTTTTGGTGGAGTTGATTGAGGAGTTAATGGAGATTATGTTCTGGTTAACTAGTTGAACTAGTTGTGATCAGTTTAACTGGCGATTACACTAGAGATGAGTTGGGTGAATTAAATATTATTTAATTCACTGATTATTAAATCATTATTCAACTAAAGAACACATCAATTAACTCAGTGCATGGACAGTTCAGTGAAAGACCAGTGGAAGAGGTAGATGAAAGGGTGAGACTGACAACAGTTGTACATTAGTTGTGCATGAGATTTGCACAATCAGTGGGATGATGATGCCAATGATGATTGCGCTGTACCAACTAGGTGAATTCGAATTCCATTCAGCTATATTCACTTTTTGGATTGCGCAGTAGAGGCAAGGCAGAGCAGCAGAAGGATTTGAACCTGTGACTAGTTTCAGATCTAGCTAGTTTTGTGTTCAGCATATGAGATAGTACTGAGTACTTGTGAGGAGTATTGTATTATGTATTGCTGAATGTTTCTCATCCATTATATGATACATATAGCTGGGTTTTTTCAGCTATAAGCTTTCCCCGTACATGCTGCGTTCTATGTGTGTGAATTGATGTTCTGTCGCTTTGTTTTTTATTCCGCATGTGACGATTAATGGTAGAAGCGATTATGTGTTATGCATGCAATTCGAATTGATGTATGATCAGGTTAATCGCAGCGAATAAAATTCATTATTCAGAAAATTTCTACATGGTATCGAAGCTAAATTAATCGTCGAGATCTATTACGGTGATTGTTTATTATTTCCTCGGACAGAGCCTGCATGCGAGCCAGGTAGCCTCCGGAATATTCATCCTTCTTTGTAAGGTGAAAGATCTGGTGAATGCCCATGTAGTCAATCTCTGGTTTGGAAATAATTAGCTCTCAAGTGTAGATCGGAAGCGACTGAGTTATCAGCTGGTGGTGAAATTCGAGTTTGCAGATTTGTGTTCTTGGTGCCGCGGTGAAAATGTCTTTCATCGGTTTGCGACTAGAATATGCCTTGGAAGGGAGTTCGAATTATGTTGCATGGAAGGACCGCATGGAGGCTGTATTAGATGATCATGGGCTGTTGGAATTCGTGGAGAAAGAGATTCCAAAGCCTACTTCTAATGATGCTGATGTTGTGGAAGCATGGCGAAAGAAACAAGCAAAATGTCGAAGGATCCTATTGGAGGGTGTAAAGGATCACATTGTATCTAGTTTACACGAGAAGGCCTCTCCATATTTGATGTGGAAAGCCTTGACGGATTTGTACCAAAGCAAGAGCGATCAGAGGAAGCTGGCGCTCAAAGATAGACTCAGGAACATCAAGTGTGAGAAGGGGGAAAGTATGCCGAAGTACCTCACGAGGTTCACCCAATGTCGGGATGAGCTAGGAAGTGTTGGTGTGACGGTGGTGGATGAGGATCTGGTGAGTTTGGCGCTTCTTGGTTTGCCGAAGAGTTGGCATGCATATCAAGATAGTGTCAATGGTCGGGAAAAGTTTCCGGGATGGGAAAGACTGTGGTCTGATCTCGTGCAAGAGGAGATCCGGCGAAATACCAGAGATGGTTCTTCGTCAAAGGGAGATGATGAAGAAGACTGCGCTTTGGCTGCCAAAGCAAGGAAGGGGAAGGGCAAGGAGAAGGCTTCTCAATCCGGTGCGGATGGTAAAGAGCGTGACATGTCCAAAGTGAAGTGTTTTCACTGTCACGATAATGGACATTACGCCACGAATTGCCCCAAGAAGAAGAAGAACAAGCAGGCTGCTGGATCTGCAGCTGGTGAGGCTCTTGCCTCGCAATTTGAGTTGGACTTCTCATTGATCGCATGCATGTTGTCTAGTGCATTGGGATCGGGGTGGTATATTGATAGTGGCGCTTCCTTTCACATGACGGGAGATGCAAATCTTTTCAGTGACTTGGTGGAGAAAGGTCTCCATATGCATGTTGAGTTGGGCGACGGTGGACGATACAATGCGACCGGCATTGGTACCATAACCTTTCAGAGGGAGTCAGGTAAACTCATTCTTTTACAAGATGTATTGCATGTACCAGGTCTAACAAAGAATTTGATCTCAGTTGCAATGTTAGAGAATAAAGGGTATGAAGTTGTCTTTAGAGAAGGAAAGGTGTTCCTTCGGCACAAGGCAACGGGACAAGTCAAGAAGGTTGGGATTCGAGCAAAGAATCTCTACAGACTTGAAGTAGATGGGATGTCTACGGAGCTTCCTACTGTTGGGAAGCGGGAGGAAGACATGCAATTGAAGCTTGAGAGGGAGCGGGTTTTGCATGCAGGTGATAGTGAACCTCGGGATGTGGAGCAGCCACAAGAGGATCATGGAGTGGGAGAAACCACTCATGCAGAGAAATTTCGTGCCAGATGGGCAGAGGGAGTGCATGCAGCTATACCACCAGGTGAGAGGTGGGGCGACATGCATGATTAATCCCAAGAGGAGATTTTTGGGCAGGATTCATGAGATGGTGTGGATCTCATGAGTTGAACCTGGCTACGAGGTGCCCACAGCGCAGCAGTAGCAGATCAGTTGGATTGATGCAGGTAGATCAAAGTGACAATGTCGGATACTAGAGCGCAGATCAGAGTTGACAGCAAGTGCAGAGTGCATGGGTGCAAGAGTTCAACAGCGCGGTGGTTCCTGATGACATGTGCAGTTAGTACCAGTAGAAATCGAAGACTTTGATGATAGATGCATCAGACTGATTGAGTTGTTTGGAGCCTATTCAATTTTGGAGATGTTGCATGCAAAGCGTGCATGGCACATGCATGGAGTTGCATGGTGCATGCATGAGTTTGCATGGCGCATGCAAAGGGTGCATGGTGAATGCATGGAGTTGCATGTCGCATGCATGGAGTTGCATGGCGCTTGTGAAGGTTGCAGGGCGAATGCATGGAGTTGCATGTCGCATGCAAAGACAGTCCTTTCTTGTTGAGAGGGAGTGTTGAATATGGCAACAAGAAACAGTGAAGGAGGCATCCTGAAACATCTTTCTCGATCCTAGTTGGAAAGTGATCACCTAAACTAGGTGGGGACCACACAAGTGATTTTTTGTCGCAAAGTCTATTTTTAGACTATGTCTATTTTTAGACATATGGAGCATGGTCTAGGGGGATTCTAGTTGGAGATTCTTAACATGCGAAATGTTGGTGTGAATAGATGACGGAGTTTTAGTGCACAAAGTTATTTAGACCCGCTCTTAAAAATATGGAAGTCAAATATTTACCTTTAATATTTAGACTATAAACAATAGCTTACCTTCGGGACACTTCGCCTGACCCCCGGAGGTAAGAAGGAATGGTTACAAGGAAATTCGAATTTCCTATGGGTTAGTTGAGCTATTGCATGGTTGACTTCAGTTAGACTCATGTGGCAGAGTTTTGGTGGAGTTGATTGAGGAGTTAATGGAGATTGTGTTACGGTTAACTAGTTTAACTAGTTATGATCAGTTTAACTTGTGATTATGCTAGAGATGAGTTGGGTGAATTAATTATTAATTAATTCACTGATATTAACTCATTATTAAACTAAAATAACACATCAGTTAACTCAGTGCATGGACAGTTCAGTGAAATACTAGTGGAAGAGGTAGATGAAAGGGTGAGACTGACAGCAGTTGTACATTAGTTGTGCATGAGATTTGCACAATCAGTGGGATGATGATGCCAATGATGATTGCACTGTACCAACTAGGTGAATTCGAATTCCATTCAGCTATATTCACTTTTTGGATTGCGCAGTAGAGGCAGGCAGAGCAGCAGAAGGATTTGAACCTGTGACTAGTTTCAGATCTAGCTAGTTTTGTGTTCAACATATGAGATAGTACTGAGTACTTGTGAGGAGTATTGTATTATGTATTGCTGAATGTTTCTCATCCATTATATGATACATATAGCTGGGGGTTTTCAGCTATAAGCTTTCCCCATACATGCTGCGTTCTATGTGTGTGAATTGATGTTATGTCGCTTTGTTTTTTTATTCCGCATGTGACGATTAATGGTAGAAGCGATTATGTGTTATGCATGAAATTCGAATTGATGTATGATCAGGTTAATCGCAGCGAATAAAATTCATTATCCAGAAAATTTCTACAAATGACAATGGCCAAATTTGGTCAATGGGGTTGGGAAAAAAGACATTTATTAAAAAGAGAGAAATATTTTAAAAGAAAAGCTTCAAAATGAGGGAAGTAAATACCTTCAATTGTTTGAGGAGTTTAATAAAAAGGAGACAATAGATAAAAAAAAATTAGGCCAAGATTTCATGAGGAAAACTGGGAAAAGTGGTGCCACTTAAGCTCAAGAAAATGTAAATCTGGCAAGCGATGATAACACTGAACATTTTTCATTAAAAATTACATCAGGATTAACAGATATGCTGCACTTGTTATTGTTACTGTTCATTCCCTCTGACCATGAAGAATAATGCACTTAAATATGTTAGAAGAGACATGCTTAATTTTAAGTTGAAACAACATGTCATTAACTTCCAATGAAAGCAGTCTGTAATGGCAAGGCTTGATAATTAGGGTACATGTAATAGTCCTATACTGCATATGACTCTACTATAAGCAATTCATAAAAAGGAAGTAACAAATTATGCATATAAAAACTATCACTCACATCATATCGAGTAGCAAGACCTTGGCGAAATATCCAAAGCAGGTGATCTGTAACAGTAGTAGGCAATGATAGAAAAACTACTTCATAAGGATCTACCACAGTTGGAACCTTGAATGCAACATCAAGTTTAACATTGCTTTTCTATGTAAATTAGAGCCTGATAATGCTGCAAACTATGTATTGTTGTCAAACATATATGCTACGGCTGGAAGGTGGGATGAAGTGATGAAAGTGAGAGCAATGATTAAAGACACTAAATTGAAAAAGATCCCAGGATGCAGCTGGATCGAGGTAAAGAACGGAGTCCATTAATTTGTTGTTCCTTGGGATAGGTCAAGAACGGAGTCCATTAATTTGTTGTTCCTTGGGATTTGTGAGAAGTATGTTATTCTACAAAGTGGTCATGGCTATACTAATCCTAGGATTGTCTTTCATACCATGCAAATCTTCAAAGCTGAACAGTGAAGGTAAATTAATCACCTTGTGACATTTTGAGCTTTCTACTATAATACCAACAAAACCCTAAAGTCTGCAATAGTTTTTGTATCTGTTGCTCATTAGAATACATAGTCATATTTTAGTCATTCATTTCTCTCTCTTTGATATCGTTTTGTACTTGCATTTTGCAGAGAGTGTAATTATGTTTCAACTGCACCAGCAAGGCTCATCAATGGGCTCTCTTGTCTATTCCTCTGGTAGGGATGATACAACCATACCTCAACGTGATCTAGCCATTAAAGTATGTCTTGTCTATCTCCCATTACACTATTGTTGATATGATAGTAATTGGGCTACCACTTTGTGCATGGCTAAGTGTAATATAAAATGTATCTTGGCTTGAATCTCGAACAAAAACTTACTGCAATTTTGTCAATCTTAAGCTGTTTTTATTTAAAGGGGTTTTGCGTTCTCTCAATCAGAATAAAATTTGAAGATTGCAATTATGATACCAGATAGAAGACTTCAAAGCAAATGGATGAATTTTTATTTTCTAAATTCAAAAAAATGATGGAAAATGAAACATTTTAGTTAAAATTTAAACAATGCCCTAAAAGAAGCTCTATGTTTGTATTGTTTATCTTAAATTATATTACTTTTATGTACTTATTGCAGGGACAGCTTTCTACAAGCTTTACAAGAAATAGAAGAATGTTGGGAGAAAATTTTGCAGAGCAGAATGTTGGGGAAGATGAGAAACATTTCTCTAGAGCCCATAACATATTTAATCTCAAGGGAAGTGGACATGAGAACAAAATGGAGGGTCCTGATCATCACCACCATCATCATCGTAGGCATCGTCAACAGGTAAGCCATGAAGCAATTTTCCAACCAAAAAAAAGATATCTGCAAGTTTCAGGCTCAACGACAATGAAAGTTCATGAAGAATCCTCAAAAACTGAATGGAATAGCTTGGAAGCCAAGAAAAATAATGCATTCCCTTGGCATGAACTTGGTGAAAAGTATGAAGAACCTACATTTCATGTTGATTACAGTGGGCCCAAAACTCACCCTCCAAAGAATAACTAGAACCTTTTATGCTGCTGCAACTTTTGTATCTTGAGACATCACTGCCCATTTTTACTGCCCCTCCAATACAAAGAAGAAGATTGAGAGCCCCATGAGAGTAGGAAGCACGATGCAATTAATTGCTAGCTTCTCACACCATTAGAGTACTGATCGTCTACTTATGATCATAAAAGAAAAGTATATCCTTCTTGAGCTGTCCCAAGAAAATATATATTGTGTAATGGATGATGAGGGTATATTAAATTGGCCTGTCATTTCTAAACTTTATAGACATTAATGTACTCAGAGACTTGGAAATTTAATTAAATATTATCTGTTATCTCTGAGAGAAAACACCATCCATGTGGAGTATATTAAGCTGTTTGTTTCTTTAAGATGCCATAACATGTAATATCGATCAGGACTTTGGATAATAGTGGATATAAATTGTTGTTATTATGGGAATTACAGGGTATTAAGTGTGGTGCAGGGAGTGTTCAAATGACCCTTCTATGTTGGTTCAACTTTACCACTATATACCCGAGTTGTTACCATGCAATGGAAACACACAATATGGCAGTAAAGAGCCCAGGATGCAGCTGGATTGAGGTCAAGAACAGAATCCATTCATTTGTTGTTGGAGACAGATCACACAAGCAATCAGAGCGGATATATTCAATGGTGGATTTATTAGCTGGGAAGGTGGAAGATTTAGGGTATATGCCAAATCTAGTAAACAAAATATACTGAAGCTAATCCCTAAATCATAAAGCAAACGACTAGAGAAATATGTTAACGGTCTAACTCATGAAACCCTAAAAACTAGAGCAAATAGAACACGGGTCTTCAAAAATTTAATCGATCTGCTTTGATTCGAGATATAATCAATAGATTTCAACGAAAAAGAAAGAATCTGTAAATTATCGTATCGACATGTTAAAAAATAGAACTAAAATACAAAAGCAACCGCAAATAAAGTGCGAAATTCATAGATTGACCTATGATGGAGCCGATTATAGTTGGAATTCCTTCCAACTTGTGGAGCGAGCGGACGGCTTCACAATCTGTGGACTCAAAATTTGGACTTTGTAACCTCCAGTGCCTTCCTTTTTTCTTATTGTTAGTCGAACACCCTTGCGCTAGAAACACAAAGGCTAGATCTCATGAGCACAAACAAGATTTGTTATTTATAACCTAATGTATCAAAGCAGAAGGAAATAAATCACCGAACTTCAACCAAATGTATCAGAGCAGATCTGTAATAGGAACTCGGGATCAATTTCTTTACTTACCACATCCTTCCTCCAAACCTGCGACAGTATGGCCGCATCCTTCCTCCAAACCTGCAATAGTATGGCTGCATCCTTCCTCAAAACCGGCGACAGTATGGTTGCATCCTCCCTCCTTCCTTGTACAAAGCATGCAACCGGAGGGAAATGAAAGAGGGAAATTAAAAATATCAACTGGAGGGAAATGAAAGAGGGAAATTAAAACTTTTGATATTTGAAATTTTTTGACATTTTGAAATGAAATACGTGTATTTTTTAAGGCCACTCAAATTCCATTAAATAAAATGTGTGAGAATTTTCTTGGGGTTAATAAGGGGTTTGGGTAAATAAGTGGCATTGTTGATTATAAATAATTATTAATGAGATTATATCTAAGACATTTATTTAAATTATTAATTATATAAAATTGTTGAATTTTTATTTCATAAACTAGGGATTTTGGTTGATTTTTTAATCTAATTATGTGATATTAAAGATGAATTATGGTAACTTAAAAATAAGTTTTATGTGGTTAAGAGGGAAGTAGTAATGTTATGGTATGAATGATTATTTTCAATGAAATTTTTGGTTTAGTAAGGATAACTCATCTATGGACATTTTCTATGATTTTTAAGACGCAATCAATATAGGAAAGGTGATACTTAAAGGGCCCCCACATGATTTAGAAATTTTATATCTATTGGTTTATAAACATTAGAGGTGGAAAAATATTCTAAGCTCTAGAACTAAGTTTGTTCCAACTTAGCTATATCTTGAACAACAAAGTTTTGTTGACGTCAAGGACATGATAGAAATTTGGTGGGTTGTAGGGTAGTCTTGTCATGAAATAAATGTAATGTAGTTACTAGGTAGGTAGGGGGAACAATTTTGGTGGAACTTGGCCATAAATGGGACATCTATCCATGCATAGTTTTTTAAGAACAAATAAACCTAGTAGATTATCATTGTACGGGAATCACTTTAGGATATAGGCTATTGTGCACACACTAACTAAAGGGATATTAGTGAAACCCACAAAGTATTATAGGTGATTTTATATAAATAGGTGTTCTTGTGTTCTCATTGGCTATTTATGGGAAAATGACAATAAAGTAAGAGAAGTTATAGGTGCTTTTATAGAAATAGGTGTTCTTGTGCTCTCATTGGTTAGGTATGGGCAAATGACAATAAAGTAAGAGAAGGATTTGACTACTGGACAATTAGAGGAATGATTCCACACAAAACCAAGTGTGGTGCTGCAGCACTTTCTAGGCTAAGGGCTTTTGAAGGGGTTCCCCCACCATATGACCGGCAGAAGAGAATGGTCATTCCAGATGCTTTGAAAGTGTTGAGGCTTCAACCAGGTCACAAGTATTGTCTGCTAGGAAGGATTTCCAAAGAAGTTGGCTAGCATCACTATGACACTATTACGAAATTAGAAGGGAAGAGAAAGGCAAAGGCTCAGGTATCATATGAGAGAAGGAAGCAATTGGAAAAATTGAGATCAAAAGCAATGGAGTTAGCCGAAAAGAAACTTTCCCTAGAGATGGATAAGATAAAACTTGACAACATATTGGTCAATTTTCTTGACCCTTTATTGGTTATTTAGAAGGAGTATGAATACACCACCGTTAATATCAAGGTAACCGGCCCCTAGCAGATCAAGGGCTACAAGCTGTAGTTTTCATCTGAACATCAACATACCACAACCATGCTTACAACCAGGATATGTTTTTTGAGGAGGAGAAATCTCGTCGAGATCAACATCAAGAATCCATTGCAAAAAAAAAAGTACAACTTGTGGTGATTCCAGATGAGCATAGATGAATAGCTACAATATATGTCGAATGTGGAAATTATGGAGGAAAAAGATAAAATTAATCTTCCTTTTGCATTCGAGCGAGAATAAAATCAATCATCAATGAAAATTTAAAATTTCCAAGCTGAGCAAGGTCAACCAAATTGGGGGCAGAGTTTGGGGAACCTTCGTAAGTGAATGGGGCTTATGTGATATGGCTACGAGTTATCTACTCCCACACAATCCGATATGCAAATATTAAACATTGTAGGCATAGGGTTAATTAACCCCACACATAGTGGAGTTAGCACTCGAAAAGCATCAAGCCCCAAAGATGGAGCTCTTGGCTTCAATAAAGTATTAGATAAGTTGCATGTTGTGCTCAATGAAGCAGTCAATTTTGAAAATGACAAGAAATTATTTTTGAAGATGAGGGTTTTGACTAGAAAGATATAACTACACAGAAATAATTACACTATTGATAAAATAATAATATAATCTGCAAACAACCTTCTCACATTCATGATCTGAGTATATAGTGAATTAGGCAAAAGTAAGAAAACAATTACTTCTTCAAAAGGGGATTGCAGGTTAGGGGTTAGGGGATTAGGGGTTAGGGGTTAGGGGTTAGGGGCTAGGTTTTAGGGGGTAAAATGGGTTAGGTTTTTAGGGGTTTAGGGGGTTAAATGGGTTGGGGATTAGTGTTTAAGGGGTTAGGGGTTAAGGGTTAGAGGTTTGGGGTTTAGGGGGTTAAATGGGTTAGGCATTTAGAGGTTTAGGGGCTTATGGGATTTAGCAGTTAAGGATTTTAGCTAGGGGTTATGGGTTAAGGGGTTAGGGGTTTAGAGGTTTAGGGGATTAAATTGGTTAGGGGTTAAGGGGTTATAGGTTTAGGGTTTAGGGGGTTAAATGGGTTAGGGGTTTAGGGGGTTAGGGGATTTAGCAGTTAAGGATTTTAGGGGTTAGAAGTTAGGGGCTAATGGGGTTAGGTTTTAGGGGGTTAGATGGGTTAGGGGTTGGGAATTTGGTTTAGGGGATCACATAAACGTGCACAAGTAACATGGGTGGTCACAACTTAGAATTTTTTATACGACCACCCTCATACGACCCAACCTGACCTGACCCGACCCGCCCGAACGTGTTTCCTTGGGCAGCCTCACACGACACGACCCAACCAGACCCAACTCAACCCACTCAAACACGTTTCCTTGGGTGGCCTCACACGACTGACCTGACCCAACCCGACCAGACCTGACCTGCCCAAAAGTGTTTCCTTGGGCACCCTTAATTACAATACAGCACAAACCAACTTGACCTAACCCAAACTTGTTTCCAGCTAATTGGGTGCCATCACATGGCTCAACAAGACCCGATCACTAGACCCAACCTGACCCGCCCGAACGTGTTTCCTTGAGTGTCATCAGTACATGACTCGACCCGACCCGTTATACGAAAGTGTTTCCTTGGGCGGCCTCACAAGACACGACTCGACCAAAAAGACCCAACCTGAACACGTTTGGGCGGGCGCCCTCAACCGAAACAACTCGACCCGAATGGGTTTGGATAGGCACCCTCAAACGAAACGACGCAATGCGCTCGACCGAACGAAGGCACGAGGAAGCAAATGGAAAACAGGGCGCATGAACATGTAGTATAAGGCACCCGTGCAGTCACAACTTAGCAAATTTGATACAGGTGCCCTCAAATGAAACGACCCGACCCGAACGCGTTTGGGCGAGCACCCTCACACAATGCGACATGGCGTGCATGACCGAACGAAGGCATAGGGGAGCAAACGGAAAATGGGCCACATGAACGTGAAAAAGGCACCCATGCAGTCATAACTTAGAAAATTTGATACGGTCGCACTCAAACGAAATGACCTAACCCAACCCGAACACGTTTGGGTGGGCGCCCTCACATGGTGTGCCTGACCAAATTAAGGCACAAGGGAGAAAATGGAAAAATAGCCTCACGAATGTGCACAAGGCACCCTTATGGTCACAACTTAGTAAATTTGATACGGCCACCCTTAAACGAAACAACCAGACCCCAATGTGTTTGGGTGGTCACCCTCACACGGCACGACACAGCACGCACGATCGAATGAAGGCACAAGGGAGAAACTAGCAAACAGGCCACACGAACGTGCACAGGGCACCCGTGCGGTCACAATACTCTTGAAGGTACATGTATTAGGGACTACATTGATGTGAGAGATTTGGTGGATGCATACGTGAAGCCTTAGTTAATTTTCATCCTAGTGAAGTAGAGTTATATAATGTTGGCCAGGGTAAGGGTATGTAAGCTATAACTATAGTTTTTGCATATTGTTTTTATTATGTCGAGTCTAATTTATTTTAGACCTTTTTCTTACCTATGCCATTTTGATGTGGAAAAGAGGTACTTAAGGAGTGTTTGAAAAGTAATAATGAAATTTAATATTATATTATGATTGAAAAGTTATGCATTAATATTGGTCTAAATGGAAATAATGGGGATGTGGACATAAATCTGTACTGTCTTGTGCAACTTGTTCCCCATAAGGGACAGAAATCAAGTGTTGGAACACAAAATTAGATACAAAGTGTGATTTGATACCACAAATAGGGAGCCAAAAGAGCTTGGAAATAGAGGGGGGGAGGTTTGAGCTAGGGGAACTACCTACACAAGGAGGAGACCCAAAATTTATCAGAACATGGAAAGAGACAAGCTGGAAGAAAGGGAGGGAGTTGTCCAACAAAGAAAAAATAGCAGAATAGAACTAAGGGTACCAAATAATTTAGTATTTATGCAAGGGAAAATGTGCGTATGAAAATTGTGCAAGACTTGGGATGCAAGAAGCTACACCAGTGATGGTGCCCTCAACACAGTAACACCTATTTCCATGGAAAAGGTTGCAGGATGCGCATAGGGTGGTGAAGAAGCTTGAAATTCGAAGATAATAAATTCAACACCCATTGGAAAAAATTCCAACTTGACTTCTTGATATTTACAAAAATACATTGACAACCTGGAAGGGAAATATTCCCAAATTCTTACTGCATAGGAGGTAACTGAGCCAAGAAAAGACAAGAGAATTCCCCATGTTTTCGCTTTGAATGAGACAAGCGAGACATTAACTTTCACAACACCGAGCAAGAGACACATAAGATTGAAATAATTCTTAGCATCAATGGAGTTTACAAAGGTGTGGAGAGCCCACCAACTAGAAAAAGGGTTGTCTTGAATCTCAAGGGCACACCCTTGAATTGATACTTTATGCCTTATCATATTAACACCAACCATGAATTCCACCTTTAGACTAGTGAATCCCCATGGCTAAGGGATCGAATCAAACACAAAATTCATTAGCTCTCCCCACCCTGTATCCATCAATGAACTTGGTACGAAGGAAAAGGAGGGAATTAAGGGTTGTCCAACTTCATAAGACTCCACATGTGAGGGGTAAATGGGCGTGCGGTCAACACCCCCACAAACCACCACCTCAACCTCAATGACGAGAACCCTACAACCAAATGCTATGCGTGATGCGAATATGTGCATATATAGGAGGAGACAGGGGGGGCGTAGAAAGGAGGGCTTTGGAAATCTTCAAAAAATAATTCTCATGGTGCATATATCCAACTAGAAAAACAAGAGAGAGGGACAATTATATTGACTGGAATTATTCATGGAATACCTTTCCAACCTGACATGTCATTGATCTCATACTAACCCACTTCCTTCAAGAAGGAAGGCTTGATTCATTTGTGTATCCGCCTCTTTGTTTTGGCTTCTTAAAATGTGGTAATAAGCCTTTTGAGAGAATGATTTTAGGGTACTACTGATTTTTCTAGGGAGGAGGGATAAATTGTTGTTCTTCAAGAGAAAACCTTTTTGAAGGTTTTGAATAGTGATAAGGGAATCCCCCAAGATCACTAACTTAGAGACATCTCGATCATTAGCCAATTGGAGACCTGGAAGAAGCCCATACAATTATGTGAGATTGTTCATTCTTTGGACTAGCCCCCATAAGTACTTTATTTTTCATATTCCATCAGGATTTATGAGAATCTCTCCCCCTCCCCTTGCCACCACCCCAACTATTTAACTTTTATATTTTATTGCACTATTATGCTTCTATTATAACTCTTTATAAATGTATAAATTTATATAATTTAAATGTATGTGGTATAAAAAAAAACTTAACATACTAGAGTCGTGACGATAAAGATAAAAGAATAGAAACTAAAAATATTATACAAAAAAGGTGGTGTTCTATGTAAATTAACAACATAACTTCCAACACGATCCTCATAAAACTAACTAAACCCATATTGGTCTACTGTCAAGTTTGATATTTCAATAAAGTTTTAGATGATTTCCATGAAATTATTAGATTTCTTGTTTAGCTGGTTTAAATTTGACTTGAGATTTGTGAACCTCATGAGATTAATTTACCAAAAACGAAATTAGACAAAATTCAAATGTAATTAATTTTATTCACCAATCTAATAATTTATTTCAAAACTATATAAAAAAATATATATATTTAAAATATAATTGTTAATATATTTGAAATGCAGTGTGAATTCTATAATAATTTTAGATATTTATTTTTCAAAATTTTTATTCTATTTTATATTTATATATAAAAGTAAGTTAAAACTCTATTTAAAAAATATATTTGAATGTGAAATTATTAATGTGATGTTTATTTTGAAACTATATTATAAAATTATATGTAAAAATAAATTTATATTTATATATTAATGAGAAAAAATATATTTAAATACAAAATTATAATTATATTTTAAATTAAAATTTGCATTATATATATATTCGTATTTAATCCAAACCTTATTATATAATTCCACACATTATATATATTAACCCAAACTTCCAAGGTTTAATTATGGTGGCAAATCATAATCCAAAGTATGTACCATACGATGGAAAAACATTACAATGGTGGTGTTATAATAAAATTTAATTATAAAAATAATAATAATGATGTCTAACAACTTATAATAATAAAATTAAATAATAAAAATAATAAAATTTAATACAATCTATAATTGTCATGTGTAGAAAATGATAATACAATCTACATAAAATTTAATAAAAATAATCATAAAAGATTAAACAATAAAAATAATCATAAAATATTAAACTTATAAAATTAAATAATAAAAATAATCATAAGAGATTAAATAATAAAAATAATCATAAAAAATTAAATAATAAAAATAATAAAGCATTTCCGACATTTTGTGCCCAACGTCGCAAGACCGACATATATGTTAGCATTGTCGCATTTTCGATGTTTTGTGCCAAATGTCGCAAGACCGACGAAAACGTTAGCACCGTCACATTTCCGAAGTTTTGTGCCAAACGTCCCAAGACCGACGAAAAATGTAAACAACGTCGCATTTCCGACGTTTTGTGCCAAACGTCGCAAGACCGACAAAAAATGTAAACAACGTCGCATTTCCGACGTTTTGTGCCAAACGTCGCAACACCGACAAATATGTTGGCAACGTCGCATTTCCGATGTTTTGTGCCAAACGTCGCAACACCGACAAATATGTTGGCAACGTCGCATTTCCGACGTTATGTCCCACAAACGTCGCTCTTCCAACGTTTTGTGCCAAACGTTGCAAGACCGATGACATTCATGAATGTTGCAAAAGCGACGGTGTCCCTAAATGTCGGTATAGTGACAGTTGTTAGCGGGATTTGAAAAATTGATAAAATTTGGGGAAATTTCCGACAATATGACAAAAGTGTCGGAACTAAAGTGTCAGAATTTATGCCAAATGTACTAGTGTGAGATCACAACTCTTGGAGATATTGTGCATCTACTGTGATGTTGCTAAATTATTGATGCTTCGGATGCGATGAGGATGTGACTAAAGCTGGATGAGTGACAACGAATCGATCAACTAGTTGTACTCTTCCTTCTACTTCATAATAAAGACATTTGTTCCTTTCCTAATGCATGTGTCAATGATGTTATTTATGTATTTATGAATTTAATCGATTCAATTTGTTTAAATTGAATAGATCATAATTCCTTTATGTTGTTTTTTGTCTTTTTTTTTCCATTGCAGGTATCAATCAAGCAAGTTTAGCTAGATTGAGAGCGATAGAAGTGACGAAGGGATGCAAGGAAAAGTGAACAGATTACATGTAGGTTTTCCTCCCTTTATTTATATATTTTAAGGAAAAGGTCATATATCTTTCTTTATGTTGTTCTAAGTGCACCACCGCACTTAGGGAAATCATACTTATTTGTAGGTTTGATTTCCATAAAACAAATTGGAGACTGTATTGGGGATCCATGGATCATCCCTGGTGGTTTTTTCATTGTCCATCAACATCTAGTAGACTTTACCTTCTTATTTTTAGTCATTTGAATGTGTCTTAGAAAAATTAGTTTGTTTGATTGCTTTTTCAGAGAGTCCTCTGGCACCAACGTACTGTTGGTCTTGACACAATGCTCTGCATAGCACTGTTGGCTTAGGGACAGTGCTTTGCAATGCATTTTCTCCCACTCACAAGTGCGTTTCCCCTGTGACCAACCAAAATATATCATATTTTGTCTTTTTCCAATTCATTTCAGTGTCTTGCTTGCTGAAGTTTTGAGTGATTGATTCCCTCTAGAGACCAAATTGTCTCTACTCTTCTTGCCTCACTTTGCATTTGTTTGTTCAATGTTTCTTTTTTTTTCTTTTTCATTGCCGAATAGTTCCAATGTTAACTTTACATTTGATCAATTCATTATTTTCGAAAAGAGGAATTGTCATTTCAGTCTTTGTTTCTCTTGAAATTTTGAGTGATTATTTGTGCATTACTTTCTTTTTCGTTCATCTAAAATTAAAAGAAATTGAAAATAAAAACATGCATTTTCAGATAGGGATTGAGAGTGCTGCATATGAATAGTTTAGGGAAATTGCATTTAGATGTGCTCATTGTTGATTGCATATAATCAGATTTCTCTATCTCTTGTAGATAGTTTTTCATTGTCGAAAATCAATTCGAAACGAATTCTTATCATTCTAGTTTAAATCTAGGAAGGTTCAATACATCTCGCGGTGAACTTGAAAGATAAAATGATAAGCAAGATCAACATAAAATTTATCTGAATTTATCTAAGGAAGCATTGTAACATTAACGACAACATTTAGAGGTCTAGGGTAGAAGACATGTTCCGGCATCGTTAAACATAGCAACTGTCATTAATTGTCTGCAATACATTCCGAGTGTGATACCTCATTCCACGTAAGTAAGTATATCGGAACTCGTCCACGTACTTTCGGGTATATCAGGCAGTGTTATAGTATGAAAAGTATAAGGGGATTCTCTCACTGTGCAGTTTCACATTAGACAACACTAATATGAATTGGGCCTCCATGTACTTTCACATATATTTGGGAGGAAAACTTTAGGTTTCTTACCATCCATAGGTAACCGATTCGGTCGCCTTGTACCTGTGATACACCGAACACAACATTCGGGGAGATTGCCGGCATGCACATAAGTCCTTGGTTTACTGGGGCGGTATATTACAGTTCACAGTTGCTTGGTAAACCTTTTACCTAGCATTACCCTCTTATTGTTTTTTTTTTGGTATAAAATCAATCAAAAATCGTGGAAGAAGATCAACCCTTTCCCTGTCATTCACGTAGGACAGCGAATAAACCACCATTATCGCTAGAAGCTACATCTAGTAGACAAAGGCACACTCGTCCTACTGAGTCTGGTACCTCTAGAACCCTTGGTGATACATCATCTGAATACCAGAGACATCTGATCCTTTAAGTACCGAGTCTCGAGTCATTTCGACTGATCCCGGTTTATCTGCTACTGTCGAGACGAAACTCTCATAGTTACCTGAGGACACTAAAATTCATTCTAGTGAAACGGTAAATCCAGAACCCAAGCTTTTTTCAGCTGGAATTCGATTCAGAACACATTATTATTTTACCAGAACATCTTGATCCTAAATTTAAACAACAAGAAGTTGTTCTGGTGTAACCATCTGATCCTCATTCATCCGTAATCATCGAGTCTTCCTCTTTACTGCAAAGTTTACCGCCTGAAATTTATCTCAGGCCTGACAATGAAGTGCTTGAACCTAGTTTGATTTCGATAGAGAAACAACTTCAGGAAGAGACAACCCCTTCAAATCCCACTCATTTTGAGTCGAGGCTTCATTTATATCAGTCTTTTCCTCATTTGACTTACTCTACACCTATTGAGCCTTTTCACTCTCAAGTTCCCGTAGACTCGTTAGAGTATTTGCTGGGTTATTTAACCATGGCAAAGACAGCATCCCATACTGCACCATCTGTTACAACTGTGACAACATCTATTGTTTCTTCATTTTTGATGTTTTTGATGACAACTGAGTCTCATCTTTATGGTGGTCTGTGCATCCCACTGGGTTACCAGGCTTTAAATGGAACCTACTCTGGTGTCTCCTCTAGTCCATGGACTTCGCCCATGTCATAATCTGGAATTCTATCTAGTTCATCTCTCATGAGTACTGAACGACCTGATCCTTTATTGACATCATCAACTCAATATCAAGTTTGTCCATCTAATTACCATCCATCTTATCCAGTATCTACTAGATACCCATCATATGAAAGTCAGTATGTGCAATATCCTTATACTCCATATGTTGGGGGCCCACAGATGTTCAGTCCATATGGTAGTAATCCATCGTATTTAGGTCAATCATATGTTGGAATGCATGTTTTCGAATGGCAACCTAATTTTCCTGTTCAGCCACAAACGGTTGTGTGTCACTATCAACCAGTTCAACCTATTGCATCTCTACCTACTACGCCTATTATTTCTTCTATAGCTATTGGTTAGTCTGCTCAAGCAAGTTCATCCACCCCTAACCCTCAATTTTTGGGTTTGCAGACTCTGTATTCCCAGGATTTTATTCAGCAACCATCTGTATCAATAATTCGCAACTGCAGCCTAGTTTACCTTTGTCATAGGCTTCTACTGGCCCTCTCTATTCACAACCAGGTCCGTCGAATTATCCTGGCGGACAACCATTTTATTAGATACCATGGCATCCACAACAACCATTCCCACAGTATCAATATTATCCAAGTCTTGGTCAATAAGCCTAC
Organism: Pinus albicaulis; assembly: GCA_034641835.2. Classification (NCBI taxonomy): domain Eukaryota; kingdom Viridiplantae; phylum Streptophyta; class Pinopsida; order Pinales; family Pinaceae; genus Pinus; species Pinus albicaulis. The sequence goes on along the minus strand of CM076573.1, from coordinate 480,714,089 downwards.
CCCCATTTGGGTTACCAACAACAAAATCCATTTGTTGGTATGCAAAGGCCTGTTACCCAGACGATTCCATATTATCATGGTTATGCTCAACCTGACCTTAATCGACAGTTGCCATTTGTTGTAATGTTAGAATTACCTGATTTAAATCGGCTCACCAATGATCCCTTTCCTTATTTACCTTGGTGGTCGGTGATTCCTCATAAATTACCCTCGAACATTCCAAAATTCAGTGTAAATTCTGGAGAATACCAATCTACGCAGGTCATGAATTATCATTTATAGTGTTCATCAAATTCCTTAAATGATGATTATGTTAGATTGCATATTTTCTAGCAAACGCTTACTATTTCAGCTGTGAAGTGGTACATTGAATTAACACGAGCTAAGTTTGATAAATTTACAACTTTAGCCACTACTTTTTAAACCCACTTCCAGTTACCCATCAGATATGAAACCGGAACATAAATTTTGGCTAGCTTTAAACAGACCACTGCTACTCATATATCGGATCATATACATGAGTGTCATCTTCATCGTCGAATGGTTGAAACAATTGTTCCTGGTCATATTTTAGCTGAGCGGTTTATTAATTCCTTGTTACCATCTATCACTAAGGATGTGGCCAAAGGCAGCGTTGTCAATTAAGATAAATTAATTGCTCATTCCCAGTATCTGCATTTGATTTACACTCAGTTTGGCACACTCTATGAAAATATTCCAACACCGCGACCAAATTTTACTATTCCTCCTGCTCCAGATGGTTAGGACATTCATGCCAGCAATGGTGTGATTGGTTCTACTAGCGCTTCGACAACAAGTCGACTATCTGGTCCTACACTTTCAGTTTCAAATCAAAACCCTATTGCATCTGATTTTGCGTCTTATTCTAAAATCCTTGCCGTGCCATCTGACAAATGTAAAAGTGACAAGCAACCTAGAAATAGAAAGAAGGGGAAAGATAAGAAGAAATCAAATTCACCCCCGCAGGAAAAATCATCTGATTCATCCAGTTCTTTTCAAAAACCTGGCTACCCTTGCTTGATATGTAATGAGGATAATTTTACATGAGATTTTCCTCACCGCTTAGAAGTCCCAAAGCTTCTTAAGACTTCTGTTGCATCTGCAGTGTTGAAAAATCCTTTCGCGAACCCTGAAACACATATGGTTGCTACATATCCTGCTTCTAGTTCACAAGTGCTTATGTTATCCGCCACTAAGGCAAAAACTGATGTTTTGGTGTCGACTTGAAGTAAATATTACAGTAATATATTTTCATCATCAAATGGTTAGGCTACAAATCAACCTACCACTTCGATTTCGACTTCATCTAACTCGTCTCTACCGCCTATCCTTCCAGAGTTAACAATAAAGCCGCCAAAGGGGGTAGTTCATAAATCTAAATTCAACCCTCGAGCTTGTGCAACTCAAAATTATAATGTAGTAGAAGATCTAGCTCAGTCACTTATACTATGTCGACACTTGAGGTTCTTCAAAATTGTCCCTCCCAGAAGCAGGCTTTGTTGTCCACAATTGGTGGAATCGATCTGATGGATTAAAATATTGTAGTCTTTAATCACGCGGGTTATGTGCCACAATTTCCATCACAACTAACATTATTGATTCAATTACATGTCTTGAATCACCTCATTCATCACACTATCATTGATGAAGGCACATATACTTGTATCATGTCAATGAGTTTCTGGAAGTCACTTGGCTCGCCGAAATTTGCACAATCACCTACGATGTTGAAAGCTTTTCAAGGTTGTACATATAAGCCTTGTGGAATTCTTAGTAACCTACAACTAGAACTAGGGGGAAAATTAGTTACTATTGAAGTTGAGGTTGTTGACGAACCCCTTGAATACAATATATTACTTGGAAGACCGTGGATTTATGCTATGGCTGTGGTAGTATCTACTTAATTTCGTATGATCATCTTCCCCCATAAAGGAAGTATCACAACCATTGATCAACTCTCTTTCTTCGCCTCTAGTTCCCAAGAAACTGGAAGTGTTTCGTTTGTTCATGGAGCCCCACCTTCTCTTCATAAAATTGGTGTAGGACTATTTAAGGATACTTCCCTAATGGGCACCTTTTCATTACCATCGCCTGCGACATTAGCGGAAATTTCAAATATAGAGACCTGCAATATGATATCTTCCACTTCATCTAACTTTAGGAAGATTCCCAATGATTCTGAAGTAGTTAGGCTGGGAAACATCATGTCGCTAAGTCCAATTGAAATAAAATAGCAATCAATTTTCTTGGCTTATGCGGCCAATCCAAATCCTTTGTCGCCGACTGTTTCGGTTGATCATTCTTTCGATTTTGGTACTTCTGCTAAGCCTTCTTCACGCATATTCTTGATTGATGAGAGCACTCTGGAATCCATGATGTGATCTGAATTTATGCAGGAACTAAACAGAATACACATATAACCAGAAATACCAAGGTGAGGTGGAAATAACACTTCATTTAATTAATATCAAAGAACTGAAATTTGTTTACAGATAGAATGGAAATAAACTAGCTAGGGCATTGATAGCTTATCTCTGAGAAGAGATGTGGAGGCTACAGGCCTCTAAAATCTGTGTTACAATGAGGTTGGAAGGCCTATATATTATTTAGAAATAATGGAAAACCATAAACATCCAAAAACCAAACCGTAGGAGATGAAACACCATACTATGGGCCTCGTCAGGGTAAATTGGTACATCAATTTCCCAAGGTCGTAACTTTGGGATACTATCTCCATTTGATGCACATGGTACATCATTAGAAAGATCTGTATGAGGACTATAGTTGTTGATGAAAAATTTAAAGTTTGAAATAGACTCATATTTGTTGAATGTTTAATGCCCAAAAAATGTCGTTTAGGGCCTCAAAACAGCTTCAGAAGTTCAGGACCCGAAAAACTGCCAAAAATAGTAATTTTTGCTACAATTAAGGAAACTGAAAAATTGAAAGAAAAAATGGTGGGGCTCCAAGTGGAATATTTGGGCGGCCACCAATATCCACCTGGATCATTCCTTCCCCCTTAGGAAGTAATGGCCCCCATTGCGTTGAGTTCCTCCATGAGATTAGGAAACTTCAGTTGAACTTAGTCCCTCATGAGCCACTTGCCCTGGTGAAGGAGTTGGCCTGCTTTGACAACTCGATATAGCTAGATCCTCTACTGGCAGGTGGTATTGATATTTTTGTTGATAATCTGATCAATGGTGGCTTGTTCCATGCAGTCTGGGTTTTTCTCTGTTGGTGTGAGTTTTTCTTCCATGTCGGATGTGTCCAGTAGAGGTGGAAAATAGGGCCGAAGGTGGTCCACATTGAACACTAGGTGCAAACCAAGGAATGGTGGAATGCTAAGGTTCAAGGCATTGTCCCATACAACCTTGGTGATGGTGTATGGCCCATATCAGAGCGGGCATAGCTTGCAGTGGGGTCCAGCAAGGTGCTCCTTCTGCAAATGTAGCCACACTTTTTTGCCCACCTAGAAGTTTTGTTGCACCTGATGCTGATCATGCCACTACTTGTACTTAGCATTGGCTCTTTCCAATATGTCATGAACCTGTTGGGGGATGTGTTGAATTCACTCAATGAAGCTATTTTCCTTGGAAGCTTTAGACTAGACATGATCTAAATCATCCTGAGTAGCTGCAAATGACATGGCTACATCAATGGGACATAGTGGTTGGAATCCCAAGCTCACCTAAAAGGGGATGTGGTCGGTTGTGCTATGGAGGGCCCAGTTATAGCTATTTTATACATAGGGGAGGCTCTCATCCCATGTGTGTGGATGCTTTAAGTTGTACATGCGCAGAATGTGTACGATCATCCTGTTCACGACCTCTTTCTAGCCATCAGTTTGGGGATGGAAAGCTGTTGACTTGGTGAGCTTGATTTTGAACATTGACTAGAGGCTGGACCAAAATTTACCAAGGAACCTGTTGTCCCAATCTGAGATGATACACTATGGGATCCAAAAGTGTACCCACACTCGTTCAAAGAAGAGTTTAGCAGTGACTTATGTTGTGATATTCTTCTTGGAGGCCATCATAATGGCCATCTTTGATAATCTGTCGACGACCACGAAAACATAGTCATTTCCATGCTTATTAGAAGGAATGCCCAACTTGTAATCCATGGAAATCGATTCCCAAGGTCGACTAGGGGTAGGCAACGGAGTATAGAGCCCTTGCTTCTTGATGGTAAATTTGTAAATGACACAGGCAGTGCAAGATATGATGTACTTCCCGAAATCATGTCGAAGGTTTGGCCAATAGAAATAATTTTGCAGTACTACCACTGTTTTCTCGGCCCCAAAATACCTAGCAACCTAACTATAGTGTGCTTCCCAAATCATCTTAGCACGCTCACTTGAAGGAACACAAAGGTTTCCTAGGTGACAGAGTAGTACATCTTGGAGGTGAAAATTTGGAACTCGGTTACCCTCCAAGAGCGTCTTGTATGTGTGGCTGAATTCTAGAACGCTCTTGTAGAGAAGTAGCCAATGATAAGTCTCAAGTCCACAAGAGTTGAGCACGGTGGTTATCGCCGTGATCGGGGGTCGGCTGAGGCAATCTGCAACAATATTCATGTTTCCCTTCTTGTAATTGATGTTCAAATGAAACAATTGTAGATATGTGGACCATTTCTGATGGCGATCGTTCTGGAACTTCCATTGTGTCTGTATGAACTGAAGGGGTCGACGATCTGTGTGGATGATCGTTTCCTTTCCCAAAATGTAATGCTTCCATTTTCGGCAAGGTTGCATAATGGAATACATCTCTTTGTCATAAGTGGGATACTTCCAGACTGTGTTGGATAATGTCTCACTATGATATGCCATTGGATGCCCCCATTGAGTAAGAAATGCCCCAATAGCATAGTCAGAGGCATCTGTCTTGATCTCAAACGATTGTTGCAAGTCTTGTAATGTGAGCACTGGGGTGGAGCAGAGGTGATGTTTCAATTCTACGAATGCCTTCTATTGAGATTTTGACCAAAAGAATTTTTCTTTTTCTCCTCCCTTGGTGACTTGACTCAAGGGAAAAGTGATATGAGAGAATCCCAACATGAACCTACGATAGAAATTAGAAAGACCCAAAAAGCTGTGAAGCTCTGTTAGAGTGGTTGGGGTTGGCCAATCCCGAATGACTTGGATCTTGGTTGGATCCACATGCACCCCTCGCTCATCAATAATGTATCCTAGATACTGAACCTGGGTCATGCCAAAATTTCACTTCTCCAAATTGGAACACAACTTGTGTTGCCGCAGTGTTTGGAGGACCTGTCGGATGTGGTGGAGGTGCTCTTCTCAAGTCTGGTTGAATATCAGGATGTCATCCAAGTACACTAATACAAATGAGTTGGTGAATGGCTGCAATATGTCGTCCATTAGCCTCATGAAGGTTGTGGGAGCATTCGTTAACCCGAAAGGCATGACTAGCCATCGAAAAGGCCCTCCTTAGCTTTGAATGCAGTCTTCCACACATCAGACGATTCGATTGGTACATGGTGATACCCAGAATTCAAGTCGATCTTACTGAAATATTTTGTCACTTTGAGTTTGTTATGTAACCAGCTCCAAAAAAATAAGGAAAGAGAGATCAATGCCTTAGAAATAAGCCACTGCGAGGGGGGAACCTCCTTTACATTACATAAATGAACAATTCTTGGATGATTAAAATGACAAGACATCCTTTCTATATATAGGATTCCATGGGGTCACAATATAATCCTAGTCGACCTAACAATAATAATGTAAGGGCACAACAATAACAATAATGGGGTTTTATGGGACACAATAATAACAATATGGGGGCTACAGGGGTACAATAATAATAATAAGGAGGGATACACTAACAACAATAAGGGGATACACTAGTATTATAGGGACCTAACATGCCCCTCTACTTCAAACAAGTGTTTCCCTCAATGCTTGATTATTTCTTGATGCTTTTGTATAAAATTCTCATCCTCCAATGTGGAATCTTCAACGAGTAAGTTCTTCCACTTGATGAGATACTCTGAAATTGATCCATTTTGTAGTTCTCGAGTTCTTGTCTTTTTGACTGCTTCAAAAATTATTTCACTGTGATGTTGATATTCCTGTTGTTTCATTCAATGTTGATCTTCCTGTTGTTCCACTACTTTATCATCTATATTAGCTTTCATTTGATCCTTCAAAACATCCAAATTAGCCTCAAATTTTTCTTTTAAACCATCTATGTCATCTTTGATTGCTCTTTGTAAGATCAAAATTTGTTGCACTTGGTAACGTACTTTTGATATATCATACTACAATTCTTCCTCTTCATGCATCACAATATAAATTTTTGGAGGCTTAATGGGTGTGGAATTATTTTTGGGAGGCATTATATAACTCAATACTAATATCTATTCTTCAATATGCCCTTGGAATCAATTCAAGCTTATTTTTCAAACAAGACTTATGTAATTTGAAAAACAAAATACACATCCTTTTCTTGCTTTTGAGGAGTTCGATATTGAAACTGAATTATCTCTGTGATTTCCGATCTTCAATATCTAAAATTCGGTCCTATAGTAGCCCTATGAAGCTTCTTTACAATTCCACAGGTCTGACCTAATTTGGATTTTTAAAGACAAAGTTATACCAAATCTCCCACAATGACCTAATTATGGACTGGTTCAGTAGAGTGAACTTGTACGACGTACCACGTGTCACTGTTTCATCCTTTAGCTCTGAAAATGATACACAAGAAATTAAAGTCTGTGTACTTTTGGCCACATTTTAAAGAATTCCAATCTGATGCTCAGATAGATAGTTCTGATTATTTTCCCAAGGTCACTACTTTTAGATGAAATTTAGGTGCCTACAAAAACCCTAACTTCCACAGATCATATTTCAGAAAATATTATGAACCAAGATCTAAAATTTTTACAAGTTCCTCAGGATTTCGGATTCTCGTGGTAAAAATTTCAGCTTCTGAACCTTGATAAAAAAAACGTTATAGCAAAAATTTCACAATGACATGTTTGGAGCAGCGAAACCCTAGAATCCAAAGCTATGATACCAAATGTTATGAAACTAGTTCAAAAAATAAAAGGAAAGAGAGATCAACACCTTAGAAATAAGCCACTTCGAGGGGGAAACCTCCATTACATTACATAAATGAAAAATTCTTGGATGATTCAAATGAAAAAACCTCCTTTATATATATAGGAGTCCATGGGGTCACAATATAATCCTAGCCGACCTAACAATAATGATGTAAGGACACAATAATAACAATAGTATGGTTTTATGGGGCAAAATAATAAAAATATGGAGGCTACAAGGGTACAATAATAATAATAAGGGGGCTACACTAAAAAAAATAAGGGGATAAACTAGTATTATAGGGAGCTAACAGAGCTGGTCCAGAAGGTCATCAATATGTGGGATTGGGTACCTATTCCGGACAACGATCTTGTTCAGCACCCGATAGTCAATACAAAGTCTCCAAGTCCCATCCTTCTTCTGCACCAACACTATTGGGCTCCCACATGGAGATGAAATTGGTCGGATGTGACCTTTCTGCAGTAGCTCCTGAATCTTCCTCTTGATTGCATCGTTCTCTAGAATAGAGCGCCGATAGATCGGTCCATTGGGTAGAGACGCACCTAGGTTAGATCGATGGGGTGCTTGACCTCACAGTGGAGTGGCACCCCTGCGGGTGAGGTGAAGATGTTCTCGTACTCCTCCATGACCTTGTTCGTTTGTTTTTGTCGTGCAGAGGATCCCTATCTGGAGTTCGTGGCCACAATCTTCTTCTTTCCCTAGGTGCGAATCATGAGGAAAATAAATTTCCCGATTTTGGAAATGAGATTACTATATTTTTTTGTAGTAACCAAAGAGATAGCAGTAGGAGCTGGTACCTTTGGTATCCTGTACAACTTATTGCCCAAAGTAACAATAACATCACGAGGTCGGGACTCGTACACAACATGTCACTTCCACAAGTATGGTTGGCCTAATAATACATCAAAAACATCAAGAGATGCAATGTCACATAATACCTCATCGATGAAGGGATTGATGTTGTAGGGTAGGCGACATTGCTGGCAGACACAAAGATCACTTCCTTGGTGAAGCCACTCGATGGTGTAGGACTGTGGGTGTGCTATGGTCGGCAAGCCCAACCGCTTCATGACCTCTGCTGAAATGAGGTTCTTTTGGCTCCCATTGTCAACAATGAATTGTAGCGGGGAACCCTTTACCCACATCTGGGAGTGGAAGAGTTGCTCCTCCTCCTCTGGATCTTCAGGTTATTCCTTTTGGATCTTCATGGTGGCAACAGTGGCATTGGGCTCCACATTGATAATCTACTTCCCTATGTCATTACCCTTCTCAGGTTTTGATTCAAAGTCGTCGTATGCATCTAATTCAAAAGCCTTCATCTCGGCTATAAGTGACTACTTGGCCCGACACTCACTTGTGTTGTGAGTGGAGCTCTTATGGAACTCATAACACTTTCCTGTGTCCTTCTTCGGCTTCGTGGTGTTGTTATTTGCTTATAGCTTTGGCATGTTGTCTTGGGCTGCCATGCCTTGGATTTCTCCTTTGTTTTGCGGTTTGGGGGCACCTTTCTCTTGCTTTTGATTCGCAGATCCAAAGTATCACTTTTTCTTTTTGAATTTCCGCTCAATCTTGGCAGCATGCCAATATGCGGTACTAAGCGAGGAGATGTCGAGGAACTCCATTTCCTCCTGAATGTATCTGTGAAGACAACTGCGGTACTTCAACACCAAATGTTTCTCTGAATCTTTGATACCCAAATTTGTGTGTAGGGTATGGAAAAAATTCATCAACTCATGCACATCTTGATCCCTTTGTTGTCGCAACTTAGTCCATTGTATGTGCTTGTCCTCATAGCTCCCCACGAGATAATATTGTTCCTTGATGGTGTCTCAGAAATAATTCCAAGTGGGTACAGTTGACAATAGAGAGGGTTCCCCCTCATAATTTTTATTAGAGTAGGTTTCCCACTAGTCCTTAACATGGGGGGCGACTTTGAGGAGTGTAAATATAATCTTCTCCTGGTCAAAAACGTCATGGACCGAAAAATATCCCTCTAATAGATTCAACCATATATCTACGACATCTACATCTATTTGGCCATAAAATATGGGAATTAAAATTTTACTTGTACCTTAAAAGGGGTTGTGCCTCCAAAGTGGCTGCTAGATGCATATGTGCCGCTAGTGGGCAGTCGTTGAAGGATTTTGGCAAAGTTATCCATCATCGCGTTCCTTTGTTTTTCAAGGGCCTCCTTGAGCAATATTTTGATAGGATCTCCTACTCCCTCATCTTTATTGTTGTCCCCCATGGGCATTCATTGTGGTTTGCAAGGATGATCTTGCAAAGGTTCAACCAGATCGAGCCCTAACTCCTTATACCCTGGTCTCATTGGGGATATGCAAAGAAGGATCGAGAAAGAGAAGGCTGATCTGATACCGTTGATCCAAATTTATGCAGGAACACAACAGAATAAACATATAACCATAAATACCAATGCAATGGAAATAACACTTCATTTCATTAATATCAAAGAGCTAAAATTTGTTTACAGACAGAATGGAAATAAACTAGCTAGGGTGTTGGTAGCTTATCTCTAAGAAGAGATGTGGCGACTACAGGCCTCTGAATGTTGTGTTACAATGAGGATCGAAGGCCTATATACTATTGAGAAATAATGGAAAAACCTAAACATACAAAAACCTAACCCTAGGATATGAAACACAAGACTATGGGCCCCGTCGTGGTAAATTGGTACGTTAATTTCTCAGGGTCGTAACTTTGGTATACTATCTATGTTTGATGCACATGATACATTGTTAGAAAGATATATCTGTGAATACAATTGTTGATATTGAATGTTTAGTTTGGAATATACTCAAATGCACCGAAGATTTCATTCCCAAAAAATTTCGTTTAGGGCCTCAAAATAGCTCTGGAAGTTCATGACCTGAAAAACTGCCAAAAATAGTAAATTTTGCTAGAATTAAGTAAACTAAAAAATTGAAAGAAAAAATGGTTGGGGTCCAAGTGGAATACACTAGTAAAAAATGATGAAATTAATGACTAGGCGACTAAAAATGTTAGTCACCCCAATTATTTCAAGTGAATTACTACTAAAGTTGAGTAATTTTAAGTGATCGAACTAAAAATGACTAACTTAAATGACTAATTTAGTCTTGGAATAAAATATACGACTAGATAATAAGTGACTAAACTAAAAGCGACTAACTTAAATGACTAATCTAGTCTAGGGATAAAATATATGACTAGATAATAAGTGACCAAACTAAACACGACTAACTTAAATGACTAATTTATTCTAGGATTAAAATATATGACTAGATAATAAGTGACAAAATTAATAATGATTAATGTAAATGACTATTATAGTCCAAGAATAAAAATATGGCCAAGTAACAAGTACAACAAGTATATGAATTAGTCAATTATGTCGGTAATTTTAACTGTGTCACTCCATAAATGGAAAATTTCAATTTTCGTACCAAAGTGTTACATTTCACTATAGGTGTCTATGAATCCATTTGCAATGTTAAAATTTAGAGACAAAGGGGTCTTTGAATTTACAATGTTAAAATTATGAATACCCTTTTGTCTCTAAAGTTTAACAATGCAAATGGATTCATCTACAATTCACATAATTGCATGTATCATCTATCAACTTTACACTAATGCCTTCATTATAATTTTAGCAATTAAGGTAATATTTAGATAGTCAAATTAATATTTATATTTATATTTAATATTTGGCCATCAAGTTTAATTTTTAAACTTCATTGATTTATGTCAAAAGTGTGAGTCATTTTAAATCTAAGGTTAAATCTTCATATTTACATTTAATAAATACATAAATATAACATTTCTTGTGTTAAACGTGTGAGTTGTTTTAAATCTAAGGTTAAATCTTCATATTTACATTTAATAAATGGATAAATATAGCATTTCTTATGTTAAACATGTGAGTTCATTTAAATGTAGTATAAAATCGTCATATTTACATTTGATAAATACTAAATAGATAAACCTAAAATATAAATTTATAGGCCTATTTAGTAAATAGGACCTAGGTATGAAAATTTATTAATTTAAGTATGATCCTTAATTAATTTTTTAATGATGTATGAACCTTTGTTTTTTTGTAAGTCAATGTTATATTCATGTAGGAAAGAAGGAGTACATATAGCCACTTAGAAAATAGGTGTTCTCACCCTGACTAGGTTTGTTGACAAAAAAATTGCATGAGATGCAAAAAAATACAAAAGAGAGACTAGGGACATTGTCCATAAACGGTTGGGCCAGAGGCGCCAAAACACATATAAAACATAAAGAACACCAAATAGCATACTAGGTGTCCAACGTAATGGATGCAGGGTTGTCCAGGGTTGTTCCTAGATGCGGTGGAGGATAAAAATCACACTGACCGTGCCCTTTAAAGTGCATCAACCAAGTCTCCAACTTTTCTACTTTCTCAATGCGTTTATTTTGGCCTCACCAAACCACTACCAGTCTCTCCTGGACTTCACATTAGAAATAGTGCATTCAGTCCAATGTTTCCATATGTTGATCTGTATGCTCCTCACGACAGACTCTCTCAATTGTGTCTGTAGAAATTATACAATATGCATGTATATTACTGGATTCTCCTAATCTAACAATTTAATCCTTATGTTAAATACATATAAATCTTTCTACTTAATTCTTTGCGGAAATTAAATCGTCAATTGCAAACACATGAAGAAAAATCAATCACACATAACAAGATGTTTTACCGAGAAAGCTTAAAGCTAAAAACCCCAACTATCATATATTATGTATATCATGGACCATGAAACAATCTCATACAAAGCTCTAACTCCAAGAGCTCTCAGTACAATATACAATCGTCTCACACTATCATACAAAAATTGGTTCACACATGCACCAATTTACTGCTTCCTAATAGCCTGCCTCCACTGCGCAATCCCTAATGGTCAAGAACCTCTGAATGATTTCTCGATATGGCCAACCTTGACTGTGCAATCCTCATAAGCATCTCCAATGTGTGTGTGACTACATTGAATGCATCAATATAGTCACAATTGATAGTCAACCATGCCCTTTCACCTATCTCTCCACTGGGTCTCCACTGGATCTGACATGCAAGTAGTTAACTGCTGTATTTGTTCAGTTGCAAGTAAGACACTAATTGTGAATTAATTCACTCATCTTTCACTAGTGTATGTTCAGTTACAACTAGCACAACTCATTTTAACTCAATGAACTGAGTTAAACTAAATAACAATTCACATAACTACTCTTCCAACTCTATTACAACTTGCCACTATCAGTTATAACGAAGTCCTCCATGCATGAGTCACCAACCACCTTAGGAATTGCGTAATTCCTTCAGCCCACTGATGTCCCACATCTTTTCACTGAAATAAAGTGCTCCATGAGAATAAGTTACTATTTATTGTCTGATTATTATTAAGGGTTAATAATAATCGACATGCATTCTATTTTTAGATTAGCGATCTATAAATAGACTTCGCCCATCTTCTAAAAATAGAAATTCATCCAAAGATAGAATTTTCTCAATCATCTAGAATCAACATTCCACTATAAATAGAATATGCTCATCCATTCTAAAAATAGACACACACATAAAAATAGCTTGTGTGGGCCCCACCTAGTGAAGGTTCTTGTTTTTCACTAGGATCAAGGAATGATGTTTCCGGACGCCAATTTCACTGTTTCTTGTTGCAATCTTCAACACTCCCTCTCAAAAATAAAGGAATGTCTTTGCATGTGACATGCAACTCAAAGCATTCGCCCTGCAACCTTTGCATGCAATACTTCCGAAACTGAACAGCCTCCAAACAACTGAATCAGTATGATGCATCTGTCATCAAAGTCTTTTGACTTCTGCTTAGCTACTGCACATGTCTTCAAGAACCACTGCGTTATTGAACTCTGCACCCATGCACTCTGCACTTGCTACCAACTTTGATCTGTGCTCTAGTATCCGACACTGTCACTTTGATCTAACTGCATCAATCCAACTGATCCTGCTACTACTGCTCTGTGGGCTCCTCGTAGCTAGGTTCAATTCATGAGATCCACACCATTTCCATGAATCCTACCCATAAATTTCTTCTTAGGATTATCCATGCATGTCGCCCCACCTCTCACCTGGTGGTATAGCTGCATGCACTCCCTCTGCCCATCTGGCATGGAATTTATCTACATGAGTGGTTGCTCCCACTCCATGATCCTCATCTTGTAGTTGCTCCACATCTTGAGGTTCACTCTTACCTGCATGCAAATCCTGCTCCCTCTCAAGCGTTAATTGCATGTCTTTCTCGCACTTCCCAATAGTAGGAAGCTCCGTAGAAATCCCATATACTTCAAGTCTATAGAGATTCTTAACTCGAATCCCAACCTTCTTGGCTTGCCCTGTTGCTTTGTGTCGCAGGAAAAAATTTCCTTCACTAAAGACAACATCGTAGCCTCTATCCTCTAACATTGTGACTGAGATTAAATGCTTTTTTAAACTTGTAACATGCACAACATATTTTAAATGAAAGAGTTTACTTGATGCCCTTTGAAAGGTAATGGTACCAATTTCGGCCTTACTGTATCGTCCATTGCCACCCAACTAAATATGCATCTGGAGATCTTTCTCCTCCAAGTCACTGAAAATTTTCTCATCTCCCGTCATGTGAAAGGAAGCACCACTATCAAAGTACCACCCCGATCCAAATGCACTAGAAACCATGCATGCGATCAATGAGAAGTCAAGCTCAAATTGCGAGGCAAGAGCCTCACCAGCTACTGCTCCAACAACCATATTTTTCTTCTTCTTATGTGGACAATTTGTGGCAATATGTCCATACCCGTGACAGTGAAAACACTTCACTTTGGACATGTTGTGCTCCTTGCCATCTTCACCGGCCTCAGATTTAGAATGGATTTTCTTCCCCTTCTTCTTATTCTCCTTGGAAAACAAAGCACAATCCTCTTCATCATCATGCATTGATGAAGAGCCATCTCTGGTGTTCCACCTGAACTCCTCCTCCAGTAGATCTGACCACAGTCGTTCCCAATCTGGAATTTTTTCCTGTCCGTTGACAGAGTCCTGATAACTGTGCCAACTCTTAGGAAGTCCCAAGAGAGGAAATATCACCAAATCATCATCAACAACACTTATTCCTACACTCCCAAGCTCATCCCCACGTTGGACAAACTTTGTTAATTAGTATACCGAAATAGTGTCGTTCTTCTCCATCTTGATTTTTCTGAGTTTATGCTTCAGCGTCAATTTCCTATGGTCGCTACTGCTTTGGAAAAGATCCGTCAAAGCCTTCCAAATTGCAAATGGAGTGGCTTTCCCATGAATTCTTGAGAAAATATGGTCTCTCACACCTTCCAACAGAATCCTTCTCTCCCTTGCTACTTTCTTTTTCCACGCGTCAAGTAATGCAGCATCCATCGAAGTAGGCTTAGGAACATCGCTATCGATGAACTCCTTCAGACCATTATCTTCAAGCACCACCTCCATCTTGTCCTTCTAGGTTATGTAGTTCGAGCTTCCCTCGAGTGCATACTCCAACTGCAACCCATTGAAATCCATTTCAATTGTATACTCAACTCTCGCATCGAGAAATTCTTGCAGCAATTTCGAATTGTTTCCACCAGCACAAAACTCAGCACCGCTTCAATATTAAAAATCTTCAGTGATTAACACTGCTCTGATACCATGTAGAAACTATACAATATGCATGTATATTACCAGATTCTCCTGATATAACAATTTAATACTTATGTTAAATACATAATCCTTCTACTTAATTGTTTTTGGAAATTAAATCGCCAATTGCAAACACATGAATAAAAATCAATCACACATAACACGATGTTTTATCAAGAAAGATTAAAGCTAAAAACCCCAACTATAATTTATTATGTATATCATGGATCATGAAACAATCTCATACAAAGCTCTAGCTCTAAGAGCTCTTAGTACAATATACAATCGTCTCACACTATCATACAAAAATTGGTTCACACATGCACCAATTTACTACCTCCTGACAGCCTGCCTCCACTACGCAATCCTTGATGGTCAAGAACCTCTGAATGATTTCTCAATATGTCCAACCTTGACTGCGCAATCCTAATAATCATCTCCAATGTGTGTGTGGATGCATTGAATGAATCAATATAGTCACAATTGATATTTAACCAGGCCCTTTCACCTATCTCTCCACTGGGTCTCCACTGGATCTTACATGCAAGTAGTTAACTGCTGTATTTGTTCAATTGCAAGTAAGACACTACTTGTGAATTAATTAACTAATTAATTCACTCATCTTTCACTAGTTTATGTTCAGTTACAACTAGCACAACTGAGTTTAACTCACTGAATCGAGTTAAACTAAATAACAACTCACATAACTACCCTTCCAACTCTATTACAACTTGCCACTATCAGTTATAATGAAGTCCTCCATGCATGAGTCACCAACCACCTTAGGAATTGCGTAATTCCTTCAGCCCACTGATGTGCCACATTTGTTCACTGAAATAAAGTGCTCTAAGAGAATAAGTTACTATTTATTGTCTGATTATTATTAAGGGCTAATAATAATCGACATGCATTCTATTTTTAGATTAGCGATTTATAAATAGACTTCGCCCATCTTCTAAAAATAAAAATTCATCCAAAGACAAAATTTTCTCAATCATCTAGAATCAGCATTCCACTATAAATAGAATTTTCTCATCCATTCTAAAAATAGACATACACTTAAAAATCTCTTGTGTGGGCCCCACCTATTGTAAGTGCTTATTTTTCACTAGGATCAAGGAATTATGTTTTCGGATGCCAATTTCATTGTTTCTTGTTGCAATATTCAACAATGTCCACTCTTTCCATCAGGGCGTTGATAAGTGCATGACAGTTCTCTAGGCAACAATGTTGGAGAACCTGCCCCTCATTTACCTTAGATCAATCAAACCCACAATTCCCCTTGCCACCACGATCTACTCTCTCTCGACGACTCTGCTTTTGAACCCTCAAATCCCCAACTCGATTGTCCCCTCGCTTAACTCCTCCATGACCCCCATGCACACCCACACTAGCAAGTCACGCCTGCCCCGTAGTCTTTCCACCCCGACGTGGAGTTTCCATGATTATTTTTGAGTCTGCCACCCCCACAGGGCCATGGACGACAAGGGAGTGAGAACACCCACACCACACGGAGGGCTTCATAATTCGCCAAGGTCGAGGAACTCCGCTGTGTGTAGAGTCTAGATACTAGAACCCCCACCGTAGAAAACAAACACCACAAAAAAAGGAGCCAAATGTCGTCACCCACCGTCGCAGGGAAGCACAGAGAAACCTCTCACTACCAAATAAATACTTCCACCACCAGGAAAACCAAATACCATCACCCACCAAACCAACACATGGAAAACAAATGATGACAAGGTAGTCGATGCCTAAGCGTAACTTACCCCAGGGCAGTGACCAGCCTCCAAATTCTCCACATAGAGACCACACACCAATCCACCAAACACCGTCACACCCACATCGGAGGGCATGAAGTTTGGAAAAGAAACTGTTTTTCTGCCACCACCCTCGAGGTTTCCCAGACTGTAGATTCTAGCTTCCTCTCTTAGCACGAAAAAATAGGCTCACCGAAAGCCAAGAAAAATGGAAATGAGTGTTTTCAATTCCTATCCTCAACCCAAATGCAGACAATGGCTAATAAATTGAGCAACAGGGACTGATAGAACACATCGCACCAGCAAATGCCCACGACAAGCACATACAAGCCACTCCCTTTGTAAAACTTCATGCGACATTTACGCTTCCTCTCTGGAGGAAACCATAAGGACCAACACCAAACCAGAGTGAGGAGTCTAATATCAAGCTCCCTCATCTTCCGTCGCCTTATCATTTCGCCATCTTTGAACTCCAATGCCAGTTATTTTTCACACGAATTGCCAATGTGAGGACAGTAACTCTCCCGCTGCATGTGTTATGGTGAACATACCAGGAGTACCGTCCCTCAACCTCGCTCCACTTATATTTACTCATGCGAGATGCCTTCCACGTGTTGCTCAGAGCTCACCCCCATCGGGGAGTATTGTATGAGCCTTTGTAATTTAGTTATGAACCTTAATTAATTTGTTAATGGTGTATGAAATTTTATTAATTGTTTGATATGAACCTTGGTTAATTTTTAATGGTATTATGAACTTTTGTTAATTGTTTAGGTATGAATTTTATTTATTTATTTAATAATATATAGAACTTTATTAATGGTTATAAACAAAGGTTTATATAACAACCTTTATAAAAACCACCTATATATGTTGTAACAACCTTGCCAACTTATTTAGTGGGTTACACATCTATTTCACATTTCTTCGTTGTCTTGCAAAGTGGTAGTGCCAAGGATAGGTTATGAACTTTGATCAAGGAATCTTCACTAATTAGTACCACTACCAAGTTTCATTCATGCAACTTATCAAATGTCTTAAATTTACTTCACATAACTTATCATGGTGCTTACATTACTTGTCTAAACCTCTAATTGAGACTACAACCCTCCAACATCTCTAACTATACAAACTCTTCAACCCTTATTAGAGTATTCTTAGACGTGCACTCATGCCTGAATCAAAACATAACAATAACATCCTGAATGTGCATGCTCACTCCCTCTTTTAATGCCTTATGGAAACCACATTATCACACTTCTTAAAATGAAATGTTTCCATCTTAAGGAAAATCACCTACTTTGCTTATAACAACCTAAACTATGCGAGTGAATAGGAGAGAACTTCATTTTCTCAAGATCAAAACATAAGGTCTTACAACCTCATTTGTGCATAAATTTGAATATATTTAACCTAAAGAAGGATATCTATCCTACTCATTCCACATTTGACATATGAATTTTAACAAACTAACACTTGTTTTTAACTATTTTTAACATTTGTTGTAGGTTGGCTTAGGTGAAGAATGATACTGGCTAATTTCAAACTAAATGTGCCATAAAGTAGAGTAGATGCAAATAATCTTTACATTATATAATGATATGTTAGTGATCAAATGATGTTGATGTCTTTGGAAATAAACTACAAATATTGTCTTCACAAAAGACTGGATAATTGGATATACATTACCTAAGCATGTCATAAGAGATAACACATTATTGTATTATCATTTAGTATTTTGGCATATCAGAGGGTAATTCAGAGAAAGAAAACATCATTTTTTTTGTTGTTGAACATAGGTAGGGATCACTTAGTTTATTGGATGGAAGTACTTAGTTAACATGATAAGATAATATTTGATCCTTTTGGGAGCTTGATAGATCCATATTTCAAATAGATCTAGGTTGCTTTAATTATTAATAATTGTAGTTATTATCATTGCTTTATTTTTATTATTTTTATTTAATCTAACCGAGTCCAAATAATTTATTCTATTATTATTATTATTATTTATGTAATTTAACTATGTTAAAATATTTATATAACATAACATTACAATGTCTCTTCCATATTGAGTTAGAGAGCTCCTCTTGGTGCAACTAGGATTGTGTGAAGGTCCATTGAACTTGAATGCCCTTGAGATAATTTAATTCCCCCAAAAATGGTTTCCATCCTCAACTCTTACCATAAAATTTGAACAAAAACATGGTGTGATCTAAACCCCACTCAAACCAACAACTTTAGTCTTCACGATAAATTTAAATTACTAATCAATAAAAGTACAACTAATGATAACAAACATGTTTTCTTACAATAAATTTGATCTGATTTTATGATGGTTTAAATATGCAATTTAATTCCCCCGAGGGGTAAGTGTTAGGACCACCAGGTGCTCGTATATTGCAAGTATCCTAGCTTTTATTGACAACCAATATGAAATTTCTTCAATTACTATTACACTTGAATCCATATGACTCAACCATCAATCTTTTTGTTTTGCTAGCTACGTTTAGCTTGGGCTTGAGCTAAACTATTTATTAGATGGAAGAATATAGATCCACCCATTTATTGGATCCCAGAAGACCAACCCACCTACAATGGGATGCTTATCATCGGGTGGCGGGATCATGTGAGGATTTGAAAGGTCTGGACACCCTTTGAGAATTTAATTATCCAAAAGTGGCTTCCATCCTCAACCCCTCACCATAAGGTTTCAACCTGTGACGTGGTTGAGACTAAACCCCAGGTAAAATAATTGGTCTACACCTCATGGGTTAATCACCTAATATCACCCAATATCAAATGGTGATCTAGAACTTATAGACAGAACAAAGAGAACACCTCTCAGCCATAAAATCTAATATGAAGGAGCAACCTGCCACCACAATAAGTGCATGGCATTAGTTTCCAATGGGTTGTATATATTATTATTATCCAATTTTAAGGTCACTGCAAACACCAAATCGGTGTAGGAGACCCGCTTGTATGTGAGACAAGGGACCCACCTCCTAGCAACCATTTGACTGCTAAGTCTACTAAGTCTAGGAAGACATATATACTCTATGCTCTCTTAGGAGAAAACACATGATGTTAACCATTAGGCCCACTCAAAAAAATAGAGAATGCTAGTCTTTGCATACTAGTTACAAAAATAACAAAAAAAATGTTTTTGAGTTTCCAAAAAAAAAAAAAACAATTCTAAAATACAATTAATTATCAAGTGCATTACTCTTAATGCTAATTACATATGCATGGTTTTTCACACTCTTAATGCTAATTCACATGTGCATGGTTTTTTACACTATTAATTTGCTTTCATAGAAATAAATTTAGATATTAAAAAAATATATGATAAATAAAATAAGGTTTCTAATTTTATAAAATTTGAAAATTTGAAAAAAATAAATATTCTTCTATTTTTCAATAAATAAATAAAATAACTATTTTAAAATAATTATCAAATTTATTTTTTAAATTTATAAAATGTTTTTAACAATTAAATCTTAAATTTATATAATGTACATACATTAAAAAAAAAACATAACAACTTATAATTTCTATGCACATATATATATATAGGTGTGTAATATACAAAAGGTAAAGAAATACATTATGGGCTAGGTAGAATAGTTTCCACATGTTCCCTACCCCAGCCCGAACACAAATTTACATAAAATATTAAAAAATTAATAACGCTTTTAGAAAATAACAACCCAGCAAAAATACGTTTACTAAACTTCACAGCACATCACCGTAAACAGTTATGAGAAAGTTTTAAACTTAAAAAACGGGCAAAAGACCCTCTCACGGGCATTTTGCCAGTCAAATTCCAACTCTGCCGGTGAGGGAAATCTGTGTTTTTTTTTAATAGGGGTGAGATTGGGCGGGAGTCATTTTTCAAATTGAAATTCTCAAATAACTATCAGTATCAAACAAAACAAAAGGTTGCGCGGGAGTGATTTTTCATCGTGAAATTTTCAAACGATGGGTTGCGCGGGTGGTGAAATTCTCAAATAGGTATCAGTATCAAACAAAGGGTTTCGTGTTTTACATTTTGTGGTTTGCTTCATCCAACTTTCAATGCAAGATCACCTGCTGCAACGAATTCTACATATCAAATACAGTTTTAGGGTGTGGAATTAAAACCTGGGGAGGTTCACAGCTATGATCCTGGAGATGGTAAATATCTCCACTTATGGAAAGCAGCCCTGGGTCAGATTCAGAGTGAAAAAGAAAGTGAGAGAGTTCTCTTCAATGTTCCTGTTGATAACAAGAAATTTTTTCTTGATGCACTTGCATACGGGAAATGCGACCAGTTTTCGCAGGATATTAGGCTTTCTATACCGTTCAAGCTTTGACACAGTTGCACCACAGAAGTGTCACACAGGTATGTTTTGTATCCATTTTTCAAAGCTTTGAAACCAGTTTTGTTGCCATGAAGAATTTAATTTTCCAGATGAGACCAACATTTCCTGTTTTGCAACTAAATCTAGGTGTATGTCTCTCCTTTCTTTATAGATGCTCAACATTGGAAATTTTTTTTTTTCCTCCCAAAAGCCAAAAGCCTCCAATGATAAAATCATTGGAGGGAGCTGGGTCACATGAATCTGAGCTCTAATGGCTTCTTCCAGGGAGCATCATGCTCCCAAAGCAATAAATTAGAAAACAAAAAACACATATGTCGTTTTCATAATGGTGTGAAACCCCTAAATCCCAACTACCCATCCAATAAATATTTTTTGTTAGCATTTTTTAACTCTTGTATTTAGTTTACAATTCCGCAGGAAGCCTAAAATGTATGATCAATACGGAAATAATATAGTACCGTGTGGTCTATGGACCTTACCCTTGCGAATATTGAGCTTACCGAATCTCTTTTGGCACCATTGCAAATGATCTGTAATGATCCTGGACATCCTCAATACTCGGGATACTAATTTGATGTCCAAAAGGGCCATCAAGATCTCTATCCCTTTCCCTCTGGCCACAGTATCAAGCCTCTTTATCAAGCATCCCCTCTACTTTCAAGCTCTTGCACCTTCAACTCCTTATAATGCACACTTCTCCTCATGAAATGCAGGACAGTAGAGGCGTTGGGATCCTCTACCTCTTCATTTATGCACAAAAAATTCAGCATTTGGTGCTACACCAAACTACTTTTGTGCTTGTCAGACCTAAGACCTTCAAACTGGTTATTCTCTAAGAACCTCTGCAACAAAACTTGAAACTGCTGAAACTGATCTGCCAGTGGTCATAAAACAAATCCTGCTCTGATCCATACAATGCTGTACCCCGGAACTTTCTGTATTGCCAATGCAGAGCCTCCCAAGACAAGCAAGTCTGGCCGACATACACAGTCTCCAGGTCTTGTTGCACTCTCTTCAAGGATTCGTGAGAAGCATGTGTGACCGCATGCTTGTTTAGAATATATCTCTTCAACCTGGAAGTCACCCCTTTAGGCTTTCGGGTTTCATGGCTCTGAAAAACTTCTAATGCATAGGTTTACTGACTGTTAATCTTATCCAAGCAGCACATCCTCTCTCAGTATTTCTTGTTGAAATCTTCAATATAATCCTCTTCTGGCTCTGCTTTTCAGAATTATGATGGAGAATATGCCATTGAAGCTCCACTCTTGCTCTCCCAAACACTGGACTCGACTATATCAGACTCGATTTCTTCAGATATAATAGACAGATTGCCCACCCCGAATCTTTTTATTTCTAAACGAAGCTCCTCCATTAAAAAAAATTCATAATCTTCATCATCGTTTAGTGAGGGTTACCCATCAACAGAAGCCTCATGATCTCTGTCCTCAATTCTTACATACTCCTAATTCTCCTCCATAGCCGATGCATATTCATTAGAGTTGTCTTTAGTTACAGAATATTCACATATTTCAAGGTAACTATAAATATTTTTCAAACTAACAACTTCATCTCACCACCATGGCATAGAAAAATATAATTGCGGAACCAATAAAATGACTGATAAATCCCAGTAATAAATTAATCTGATGCTTGCAAGCCCAGTGATGGGAGGATGCTATTGTGATTGTCTGTATCATTATGCACTCAATGCCTTTGAGTTGCTAAAATTGGATCTTCCTTTCTGTATCCAATGCAATGTCGTGGATGCTGTCAATTTATAGGGAGGAGAAGAGCTATGAATACTAACATCATGCCCCTTCGTTAATACCGTGGGTGAATATGATGAAATAATAGGTCTATCTCCGTGAATACTGCGGTTGAATGAAGAAATGACAAATCTATCTCTCTGATGATGTGGGCAAGGCGGTAAATGACACTGTTGATTTCAGAATCGAAGTCCTTCAGGTCTGTAGGAGTTGAAGTCACCGACGATGTCATTGGATTTTGCGGTATAGAAGCGAACAATTGAGTTGATTTGGGCTGTTTGCAGAAACTCTGGTGCTGCTGTTATGTGTCTGAGACGAGATTGGGCACGAGTATCGGTGACAGAAGGGGTGGGATTTTAGATTTTTCATGAATTGATGAATCGGTATCTAGTTCTGTCTTTGGATTCTGAATTGTTGGGGTTTGGGATTTCTCATTAATTGATGAATGGGTACCCGAATGAAAGGCTGATACAATCTACTATCGAGCTCTGGAGTTTAAAATGTCTGTTTTTGTGAATATGTCGGGTGTTGCTTCTATAGTCTAGTTAGAAGTTTCTGTTTTTTATGAGCCTTTCAGTATGTATGTCATTGAAATTCCACGGATAGATAAATTATTACAGTTTTCAACTAGGAGATGGGGAATAAGATTGGATATATGATCGTTTTTGGTGGGACCTACTTCTCACTCCATCGGCGATAAAGTTTGTGATCGAAAAAACGACCTAAAACTCTTTTGGATGGATGCTGGACAGACGCTTCGAACCGTGATGCACATAGATGGAAGCCCAAGATAATAATAGCTGCTACTTTTGTGGAAGGATCCCGCGCGCCTCCTTGTTATGGAATGATCTTGCTTGCTAGAATTGAATCTGAGTCAACTCGATCAATTGCTTCTGAATCTCGATCAAATGCCTATGTCTGCCTTTGATCTTGATGCGCTTCTAGCATGGAGTGTAAGATTTGCCTTCCCACCATGGATCTGTTTTTTCACGCCCTTCTATCCACACGGGATATTGACATGCTTCGATGACATTGTGATCTTTACGCCCTCCTTTATATGCTTGGATTCAATCTCAACGCACCCTCAAAGACAGAGTGCGCTGCGTTGTCCTCTCTGTTGGCGGGGATATGAACTTGCTTTCCCACTCCTAAAGCATGGTTTATGAAATTGATTCGCCCGTATAGATGCCCATATCAGAAAGGCCAGGTTACCAGGCCGACCACCGGGGAAGAGGTTTTGACTTATTTTATACTTTTTATCTGCAATTACTACGTTTATTTATTTATTTCTTACATTTACTATTCATTCACAGAATTTCCACCTCTTTGACCTTGAAAAGGGGGCAGTATAATATGTATAGATCCCAACATAAAAGGCTCTCACGTATTTCCACTAATAGGAGAAGAATGACATATATAACTAACTGCTCTACTTCATTGTTAGCAACGAGGGGATTGATTGTAGTGTAGCTGATTAGTAAGAGTAGAGCTTATAAATTTCTATGGATTTCTGATGGCTTGAACAATAGCATGACAAAGATGAAGTTCGATTTGATTTGAATTACGGATCTAATTGATATGGTCAATCCCAACTTTGTTTAATACTAGGCATAATGAATATAATACGAGATCCTAGAAGGGGTGTCCCCAAGGTTCCATAAGTTAGGTGCATTCGCTTTCCGATGACTCATTCCGGAAAAGGAGTGCAAGGCGGAGGAGCCACACCCATAACCAGTATTTATGGGAGATGACTTGACTACCAAGATTGTCGGTTGATGTAATGTTCGACTGAGGTGGCATAATGGAAGGAGTGGGACAAGGCATGTTGCATATCCCAGGTCTAGCAAGGAACCTCATATTTGTGAGTAAGACGAATGATTGAGAACTGGATCTATCTCTAGCTCGTCTATATCCCCGAGATCTTCTCTCGAGACCTCCTTATATATGATCTCTTTACCATCCCACCAAGACGGACCTACGCGAACCATCCCACCAACAACTACGAACGCTCACCTCAAGCCCTGGCTTTCTCGGCCCCTCCTAAATCTGAGCCTAAGCAGGGCAAAGGAGAACACTAAAAATTCTATAAAAAGAAAACACTCACATGCATCTACTTTCATAAGGAGGGGCATCTCTTCAAGTCTTTCCTTGCTCGTCTTTAGAAAATTGAAGGGCTTGTGATTCCCCTAATTTCAATGACGTAATGACATATATAATATAGCGAATTCATGACTGGAAGACACAAATGGTAGAAGTGTGCGAAATCACACCCTCTTTTCACACTTAAATCATGTTATCATCATGGTATTTATATATAAATTCCTATTAAGATATCTGTCAATCGATATTTTTCCATTCTGAACCAACCTGCAGCAAAAGGCTTTGGGCTAATTCCTTCCTTTCCTTCCTACCTTACCTGTAACATGTCTGTCTCCCTTTCTCCTTCCGTCGGGGTTCTATCTGTGGACTCTCTCCAATGAAAGGCTTGGTCATTTTGAGTCTAAGTTTATTTTCAATTTTTGTTGACATTCATTATTTGTTGCTTAGATTTAAAAACTATCTAAGTAGGGTTTTTTTGCACATTTTCCAAACCATTTCCCCTACAACGAGCCCATTACTTAACAGTTACCCTTGCAATCACCCCCGCTTACGTGGCGATTTCCAGTTCATTATATGTGGGGAAGCAAGATATCAGAAATCCTTATTTATGCACCTAATAGCCCAAGTGCTGAAAGTCTATTTCCCTCTTTCTGCACTTAAAACAAATTTGAAGGGGCGAGCCATGACTACAATTTCATAGTGTTTGACGGAGTTTCAAGGTTGAACCTCCTAGCTAAACTTAGAAAGTGAGGTTTTTTTATCGAAGAATGTCCCATTTCCTATCTCCGAGACGTGACCTAAACGGCTGCTATTTCCTCGTAAGAGGAACTGAGAACATATCCATGGTGGAAAGTATCTTAGCTCATGGTGAAGGATGATGGTCTCTCATAAAGAGAATAAAAGAGTAGAGCTCATATGGTTGACACTTGTAACGAACCCTGTTTCCACTACTATTTTCTCCTTGGTTGTATTGTAATAATATCGGTGCTAGGTTTTCCAGCATCAGTAGCCTTTACTGTGTAGGGAGGCTTTGTAATAATGGCACTTGGTTGTTGTGGTACTTTGTGCCACTCAACTGCTTTGAGTTCTCCTTTGATTGGAATTGATGGCTGCTTGAAATCAATAGTTTTAGGCACTGCTTATCTTCTAGGAACTTTAGCAGCTTTGGGTACCTCTTTTCTTGTATTATCAGGCTATCTAGGTGCTGCCTCTCTTATGAAATTATAGGAGCTCAACCTTGGTTGGCCTTAGTTCAGACTTTATTCTTACTTCAGCCATTATGTTATAAGAGACCATCTGTAGCTGGACATGGAAAATATTGAAAGAATCCTATTCTTTCTCCCTTTGGTCTAGTGTGCTTTTAAATGCCCTATTAAGATTCAATTTATTCGAAGTCAACAGAGAAATTTCTTTAATCATTTCATTAATATCACAATTATAATTCAAAAGCCTCCAAACAAAGCATTATGTATTTAAGCGAGTGCATTACTTTCACTCTAAATATCTTGAATTCTAAATAAAGGTAAAGTGAGTGCAAGTTCTTACCAGAAAATCTTAGACCTATATCCACTTTCAAGGTGCATTTAAGTTATCCCCCTTACTGGTTTACCCTCACCCCTTGTTCCCCTCTCCCTATCCCCAATTCTGTTAGTTCGATGCTACCTCTAACTTCTGAGAAGCATCATCCAATACTAGGGAGGAAGAGGAGGTTTTGGTGGTTCGTTCGGTCAACTCACCCCTGCCTGTCATTTTCAAGGTAACGGTCAACTTGATACCGATTAGCTGTTGGTGAGAAGAAAAGGGAATACAAAGGTAAACACCCTATTTCAGTAGTATGAAAAACTAAGGTCCCATGTTCAATGGTTGGCCGCAACACTAAAGTAGTCCAAGAAGTTACGACATAAACCAAGGTCCCATGTAAAAGTGCTAACCTCAATGCTAAAGTGGTCCTAGGAACTAGTTTAGAAACCTAGGTCCCATGTATTAGTGTTGATGCTAACTCCCCAATGGTGTAATGAGCAAAGTTCGAAGGTTTTTTGAGTCAGACATGGCTCTGTATAGTTACAAGGCATAGGTTCCCCCCACTGGAGCTATCTCTTCGGCTTATTGATAAGCTGTTCAGTAAAACAGAATGGGTGGTTGATGAGAATTGGTAGTCTGAATCATGTCATCTGATCTGTATGTGGTAGCTTAGTTTATAACTGAAGGGGTCAGTCAAATTTGAAGGTTGTTGCTACCTTCTATTGTTGGTCACAGAGTCTGTTTGATTTACTGTTTTCAATTTATTGTGCAAAATTTCAATTTATTTGCATGCAATTGTTGGTTCAGAAGTCAATTTTTTATTAACCATGTTTGTGCCCAAATCATGTTACCATAAATGGAATGGCAGGATATTTTTCCAAGAGATGGTCAAGAAACAGAAGGAGTATTTAAAAACATCTATAATATTTTTTTAGAAGTACCATAATACACAATAACATTGAGTATTATCATGGGAAAGGAATGTTTGGATGTAAGTTTGGTTTCATTGTAGGAGGAAGGCTTTACTTTAGAGTAGCCTTTAGCTGAGTTTTTGATTGGATTGTATGGACTATATAGAAAAATAATTATTTTTTACTTTGTTTAGATTATACATGAAAATTAAAAATTCTAACATTTAATAAAATCACAAATCTCACGTTCTTTTATACCAACTTTTGTTCTTTCAAGATTATTTTCCTAGCAGTGACTATTAAGTAGTCTATGGATGGTGGAGAATCGAGATTAGAACTTGAAGGTTTGAGTGCTAGGTGGGGAAGTTGTTACTATAGATTGTGAAGACTTGAATAATTTTCATTGTATAATGCGAAGTTGTCATGACTTGCTTGTAAATTGAAATCATGAAGACTCGACATATTGTTAGGATTGTTACCATGTCTTTTGAGAGGATGGAATAGAGCATTGACCATTAAGTGGATTTAAGATTGCAAATGGGAAGTTGGATGATCAAATGGTAGTTACAGATACCATTGCCTATCAAAGTTAAAATCCCCAAATATT
Source organism: Pinus albicaulis (assembly GCA_034641835.2). NCBI lineage: Eukaryota > Viridiplantae > Streptophyta > Pinopsida > Pinales > Pinaceae > Pinus > Pinus albicaulis. Next base: position 480,686,265 of record CM076573.1, on the reverse strand, counting down.
TGTACTGTGGAGTAAGGATAGAGCTAAACATTAATGACTATAACTATAGGTAGAACAAATTCTCACTCGTTTGGAAACTGTGCTTGATTAGATTTTCTAGAGTTGAAAATAACATATTCAACAATATCACAGGTTCATATTAACATACATCAAAATTTCCAAGGAGCATGGCATGAAGTTGTGAACTAATATGGACAAAGTTCAATTTGTCCATTTTTAAGAGTCAAATCCAAAATCATGTTTCAAAATATGATAATACATAACAAATATAATAGCTTGGGAATAAGTGGCAAAGAAGGCCCTCATGCTTTTGTGCAGTGTTGCTCCAATTGCATGAACTTGTTTTTTTGGATACACTGGATATTGGGCCTCTTAACCTTGCTAAGCAGTCCTTTTGAGGTTGCATCTAGGTTGCCCATGTTAATGATAATAAGGTAGATGTCTAGTATGTGAAACTAGTCATGATTTTAGTTTGTTTCTTCAATCATAGTTGGTTTTTTCTAGAAGTGATTGGGTTAAGCATATGTGAAAAACCAAAATTAATCTTTTCAAGATTTCTTTTTAATTTGTTCCTTAGGTATTGACGATATATACAAACACTCATAAATTCTAAACTAGTATTGGAAAATGAGGACATAAAACCAAACTGCCATTTTGGTGACAAACATAATGGTTGGGTTGAAGTGTGGGAGCCGTGGGATAACAAAAGGATCTGCTCTTTGCTAGAGGACCCTCTTTAAAATATTTGGGACAATAATCCAGATAAGAAAATTGAATAATAAAGAAACCTTTGGAGTATAGATACACTTCATAGTAAATTTTTTTCCAGTTTGAATAGATCCACTTGTACAGTTCTAATATAGGTGTTGTGAATTAGACTTCAATGCATGTGATTCACAGAAAGAGAGAAGGTTTGTGACCTCTTGCTCATAGAACTCTACCATTGTGACCTTTATAGCTTGGGCTCATAAGGAAACATGCACATTTAAAGTGCATGCTAATAGAGGCATTTATTTGCAACACGTTTTGTGGTTTTTTCTTGACCCATTAATTAATGACACTTATGATTAATAACTCTTTGGTAATTTTAAATATTGTAAACTTGATTACAAGTTATAATTGTTGAAGTGGAGTGGTTTATTTGAGACCTTATCCTTGAAAAAAATAGTCTTTGAGGATGAAAACACATGTTTTCACATCACTCCTTTTTCTAGGCACAACACCAAAATTAGAATAATGTCTTTGCATATGTTAGACAATAGATAATGGCCATCAAGTTGGTCTCCTGCAAACAAAGTTATTATTGGTCCACAAGGATCATATGCATGAGCTCTACTTTTTGCTTTTTATTTACGATAAAATCAAGAAAGTTCACCCAAAATATTAAGGTTTTCCCTATGATAGACTTGACAATAATTTGAAAGCTTGCTTTGATTTCAAAGCCCTCTCAAATTAAGGTCCCCTAACATTTCCATTGTTACTAGTTTTTTTGTCAAATACTTTTTGTTCAAATATTTTGTTGAACACTTGTCGTGCAACCTCAGGTCCAAAAGAAAGATTTTGTTTTTGGCCTAAGTGATCTTGATTGAAACGTGTTAACTACCGATCTATCTATGAGTACATCCAAGAATATTACTTTACCATACCCCTAAGAACACATCTAAGCCATTATTTTTTTGCTTGAACTACCATGTTAGTCCCTAAAGAACAATTTGGGTTCTTCCCTTGCTAATAGAAACAACCATAGAGCTCTTTCCATATGAGCCATGTTGACATATTTTCAAGTTTCTTTGTGTATGTTAGTTCCTTCGAGCAAACTCAAACCAACAATAACCTAGGTGCCTCTGTTTGCACTACCTTTAATCTCTAACACTTTGTGATTATGACTTCAAGGCATTCGTTCATTGTGCGATGCAAGGGATGTGTTGACTAGTTAGTGAATAGTAAACACCCCAATATTTGTGGTGTTCTTAGCCTTAATAGAATTAGTAGAAGGCTTAGAAATTGACCTTCACCTAGAGGAATAACCATAAAGCTCTAGGAAATTTTTGTAGTCACTCCCAAAGTTCCCTCTATGGCTCGAGCTCATAAGGAAACATGCTCATCTAAAGTCCATAATAATAGAGTTCATTTGTTTGCAATAAGTTCTATGTTTTTATCTTGACCTCTTAATTAATGACATTTATGATTAATAACTATTTAGTAAAGTTTAATATATTGTAAACTTGATTACATTAAATTATAGTATTGGAGTGTTAATACTCTAATATTATGCACTTGAATAATTCATTATATTAAAAGGTACCCCTTCAATGGTATTTTAGGGATGCCTTTGAGAAAGTGGCATTCATGGGACACCTACCTAGTGTTAAAGATGTGTCCTTGACCCACATGTGTTTGTATGTGTATGTGTGTGTTAAAGGGGTTTCCAATATGAGGATGAGTTGCATTACCCTTGAGATGCATTATCCAGTCACTTATAAATATGCACATTTAGATTGGGTTACTTGTTACATGGATGCATTTAGTTTGATTTGTAAATATTTTTATTTTCCCCCAAATTTTCACAACTTCATTGTGATTTTAACAAATTTCATTATAGAATAAGACAAATTTGTATGCTTAAACTGTATTGCACACACACATTTGTCATTTCCTCTGAAGGAGCCAAATTTCTCGGATAATGATACATAGGATTGAAATGGAAATTTAAATGGAAAACAAAAACTGGCATCATTTGGACATAGCTAACATAAGTTGCTCTGAGACATGTTTTGATTTGCAAAGAAAAATAAGCAAGTGCTAAAAATGTTGTGTTATGTTATCTGTTATAACTTATTTTCATTTCCAACATTTGTACAAACTTTGTCAGTTGATAGGTACCCCAATAAGAAATTGAGGACAACAACATTAACACTTGCACATTCAAAGTGTATGATTAAAATTTTTTGCATGAGTCATTCCTATTATCACTTTGTACTTCTTTTGATGCATGTGAAATAACCGTTTAGGTTGACCCTAAGTACCACCAATAGAACTACTGAATTTACACCATATGAAAATACTTGAATTCTATTGATGGAAAAATAATTGCCTCTTTTATTATTCGAAGCATCCATTGTATATATATAATGTTCATAAACATAAAATTTTATAAATTTGAGTGAAAAAACATCTTGCACAAAGAAATAATCAGATCATACTAGCAAGCCAACAACCTTCAAATTATTAATGACACCATTGCGCAAAGATGCAGATAATGGGCATTTAACACATGACTCAATCTTGATAGAACCTAAAATTTTAAATGATTGTTTTCATGTAAATGTACTCCACAACATGTTATGTTGTGATATGGGTCTGCACATATTTTCTCAAGCTCCACACAGAAGAAGGTTTGAGAACTAAGAACAAATATTTATGATGTTACTTGTTTACAAATTTGAGAGAGCCTCAAGGGTTACAATCAAAATCTAGAAATTTTGTTTCTTGGTGGAATGTGAGACATTCTTGGATTTGTATAACACTTCAATGCTTGTTTAGGATCTAGGTAAGTGCGAATGAATAGAAGCTTTCTATAATTGTTCTATATTGGATTCCCATTCTCTCTAAGTTATCAAAGGCAAGTTAAAACCTGATTAGACTAAGGGACAACATATTCCATTGCCAAACTTTAACCTTACAGGGAAGTGCACTACACTTGTCTGATACTTCCACACATTTTGAGGGCATGCCAATAGAAATGTCATTGTTGTTGGATACACTCGTGCTGGTTAGTTTTAGAATTTTTTTTGTCAAATATGTTGTTTTCATGAAGTAATATTTCCAACCAAGAGGATAAAGACTTGGCATGTCTAGGACATATGGTGTTATTTCTTGCGTGTATTTGTGATTTATTAGTATTCCACCACTATAACTTCATTATGTAGTTGTCCGTTTAGTAGTATATTAAAACAATGATTTGTTAAAGGAAAATGATTCTAGTTTGTTTGAATGCCATAAATTGGAAGGAAATCTAGCTTTGAATTGGAAAAATGGAATATATTATGAAAATATGTTTTTTGATCAAATATAGGCCCATTGCCCAATCATTAAAAAAAACAGTCACGGCAATAAGAAATGATTTTGGACACGATGAATTACACAACTCTCTAGCTCAAAAACAAGTTAGCATATTCAGTTTTGTTCGCATCAGAGAAAAATGAACGAGTAACCTTAAGTTTTCTTTGAATATTTATAGAATCATTTTAGAGATTTTAAATGGAAATTGCGTGTGCTAATCTTGCTCAATTGATTACAGGGAAAATAAGGGGCATACATAATTTGTTGGCTTATGGGAATTGGATTCCTTTTCCCTTGGAATAGTACACTGATAATTGAAGATTACTATATTGAAGCTATATTCCGGGTTAGTATCAAATTTACAAAGTCTTGTCTTATTCTTTTTTAGTTTCTTGTTGTAATCTTGTGTCAGCAATACTTTTCTCCACCCATTAGATTTCTACTAACTAGTTTTATTGTTGAAGTGTCATTGCTTCTTAGAGATAAGTAGAGGAAATGATACAACTACAAAAGTGGAGCATGAGACATTCTTAGTAGAAATCTCTAGCTCTGTTGTGTTTATCTATGACATTTATTTGCTTTGCTTATACAGGTCATTTGGCCACATAGTGGCCACTATTTCCCAGCTAAAGAAAACTTGTTTGAGTTTCTTGCTTTTATGGGGGAAAATGACATTAACAATATTGCTGATGTTGAGGTATATATCGTATAAATCCTTTATAGTCTACTTCAGTTTATATTCCAGTGTTCATTGAATTTCATGTCTTATACTCTACATTGTAACCTTTTTTGTTTTTTTTTTGCAGAAAATGGACTCAGTATTGATGGTAAGAAGCAAGGATTGAAGAAAGATGGGAACAATAACACTAGAGTGACAAAGAGAGAGAAGTTAACTGGTCTAGTGGTACCCGTAGAGCCAATATCTCACATACGACACACATAAATATTGATGGTCAAGTTTTCAGAGTTGGTGAATTCACTTGCAATTCCTTGGCAAGATAATGAAATGTTTTGAAGTGATGAACAATATTTTATTTGTAAATTGTACTCCAACCAATATTAAGTTGGAAACTCATATTGTAATACTTGAAATTTTATATAATATAATTTATGTGGTTGGAATTATTTATATTTTCACATATTACTTGGTATTGTAATTAACATATGTAACTTTGCGTTTTCATATTAGATGAACATGTAAATTGTACGACATTTTTTTTTAAATTTAGTTGCAAAATCATACTAATTAATTTATGTTGATTGATAATGAACACATAAAACCAATCTAAAACTGTTAAAATAGTAGTTTATATTGATTAATGATGAAAACAAATAAAATGAATATACTACTAAATTAGTCATTTATAATGATTATTAATGAAAATAAATGAAATGAAAATAAACTACTAAATTAGTCGTTTATATAATGAGTAAATGACTACTTCAAATGATAAATTTGTGACTACAAATGACGACTAAATTTTACATATATATGCTGAAATATCTAAATGATTTACTCGACTCTTGAAAAAGGGGATTCCCTTCCAGTGGGATCAGGTTTCACAATCTTCCTTTGATGTTCTTAAATATACCTTGATCTAAGCATAATTAATCTATCCCCCAAATTATCAGACTGATTATTTCCTCTATCTCGCCGCTCTAGATACAACCATCGATATGTTTTTAGTCCAAGAAGAAGATGGGATTGAACATATGATATATTATTTGAGTCATAATCCCAATGATACGGAAGTTAAGTACGCATACGTTGAGAAGCTCGCCTTGACAGCCATTCAATCTATACAAATATTTCGCCATTATATCCTGCTTCGAATGGCCATTTTCATTTTATATTGCAACCCTATGACATACATTCTGTCACATCAATTGCTAGGGGGGGAATATTCAAAATGGATCGTCATTTTGTAGGAATTTGATTTGGAATTCATCAAATCCAACTCAAAGAAGTCTTTGGTGTTTGTTGAGCTTATCTGTGACCTTCCTTCAAGTAGTACCGATCCTACTATGGAACCATCAATTCTAGACGAGCCTTTGTTTCTGATCGAGTCATCTGACCCATGGTATGGAGATTTCGTCATTTATGTCCAATCCCAAACTTTTCGTCCCAGTACCTCTCGCTCGCAACAACGACATATTCGATACCAAGAGAAATATTATCTGATCGTCAGTGATACACTTTATCATCGTGGTGTCGATACCATATTACGTAGGTGCCTCACACATGAGGAGGCCAATTTTTTTTAAATGATTCCCATTCTAGTGCATGTGGCGTACATTTGTCTGGTTATGCTACCACACAGAAGATTCTCCGTGCTGGTTACTTCTAGCCTACCATATTTCGCAACTACATTATCGTGGTTAGAAGTTGTCATTCTTGCCAGATATTTGATCGTAAAACCCACTTTCTGCTAGCACCAATGCATATTGTCATTGATGTTGGACCATTTGCAAAATGGGGCATTGACTTCATGACATGTAACCCCCGCTCAGTCAGGGGGAATGGGTATATTATTTTCATCGTTGACTATTTTACCAAGTGGGCCGAGGAGATACCTACATTCAACAACATGGGACAGATAGTTGCATTGTTCTTTTTTAACCATGTGGTTACACGGTTTGGTGTACCCAAGCCATAGTCATAGATCATGGAAAACATTTTCACAATCACATGATGGATGAGTTGACTACCAATTTAGGACTGTCACATGATATTTCTACCCCTTATTATCCATAAGCTAATGGACAAGTTCAAGCTATCAAAAATATTCTTAAGCATATGCTTCAACGCATGATTGGGGTTCATAAATGAAATTGGAATTTGATCCTATACTCGGCTTTGTGGGTATTTTGAACCTCGGTGAGAAAGGTGACTAGATTTACTCCCTTTAAGCTATTTTACAGTCTAGCATCTATCTTACTGATACAATGCGAAATAACATCGTTGAAACTCGCGATTGACCTGCTACGTGACACTTTTGAAGAAGAGGCACGTCTTTTAGATCTCATCCATCTAGATGAAATGCATCGTGAAGCCGCATTGGCCAATGAAGCGCATAAGAGATGAATAAAGGCGAAATATGACTTCAACGTCAAACCTCGCACCTTCTCAGAGGGAGAACTGGTTTTGCTTTATGATCAAGAATCTGATAAGATAGGAACAGGGAAATTTGAACCATTATGGCACGGCCCCTACATTGTCAAGCGCATTATGGCTAAGGGTGCCTCAAAATGGGTTGTATATTAAACATTACTATGCCTAATTTTGCGCAGTAAAAATTGTATTATATGCTTTGATTGTGAGTGTGTAGTAGTATGTCTTTTAGAGTTTTTCATGTGGTTAGTAATATGCTTTGCATTTTTTGCAGATGTCAGAATCTTCAAAACCATTTGTTGGATATGCCGATGGTTCTAGTCGTAGTACTCGGAATCTATCCTCTACAGCATGGGCCATCTTTGCTCCAAGTGGCGATTTAGTGAGTTTCCAAGGGATTTGTATTGGTCGATCAACCAACAATATCACTGAGTATAGCAGTTTTATTGAAATACTCTCTGATGCCATTTCACTTGTCATTCGCCGCATCATCATCAGGTTGGACTCACAACTTCTCGTACTACAACTTATTGGCGTCTATACTATCTGAAATTTAGCAATTCATCGTATGTTCTTTAGAGTTCGTATTTTGGAAAGACATTTTGATTACATTCAATATCAACATATTTCTTGAAAATTTAATACTTTAGTTGATTCTTTGGCGAATTTTCTGTTAAATAGACATTTGCAACATATGTAAAGATAGATTTTCAATTCACATCAGACAATTGAATAGGATTGCACATAATCATAAAAATATGCTGAAAGTAAAATAGATTTATATTGAGTTTTTTACAAAAATTGTGTCCAATACACGTTGGTCATCTAACCTCAAAATGTATAAAAACATCACATATTCTAAGTAAACCTAGTGATGCTCATGATAGTAGGTCACCTCTTGGGCTATCATGCGCAATAGCCTCATCCAACGACTAGGTACACCAATGGTATGGTGTTGTAGCCTCATATGTAACTCCTTGATCCGGGCATCCAGTATCCCAAGAGTCAATCCCTGCACATGTTGTTGAAACTCAGCAACAGTCTCGGCTAAATCCAAATCTTGAAGGACCACTCTTCCAACAGTCCTCTCTGCTAGTTCTCCCACCTGCTGGGCACGAACCACTGGTCGAATGGTACCTACATATGCATACATTAAACATATTTATTTTAGTCTTGGAAACATCAAAACACACAAAAATATGTAAAAAACCCCAAAAAATAAAAAATATGGTCAACATTTTACCTATAGCACCCCATTGAGCGCCGACTCGTAAAATAAAATCTGGATCTCCATGGAAATCCATCTCTGCATATGGATATTCCTCTATGAAGATATTTTGTCTTCGGAGCCAACTGAATAATGCAGTGGAAAACGAGATCGATGACTGACCAGCATGTCTAGTCATCAACTTGACCCACCTCTGCATCCATGGATCTCTAGGACTAGCTAATCCCAGTGTCACATGCTGTGGCTACATCAATGGAACTCACTCTAAAACAAAAGTGATCAAGATTGACCCATAGCTGAAATTTTTGGTCTTTCCACTTTTTACCTTGGACAGTTCTTCTTTTATTTGAAGGAGTGTTGCTTCAGCCCAGTTGAACACGGTTGGCTCAAGACACTCAAGAACATACTTCATGTATGATTTGTTCGCAACATGTAGTGTGACGCTGCCAAATAGCTTTTTGATAGTGAATAAGAGCATTCATAAAGGCATATCACGTACATCTTTGATATTTATCTTTCCATATTTACTAGGCTCAATTCCTGGTCGACAAAACTGTCAGATGTAGTCCTTCATTGTTTCACCTCCACGGATGGAGCCCACAAGGGAAATGGGGGCACCACGTCTAACAAACCTATCAGAAAGTAAATTTCATCAACCAATATTGGGTGCACTTTGTCCCCAATGTGAAATTCATGTAGTGTTGGGTCCCATTAACATATCAAGAACTGCAATAGTTCCATGTGTTGCCTCATCCCTGGCAATCTAAAGTACTTGAGAAACCCACAGTCTTTGAGGGCCTTTATAGTGCCATGATAATTTAGGGCAACCATATCCTGTTCTTCATGTTATATTTCTCACCATGTAATCAACATTCTCATTCGATCAAAGTCTGAAATCACACCTTAGGTTTAGTTAGGATTCATTCTCATGCAAAAAACTAGAGAAATTTTGGGCTGAAAACAAGATGCAAGTTTTTGAATTGCGCTCAACGCACTCCTGAGTAGAAGACAGAGCATTGCAGAGGTACTGGCATCCTTTCTAACCTCTCTACAATGCACTTTTCGACATCCAAGGGTGCATTGGTCCTAGGGCATTGTATATATACCCTAGGAGCCAAAAACCATAAAAAATATGCATGAAACTAAACAAGAATGAAACCAATAGAAAGAGGAGGGAAATATCTTCTACCTAGTCCAGACGACATGAGAAATGATCCACAAAATCTGTCGTAATTAGCCACTGAAATTCAAATGCTAAATGTGAAATGGTAAAAATGATTTGGTAATTTCTTAATTTAATAGTCTTTTTGATTAATTTATGCATATTTAATGAAATGACTATGGTTGTTACCCATTTTTACTATTTAAACATATATTGTTAATAAATTTGATGGTTCTTTGAGCACGTTTACAACTTATTACAGTGAGTTCATAGTGCATGATCATGAAATACAATTTTGACCACAAAGCACACTTTTATCTCTTTTTCGAGCTTTGTTAAACATGAAAAAGGAACACAAAACACACTTTTATCTCTTTTTCAAGCTTTGTTAAACATGAAAAAGGAAATCAAAGCACACTTTTATCTCTTTTTCAATATTTGTTAAAAACGAAAAAGGAACCCCCCTGGAGTTCTCTTTTATCTCTTTTCAGACTCCCAAAACATGAAAATATTGTCGAGCACTTATCCTTTCGAGCTCGTAAAAGGAATTGAAATGACACCTACTCAGTATAAGTTTAACCCTTTTCTGGAATGAGATAGATTATGTTTACGAAAAATTAAAACCCTAGTCGAACATGGCTAGGAGGTTCTCTTAGGTATTATTTTATGCTTTTTTCGGATCTGAGGGACTATTATACGAAAAATAACTTATGGAGTTTGATTTTTGTCCCTTTTTCAAACTTTCCAAACATGAAAAACGACCGAGTTTTCACTGTTGTTAGACTCGTTAAAGCATAAAATAGCGACAGACTTGTCCATCATGAAAATATTGAGTTTCACCTTCTCTAGACTCTTTAAAGCATCAAATAGCGATGGATTCACCTGAAGGGTGGAATTATACATCAAGCATATGTTATCCTCCTCAATCTTGTTAAAAAATAAAGAGGTATTGGTCAGCAATGACTGGGGAAAAGTGGAAAGGGATAAAATACTTTATGGTAGCAAGTCGCTCTTGAACATGAAACTTATTCACTTCATCTCCATGACTTTTGGGTTGGGTAATCTCCTTGACGGTATATCATACCTATGATCTATCACACCATCCATCACTTCAGTTTTGGGTCAAATGCTGCCAATTCATATAGTGTCGCCGATATGTTCAAGAGAAGTCACTCAGTTATTCCTCATCCTTTGAAATACTCATAAACCTTCATTTCACAACCTCCATCTCTGACATTGCTTCATCATTCACATTCTCTATCCAAAATCGTTACTTCCATTTTGTGTCGTTGATGGGGGAAACATCAATGCCCTCCTGTGACAAGTCACTTCCTGTCGACATCAACTCATCATCCAGGAAGTTGACTTAGAAACAACATTTCAGTACCTTGGAGCTTGCTTACATCAACAACAAGTTTCTTGATTTCGACGATAGGTTGACATCAGAAGCCTTAGACCGAAAGACTTTGTATGGTGTTCGACATCAAATCATCTATTCAGACCATGCAGAATGTACTGCAATACCTTGAGAGCCATTATCATCAACGATGGTTTCTCTCACATGTGTTAATGACTCACATCATTGGTTGGTAATCATACAGTGTCTTCCCATGCATGTTTGACTTCAGATCATATATTTGCATGGCTAGACTCGTAATTTAAGTGATAGAGTGAAAGAGATAGAAGACCCCATAGTTTCATCCATTCAGGTTGCAATTTTAGGAGTGGTACCAAATCATCCATACGATGGTCATTACTGAGATGGTCATCCTATCACGGGTCTATATATGTAGATGAATTTATGATGTTATGATAGTTTATGTGCTGAGTATGGGATATGCCTCCCTCAACAATTCATGTCCAAGATGAACATATATCATGATGTAATGTATTTTAATTGATGCAGGTCCCCGTCCGCTTCAGATCCTCCTCATCAAGTCATAAATAAAATCACTCAACATTATCATTTTTGACTTCATGCTTTAAGGGGCGGTTGTTATAGGTCAATTTGGACATCATCCCAAAACACAGATCAGTATCCATTAGGGTCTATCATCCTCTAAATTAGTTTCTACATGCCCTAAACAAGTCATTGTTAGGTCCCTATATTACTATTATAGTCCCTTTTTGTTGTTATTGTAACCACCTTATTGTTATTGTTGTACCCTTGTAACCCCAATATTGTTATTATTGTGCCCTTACATTATTATTGTTAGGTCAGCTAGGATTATATTGTGCCCCATGGACTCCTATATATAGAAGGAGGTTTTGGTCATTTGTATCATCCAAAGAATTGTTCATTTATGTAACGTATTGGAGGTTTCCCCCTCGAAGTGGCTGATTTCTAAGGTGTTGATCTCTCTTTTATTCTATTTTTGGAGCTGGTTTCATTACATTTGGTATCAGAGCTTTGGATTCCAGGGTTTCGCTGCTCCGAACAGGTCATTGTGGAACTTTGCTATAAAAAAATTTCTACGAAGGCTCAAAAGCTGAAAGTGTACAACGTGAAGCCAAAATCCTGAGGAAGGTCATGTAAAAATTTCAGATCTTGGTTCACAATATTTTCAGAGATATGATCTGTGGAAGTTAGGTTTTTTTCAGGATCCCGAATTTCAACTAAAAAAGGTCATCATGAAATTTACATTATAAATTTTCGTATGCAAAGTTTCAGAAGCTAAAATTTGTATAGAGCGAAGCCCAAATCCTGAGAAACCTCCTATAAAAATTTCAGAGCTTGGTTCGCAATATTTTTTGAGATATGATCTGTGGAAGATAGGATTGTTTCAGGCTCCTGAATTTAATATTAAAGAGGTGACCGTGGGAAAAACGTCATAACTCTCTCTCTGAACGTCAGATTGGAATTATGTAAAAAGTGGCCACAAGTACATGAACTGTAGCTTCCTATGTATCAATTTTAGAGCCAAATGAAGAAACAGTGATACACGTCAAGTCATACAAGCTCGCTCTACTGAACTAGTGCATAATTAGGTCATTGTGGGAGATTGGGCATAAATTTTCCTTGAAGAATCCAAATCAGGTTAGACCTGTGGCATTCAAAAGAAGATTTAGAGGGCTACTTTAGGGAGGAATTTCAGATATTGAAGATCCAAAATCACAAATATCATTCAGTTTCAATATCGAGCTCCTCAAAAGCAAGATTAATGTGTGTATTGTTTTTCGAATTGCATAAGTCTTGTGTGAAAAAATAGTTTGAAGTGATTCCAAGGACATATTGAAGCATAGATATTAGTATTGGGTTCTAAAATGCCACCTAAGAAGAATTAAACACCCATTAAGCCTTCATAAGGCTCTAATACGACTCATGAAGAGGAAGAAGTGCAACATGACATATCAAAATTACAAGAGCAAGTGCACCAAATTTCGCTCTCGCAAAGAGCACCAAAAAATGAAATAGACATTTTGAAGAAAGGTGTGGAAGATAAGATGGATGGTTTGAATAAAGGCATGGATGGTTTGAAGAATGACATGGAAGCTAAAATGGATGGCATGGAAGCTGGCATTGAAGCTAAGATGGATGACATGGAAGCTAATATCGATGAAAAAATGAAATTCAACATGGAAGACATGAAGAATGATCTAAAAGCAGACATGGAAGGTTTGATGACAAGGTTAATACAGGAAATGATACCTAATGGCAGAAATATAGTAGAGGAAACTCATGATGAGAACAAAATAAATGTTAATTGTGATTTCATAAACTCTAATGTTGGATTGAAGAACCACCATATTTCAAATATGGATATGAGGATGTTTGATGGCAAGGATCCCGTAACATGGATACTAAAAATGGAGCAATATTTTGATCTAAATAATGTGCAAAAGACACAAAAGGTACACATTGCAACTTTACATTTAGAACAAAATACATTTGTATGGTATCGATGGCTTTGCTCTCGTAAAAAAATTGTCACTTGGTCAATTTTTACATAGGAAATGATAGCACACTATGAGGATACAAAGAGCAACACCTTCTTTAGCCAATTGATATTTATCTAAAACAAAAGGGTTCAGTGGCGGAGCACATTGAGGACTTCTAAAAATTGAATATATAAGGGTAACTGATATTCCAGAGGAACACAATATTGATGTCTTCATAGGGACTTTAAAGGATAAAATCCAACATGAAGTTCGCGTTTGGGAACCTAATTCATTGGAGAAGGCATTCAGGTTGGCAAGAAAATTTGAATGTAAAATTATGACGACAAGGAAGCCTACCACTCACATCTATAAAGATGGAAGTGTTGCTACTCTTATACTTCCACAACCTACAGGGTTGACACCACAACAATTGGAAGAAAAAATATAAAAAGGGCTTTGCTACAGTTGTGATAGAAAATACACTAAAGGTCATAATTGTGCTGAGAAGAAATTATTTTACATAGATTGTGAAGAGGAGGAAGAAAATGAACAAGAAACTTCAAAAGAAGAGGATATACACCAGGAACCAACCCTAGAATAAGAAGAAATGAGTCCTACCATATCCTGTAATGCATTGGCAGGAATTACCACTCCTCAAACTCTCGAGATATAAGGACATATCAAGAAGAAAAATGTAATTGTGTTGATTGATTCGGGTAGTACCCATAATTTTATTCATTGTAAGGTAGCCAAGGAATTGAATTGTTTCCTATACCCAACACCAGAATGTCAAGTGATGGTTGCAAATGGAGGAACTATAAATTTATCTAGAAAATGCCATATTATCAAGATAACCATGGGGGAATATGTTTTGAATAGTCCAATGCTTTCCATTCCAATGGGAGGTGTTGATGTTATACTAGGAGTACAATGGTTACAATCTTTGGGGACAATAGCTTCTAATTTTCAAGAACTTTTCTTGAAATTGTTTTCGAAAGGAAAGGAAATCGAATTATGGGGTTTCATGGGGAAGCCAAGAAAGCTAATAAGCTCTAATGTCATGACAAAGCTTCTGAAGAAAGAACAATGAGGCGTAATTGCACAATTATGCTCAGTAGAAGTTCCAACATCAAAATCATCTATTTCTCCAGATCTCCAAAAAATCTTGGACAATCATTCCAAGGTGTTTGAAACTCCCAAAAGAATCCCACCTATTCGTGATCATGATCATGCTATTCATTTGATTCCAGGAAGTGTTCCTCCAAACATCAGGCCTTATAGATATCCTTATGTCCAAAAGAGCGAAATTGAACGTATGATTATAGAAATGTTAGAGGCGGGTATAATTCAACCTAGTCAAAGTTCTTTCTCTGCTCCTGTAGTATTGGTACACAAGAAGGATGGATCATGGTGAATGTGTCCGGATTGTAGGGAGCTCAATAAGCTCACCATTAAAGACAAATTTCCCATTCCTGTGATTGATGAATTATTGGATGAATTACATGGAGCAATTTATTTTACCAAGTTGGATCTTCGTTCAGTATATCATCAAATTAGAATGAAGACTGAAGATATTCCAAAAACAACATTTCGAACTCATGAGGGTCATTATGAATTTTTGGTCATGCCTTTTGGCCTTACCAATGCACCTTCTACATTTCAAGGGTTGATGAATTCCATTTTCAAACCTTCCTTAGAAAATTTGTGCTAGTATTTTTTGATGATATACTAATCTACAACAGGTCTTGGAAGGATCATGTTGAACATGTTGACAGGGTGCTCAAACTATTGCAGGAGAAACAATTATATGCAAAACATCCAAATGTTTCTTTGGAGTACAAGAGGTGGAATATCTGGGTCATATTATATCTCACGAGGGTGTTAAAGTAGACCCTAACAAAATTAAATCCATTAAGGAATGGAAAGTCCCCACGACCATAAAGCAGTTGCGAGGATTTCTCGGGTTAACAGGGTATTATCGCAAGTTTGTTAAGAATTATTGGAGAATAGCAGCACCTCTAACAACATTATTGAAGAAAGATGCATTTTCATGGACTCCTGAAGCAACTAAGGCCTTTGAACGTCTTAAAGAGGCAATGTGCCTAGCACCGGTCTTAGCTACGCCAGACTTCACAAAAACCTTTATTGTGGAATGTGATGCCTCAGAAAATGGAATTGGTGCAGTTTTAATGTAGGAAGGAAGACCCATTGCTTTTGAAAGTCGTCCAATCAAAGGAAAGTATTTACAGAAACCTATTTATGAGAAGGAAATGTTAGCAATACTACATGCACTAAAGAAATGGCGAACTTACCTAATGGGAAGACACTTTAAGGTAAAAATTGATCATGATAGTCTTAAACACTTTTTGGAACAAAGACTATCTTCAGAAGAGCAGCAAAAATGGGTCACAAAGATGTTGGGTTATGACTTTGAAATCATCTACAAAAAGGGAAGCTAAATGTTGTTGCAGATGCACTCTCAAGAAATGATGAAGAGGTGGAAGCATTGCTTTGTGCCATTTCAATTATCCAACCAGATTGGATAACCGAAGCAAGGGATGAATGGAAGAAGGACGAAGAAGTGTGGACTCTCATTCAAAAGTTGCAGCAAGATCCTAGTACATCTGATATATTTAGTTGGAAAAATGATTCCTTATGGTACAAATATTGCTTATATATTTGCAAGAATTCTCAACTAAAACAAAAGATTCTTTTGGAATTGCACACTTCTCCTTTAGGAGGACACTCAGGATTTTTAAAAACTTACCACAGGGTGAAGAAAGAATTTTTTTGGGATGGCCTTAAATCTGATATTCAAAAGTTTGTGGCGGAATGTTTGGTTTGCCAGCGAAATAAAGTTGAGACAATTAAGACCCCGGGTCTTCTACAACCTTTATCCATTCCACGTCAACGTTGGGAGGAGATTTCAATGGATTTTATCACAGGTTTACATAATTCCAAAGGAAAGAGTGTCATCATGGTGGTAGTTGATAGACTTACCAAGTATGCACACTTTTGTGCATTATCTCATCGATTTAAAGCAAGTACAGTTGCTACTACATTTATGGACAAAATTCAAAAGCTACATGGAAGCCCAAGGGTTATTGTGAGCGACAGAGATCCCATTTTTACAGGAAATTTTTGGACGGAGTTATTTTCTTGTTTGGGTACTCAATTAGCTCATAGCTCATCTTATCATCCTCAATCTGATGGTCAAACTGAGATAGTAAATAAATGTTTGGAAGGATATCTTCGTTGTTTTGTATCGGATAAACAAACACAATGGGTCAAGTGGTTACCTCTCGCTGAATGGTGGTATAACACTTCCTTCCATACTGCAGCAAAAATGACCCCATTTATGGCACTTTATGGATATCATCCACCATCCATCACATATTCTTTAAGAGAAAATTCTAAGGTTCAAGCAGTGGAAGATCACATCGAGCATCAACAAGAAGTTCTCCAACTCTTAAAGGATAACCTAAATTTGGTACAAAATCAAATGAAACAATAGGTAGATCAACATCGCAGCGAGAGAAGATTTGATGTAGGAGACTGGGTATTTTTACTGCTACAACCATACAAACAAATGTCCCTCAAGCAAGCTAAGAAGGATAATAAATTATCGCCAAAGTACTATGGTCCTTACAAGGTGTTGCAAAAGATTGGTACTATGGCATACAAATTGGAGCTTCCTACTTCTTCGTGAGTGCATCCAGTTTTCCATGTTTCATGCTTAGAGAAGGTTATAGGGGACAAACTTCCTTCAAACAATATTGCTAGAACTGGATGAGGAAGGAAAAATCATATTGGAACCTGAAGCAGTCATGGAAACAAGAACTCGACAGCTACGAAATCGATCAATTTTAGAGTATCTCATCAAATGGAAGAACTTACCCACTGAAGATTCTACATGTGAGGATGATAATTTTATACAAAAGCATCCAGAGCTACTCAAGCTTTGAAGACAACACTTTTTTGAAGGAGAGGGGCATGTTAGGTCCCTATATTACTAGTATAGTCCCTTTTTTGTTGTTGTTGTAACCGCCTTATTGTTATTGTTGTACCCCTGTAACTCCAATATTGTTATTATTGTGCCCTTACATTATTATTGTTAGGTTGGCTAGGATTATATTGTGGCCCCATGGAATCCTACATATAGAAGGAGGTTTTGGTCATTTGTATCATCCAAAGAATTGTTCATTTATGTAATGTATTAGAGGTTGCACCCTCAAAGTGGCTGATTTATAAGGTGTTGATCTCTCTTTTCTTCTATTTTTGGAGCTGGTTTCATAACATTCATTCCATTTTTGGTTTTCCTTCATGAATTTTCACTACTTAGATGCCAGTTGAAGTGCCCCATTGAGCCATCAGCACACCCCTAGACAGTCATAACTACTTTGCAGATCATCTACTCCCATGAAATACTGTGTTGCAGAGGATCTAGGCCCAATTTAGAGCACGTTGGTCGACTTGGAGTGAATTTTTCATTGGATTCTAGGAATCTTTCCAACCTCTAGTGGCTTCTAGAATTTGTTCCAACTTTCACCTCATCTGATAGTTTCGAATATGGACACCATGAAGTCATTAAACCTCTTATCCTCCTATTCCCATGAACAAGGAAACCTCTTCATCCATTTTTAGGAAATCCATTCAATGATTCATTTATGTCAAACTACCTTCATCTACTTATAAATAGAGCACTGATCATAGTGCAAAAGAGGGAAAAAAATTGTGTCAAGTAGAGTTATGCTGGTGAGATCACAACTCTTGGAGGTATTGTGCATGTACTATGATGCTACTAGATTATTGATGTTGGATGTGATGAGGATGGGACTAAAGCTAGATCAGTGATAACAAATCGTTAAACTGGTTGTACTCTTCCTTCTACTTCATAATAAAGACATTTGTTCCTTTCCTAATGCATGTGTCAATGATGTTATATATTTATTTATGAATTTAATCGATTCAATTTGTTTAACTTGAATAGATCATATTTCCTTTATGTTGTTTTTTGTCTTTTGTTTTCCATTGCAGGTATCAATCAAGCGAGTTCAGTTAGATTGAAAGCGACAGAAGCGAAGAAGGGAGGCGAGGAAAAGTGAACATATTACAAGTATTTTTTCCTCCATTTATTTATTAATTTTAAGGAAAATGTCAGATATCTTTCTTTCTATTGTTCTAAGTGCACCACCGCACTTAGGGGAAGCATACTTATCTGTAGGTTTGATTTCCGAAAAATAATTACCATCAACATGCTTTCATGTGATTATCTCATGATTTTTTAAGCAGACTTCATAGTTTATATGTTCTGTTTTGATGAGATTTTCATGTTTATGTCTCATTTCTTCTGATAAATGAATTCATAGTCTTATGCTCATTTTGATCCCTCTCTACTTCAACCATATACCACAATGAAAACTAAAATACGTCACTGATCATACCTACCTTTCCCCATCTTATCCCTGCAACAGATAATTTGAAACCCTGACCTAGTTTCCTAAGACCTTTGAGCTTGATCCAACAAACCCTAAAATTCAAACCCTAGTGAGCTGAATATCTAGCCTAAGATCTATTTTTGTCTCCATTCACTTCATTGGTTGTGATATTTATGAGAGAGCCTTCTATGATTTGGTAGGGCTATCTACCAAATCCAAATTTGGTTTGAGGTTACCTCCTTCGGTCTCCTTTGTCATCCTTGGGACACTATGGAGGATAACAAGTAGGACATGTTCCTCATCATGATCTATAATGGAAGGCTCATAGAGTTTCAAATTCTATAAGTTCACCATTGACTAAATGTTAATATATGGTGGTAAACTTAGTCGATAATAATTAGTACGCACCTTTTGTAGTATCTCAAAGGGAACATACCTCATCGCCTTGATTTTATTACCAGGCCCTGTAGCCTCTCCTTATTCAATTGTAACCATAGTTTGTTGCCCACCTTGAATGATTTCTATGTTTTTTCTTGATCATGCTTGGTCTTATACTTCTCCTGTGAATTTTGTAGTGTTTCTTGTACATGTAAACGGATTTGCCTTATTTTATCTATAAATTTTTCAGCCCTCAAAGCATCTCCTATAAGATCTTCCCTCACTCCTCCTTGTTTCCCATATGAAATATCCAAAGTGTAGGTGGAAAATATCCAAAACAAGTCTCAAATGGGGACTTTCATATAGAAGTATGGATTTCTCTATTATAAGAATGTTGTATATATAATAGATTTTTTATCTTAGGTCTTCATATGCTTTTGGTTGTATCCCCTTACAAGTTGCACCAAATTCTCATTGAATACTTTTGTCTATCCATCTGTGTGTGGATGGAATGTTGTAGATCTATTCAACTTTGTATCTATCTTCTCCCACAATGTAGTCCAAAATGCACTGAGAAATCTTGTATCCCTGTATGAAATGATGTTCCTTGGTATCCCAAAGTGCACCAAAACTTGTCCAAAGAACAAGTTTGTTGCTTCTTGCCCGCTGATGGTATTTTTACAGGGCATCACAACACACATCTTGCTGAACCCATCAACTACCATGAATAGGTAGTCATGTCCCTTCTTGGTTTTTAGTAAACCTCCCAAAAATTCCATGGAAATGCTATCCCAAGGATGAGTAGGTACAGGTAAGGGATGATATAGACAGTGTTTCCTGTTGCTAGGCTTGTTGGTACAAAAAAACATGCATCCTCTTATGAACCTAGCTATCCAATCTTTCATATTAGGCCAATACACATACCTCTACAAGTTAGCCATGGTATTCCTACACCAAAGTTCCCTACAACCTTGGAGGTGTGAGCCTCTCTAATCAGCTGCAATTGCTCACCTTTAGAAACACATAACTTATCCAACCTGTAGAGTAACCCTTCCTAGAGATGGTAGTCAACAATGTTGTCGCCATCATGCACATGACTCTGACTCTGCAACTGCTGATATACCTAATTGAAGTCCTCATCCTATGAATATGCCTCTCTGTATGCATCATGGGTGAATTGCTCCATGTGCATAAGAGTCCCCAAAGTTGTAATCTTTTATGTCGGTGGCCATCTTGATAGGATGTCAGCCAAATTTTTTGTGCTTCCCTTATTATACTCGATCACCAAATGAAACTGCTATAAAAACCCCACCTACTTTTAATTCTTGGCCTATTGTAGCTTACTTTGGGCCTACAAGTACTGTAACGATTGGTGATCTATGTGGATTACTGTCTCCTTTCCCATCAGATAGTGTTTCCACTTCTTCACATCTTTCACCATGGCATAGAGCTCCTTATCGTAGGTAGGGTAATTAAGAACTGCCCCATGAAAAAATACAGAATGGTAACATACATGTCTTCCTCCTTACATCAAGACAATGCCCATAGCATACCCACTTGCATCTCTCTCCACTTCAAAATTCCATTACAAGTTTGGTAATTCTAGAACTGGTGCTTGACTGATCTTCTCCTTTAGCTCCTCAAAATCCCTCTGCTGACTTTTTCCCCACTGGAAACTCTTGCCACTTGCTATTATGGCATGGAGAGGTGCTGCTACTAATAAAAACAAGGCTATGAATTTCCTCAAGTACTGTGCTACCCCAATGAAACTCATGACCTCAGAAGCATTAGTAGACACCAGTAACTTCATGATGGCCTCCATCTTGGAAGGATCTATCTTTAATTCTCATCCACTGATCACATACCTCAAATACACCATGGAATGCTGCACAAACTTGCATTTATTTATATTTTCTAGAAGATGGTGCTTCTTCAATGTTTCTAGTACCTACATAAAATGTGACATATGCTTATCCTAGGTGGCACTATATACCAGTATATTATCCAAATAGAAAATAAAAATGAATCTATAAAAGGGCACAATAAATCGTTTATTAATATCATAAATGTGGTTGGTGCATTACATAGGCCAAATGGCATAACTAACCACTCATACAAACCTTGCCTAGTTTTGAGGGTGATCTTCCATGTATCTTCTTCTTTGACTCGAACTTGGTGGTACCCAAACTTCAAGTCCAGCTTGATGAATTAATTTTCTTGTTGCAACTGATCCAATAGATTGTCTATCTTGGGCATGGGGTATCTGTTCTCGAGTGTGATTTTATTCAATGCCTTGTAATCTATACACATCCAATGAAATGCATTAGAGCTCTTCATTTCATTTTAAGGGATTCGAATCTTAGGGTGCAGTGGGGTATGTGATCCAAACTAATTCTACCAGTATTTTGTAGTGGGGGTATTACGAGGATCCCACTTTTAAGTTCCAAATTTAGTCGTTGTAGAACAAGAGATTGCTCGACATTTATTGGGAGGATAGTCTTCAATTTATCATATGTTTCAATTAGGTTGTTAAAGTTATTTACCTTCTTTCCTCGAGCCAAACAAAAAATATTGGTCTCAGTTGTCATGAAAAAGTTAGTGTGTGAATTTTGTTAAAGCATAATGCAACTTTATTATTTATTCAAAGTGAATGTGTCAAAATCAATCAATTTGATACTAAATCACAAATCATAGACAAACATATAGGGCTAATGATATATTTTATTTATTTTAATATTTAAATTTTTTTAATGGCTATTTTCTTTTTACAATATGAAATGTTTTAGGAACTAAGTATTTGATTAGGTTTTAGGAATTAAGTATTTGATTATAAACTAAGTGTTTTGATATATATCTATAGTTATTAGTGATTTAATTTATATTTAACTTTGCTAGTTATAATTTAGTTGTTAAATTGATAGTAAAACAATTGTGATTTCTTATTATTCATAAATATTAATTAACGTGTCTTTATAATTTAATTTAAAAATTAATTTATTACTAAATCACAAGCTATAAATCATTCAAACTCCATTTTTCTCTGCCAAATAAAGAAGACTTGTTTAAAACAAGAGGTCATTTGAGAGATAACAATAAAAGTTTTGCTCCATATTCTCGTGCCTTCCCTGCCACAAACACAATTTCATTCAACTTTGAGAGATCATAATAAAAGTTATGTTCCATATTCCTATGCCTTCAATGCCACAAACACAAATGCATTCAACTTTGAGAGATAATAATAATTTTTTTTTTCCATATTCCTTTGCATTCACTGCCACAAACACAATTTCATTCAACTATATATCAATCATGTAAAATATATGAAATATGTAGGAGACAAATGGTTGTGCAAAACAAGTTTCTTGGAATTGACATCTCATTCAGTTGAAACTAATTTTCTCCATATCAATTGAACTATACACTACCAAATAAATAAATTTATAAAGCTTCATTACAACCAATGAGATAGAGTGCTCACCAAAAAGCACCATTTTAGCACAACATTTTCATTTTCATTTCTATTTTTATGAAGGATTAATTGATGAAATCATAGCCTGTTATTAGTTCAGATTTGAATAAACATTTGATACAAAAATATTTAAAAAATGATTGAAACAAAGAAGTCACTTTAATGAAATTGAATCTCTAGAAAGAATAGTGAAGATTGAGTACTCAAACATGGAAATACTTAAAATACAACATTCAAATAATTGGGTGAAGTTATAAAGTTTTTAAATAATATAACCTAAGTTAGATTAGTAACTTTAGGCATCAAATATAGGACTTAAATCATTGTCCAACCAAGTTTAATGCATCATAGAAAATTTTTAAAAAGCGAGATCAAAGCAAATGTAATGTAACAAGATTGCAATGCAATGGCATACCTGTCGAATAAAAAATAGAAGAATAATTGAAATATATATCATTATCATTTTTCTTGTAGACATTAATTGTTTTATTCTTCAAGCAGAGACATTATCAGTTATATTCTTCAAGAAGATGTTATCTAAGTTGGGCAACTCCATAGTTATTGTGTAGGTAGATTTGGCGCATAAGTGTACCAAATCACACCTGGTTAAGAGGAGTGGTTTTTTCCTCTTAAGTTCCTGGTCAAAGGCAGAAAATCAAGGAATTCGGCAAGTTAGTGAACATGCCAAAACATAAAACATACTAGATAATAAAATAGCATGCATATGTAGTGAGAAAAATAAAAATAAAACTAAACACATAATACAAAATCTCTAAATAGATTCAAACAACTTCAATAATCCAAACAGTGGTGCTTACATCCCCTCTTATTGAGTGCTGGTAGGAATAAAGGATGAAATTTTTACCCACTTTCCAAGGGGCCCTTAGAACTAGGGAGTTATAAGACCCGATGCAAGGATTTCTTTACTTCCGATCTTTCTTGGCGCAAAGTCCCTCTCTCTACTCTGAAGGATTGGAGTTGTTGGATGGCCAACAACTGAATCCCCTCTATCTCTGCTCTGGATCACACACTGTTGGATTTCTTGGGGAAATTTTGGCCAGCATGACAATGTGTTCTCCCTTTGTTCATCTCTTGGTGGTCTTTTATAGGAGAATTCAAAATCTACATCCCTCTCTTGGTACATTGATGGATGGTGACCCAAGAGAGGAGGGTGATTCCATTGTGTTTCCCCTTGAGGTCCTAAGGAGGCTTGGGCGGCTGTCCTTAGGTGGCCTCAAGTGTGGAATCAATTTCCTAGAGTGTGCCTTGTGGTCTCGCAAAGTGACTTCCACCACTCTTAGGTCTGCACGGCTTTTTGAGGGAAAGCAATGCAAAGGTGCGCCTATCGAAGAAAAGTGCACACAAAGGCGCATTTTGCTAGTTTCTTTAGTGCGTAATTTGATTTTCCTCTTCAACCTTAGATATTTTTTAAATTCTTCAGATCCTCTAATGTGCCTCAGCCCTATAAATCCTTCTGCGTGACATTAATAATGTCATCTTTTCTTATCATATTTTCCAGTGATAACAGTTGGCCCCTAATGTGGAGGTCTAGGAAGAACTATATAGTCGAAATACATTATATTTTCTTTTCTGTGTACTGTGTAGAGAGAGAGAGAGAGACCTGCGTGTAGCATGGAGTTGGAGACACCTTACACCAAGTCGTAGAGTGACCATGACTTGTAGAAACCCTACAATCAATGGTATAATACAATAAATACAAATTTTCTACGAGGCGAGCATGTCCCATGCTCGTGATGCTTTGGCTAGCTAAACAAATCTATTTGACTGATACAGATTATGTTAGTGTCACTAGTATGGTAGTGATCTGTTGGTTGATGATGATGATTGCTGACACCCTCAGGGGATTTTTTTATTTGAAAATAGGTGGAATGTGCTACCCATATGCGTAAGCTAGGTATGACATATAAATGCGCATTGTATGCATGGGTGTCTAACTAGGACCTTCCCGTGTAAGAATCGCTGAAAGAGATGCTTATAAAGGCATGGGTCTTCGACGAATTTGATCAAAGTGAAATGGTTGTAAGGTACGATACCATCTTGACATGAAATCTTATGTTGTAGTCGAATGTCAGGAGGATCGATGACATCTGTGGGAAATGATGTCTCCCATAGTGCCACCCGAGGATGTCCCTTTTGTGGAGAGGGGTGATCCGAGGTACCGCTTCCTTTTTGGAAAATAGGTGTTGATGTCAACAAAAAGGAAGCCTCAACCAAACGAGAGAGTTCCTAATACAAGGGATCATCCTGGATGTGATAGGTTTAACATAGGCATGATGGAGAGGGGTGAATGAAAACTGATGATGGGGATTCTGTGGCCCAAGGTTGGAGCATAAAGAGCAGCTTGGCGGCAGTCATAACTATTTATGATGGGGAAATCTCTGGAGTCGGTAGGATTTCTAGGGTGGGTATATATTAGTTATGAATATCATGGTGGCTTATCCATGAAGGGTGTGAAACTCCGACCAAGGGTGACCAGGGATTGCTACCATGGGAGAAAAAATGGATGGTTGAATGGGAGACATAGTGCACCTTTTTCGGTCTTTGGACACTTACCAAAAGAATGAAATAATAGGGTTTGGTTTGTACAAAACAGAGAGACTGATGCCTAAAAACATGAAAGTGTTCACTCACTAATGATTTGAGGAAGGTGCTTTTGATGAGGGTGGGGGACCCATTGGTTGGTCTCATGTGTGGGGTTGATGAAGTGGATGGAAAATGTTGCATATGGGCTATGCTGATGGACGGATGGTAGGCCAAATGCGAGGAATGGTAGTGCGCTTTCGATTTGCTTGAAAAACCTAGTAGTCCGGGAAAGGGATTTTAATATGATGTGGTAAAACTTGGCTTGATGCATGATGAGTGAAATGGGCATGATATTCGTCCTAGAATAAAGTGGTGTGGCCATGGTGTTATGAATTTTGCAATATATGGTCTACTTTGGGTGATGGGCGCCATGGAGGGGAGGCTCTACCGACCAACAAGGATTTTTATCATGTGCAAGGTGGGGTGATGATAAACATGGTCGAGTGCTTGGCACCTATGGTAAATTTCTTATGGAAAAATGATGTCAGGATATGCAGAGTTTTACTGGGACTCTATCATGTTGAGGATAGAATGATACCTGCTCTGGAACTTTTGGTGGATAGAGTGATGGATGGTTTGCACAATATCTGCAAAAAAAATACCCCAAGTGAAAGCATATTCTTTATTCAAATATTATTGAAATACATGTTCTAAAAGAGAAGATGAGAGAGGGCATACCTGTCAGCACTGAAAAATTATTTTTTCGAGGGTGCAAATGTGTGGCACCGCCCTTGGGCGTTATGGAGTGTTGATCACAGTGTTGCTTTCGGTCCTGTA
Source organism: Pinus albicaulis (assembly GCA_034641835.2). Lineage (NCBI taxonomy): Eukaryota > Viridiplantae > Streptophyta > Pinopsida > Pinales > Pinaceae > Pinus > Pinus albicaulis. Next base: position 480,660,156 of record CM076573.1, on the reverse strand, counting down.
AATGGGCCTTCTGAGGTCTCATTATGGTCCTGAAAATTTACCAAAAAGGGAAACACAAATATGGCTCAATTCAGTTCATTTGTGTTAGTTGAGCATTTGAGGTTTTGAGAGGTCAGAGGCTCCTGCGGAGCTATTCTTGCCATTGCGGTCAGCCTGAGTACCCAAGACTAGCAATTTTTTAGCAAGGTAAGCCCCATGACATCCTGCATTTTAATTTTTTCAGTGTGTTGGTTTCAGGTTCCATACTGGATTGGTTCATACGGATCCTAGGCCATCTTTTGCCTTGACAACACGGGTGATCAAGGTACAGGCACGCGACTTTCGCACAAAAATAATGTTTTGCGCACACTTATCACACCTGTACTAGCTTTGCGAGTGCCTTTGTTACATCTGTGAGAGAAACATATGTGCTCTCCTCACGCCTATTTGAGGAACAGGCGCGCGGAGGGCCGAAGCTACTTTTTTCAAAATTTTGGGAAATTTTGTCTGGTTTTTAGTGTTTTCAGTGTGACTCATGTGTGCCTGCTTGATGACAGGATGTTGTGGAGGAAGAGGGATTGGCCTAATCTTTGGGCCGCTTTGGCTGCTGATGGTCATGCGTGCCAACAATTTGCGCATTGGGGTCTTCTCAAGAAATTTATGGAGAATGACCTCTTACGATCACAGGATCATCTTCTACGTTACCTGATCTGATGTTGGCGCAGGTGAAGCAAGGTGATGTAACTGCGGGGGTGCGACCTTCTTATCCATCCCAAGATGGATTTCTATTTTGTGACTGGTTTGCTTCCTCAGGGTGAGGCGCTTCCTTATCCACTTCCCACTGGGGGAGTGGATCTTGAGCGGTTTTTAGCAGGCCATTGTGGTGGGGCGCCCCTTACGGAGGGGTGCATAGTGATTGCTACTATGACTAACCTGGTTGACCGGTGTGCTTTGGCTACTATTGTACGATTGGCAGGGTCGTCTGTGCCCCATTGGGCATCAGGGCCACAGATATGTGTTTTTCGTCGACTAAGGGCCAAACACTTCTTCGATTTTTCCCATTTTTGCTATGACGGGATGCTGTCTCAGATTTCCAAGGTTCGAGATGGATCAAATTTGTTCACATATGCTAGTATTATAAGTAGCATTATGTATGAGTGGGTGGTGTTGCTGAGACCTACAGTGGTTGTGCCTTCTAAGGGGCCACAAGAGCCTCGCACGAGGAGGTGGGCCTCTGTGATGCCTCGCGGAGGGGGTGGTAGGGTGGGGTGTTATTGGAACACCACCATAGAGGCTTGGTTTGAGGCCAATCCTCAAATGTTTCTATCATTCCCTTATGCGAGGATGGACTTCTGGGGAGACTCAAACATGGGTCTACCTGATGGATATGCTTGGGGGCCAACAGGCATGTTTTTGCATTTTCTAGAACATATTTTGACACTAGAACATATTTTGTGACAAGTCTTTTAAAATTTTTAGTTCTATGTATATTGACTCTAGGGGTGGGCCTTCTCGGTCCTTATGGGTAAAATTTCTTGAGGTAAAGGCTGTTGATGGGGTTGCTGTGGCATGTTCCATTCATCTCAGTCAAGATGTATTCCCCCTTGAGGAGGTAGTTTTTTATGATGTACAATCCTTTCCACAAATTTTCAAACTTTCTTGGCCCTAGGGATTCTTTTGCGACATCGTAATAGAGGACTAGATCTCCCTTAGTGAATGAACGAGGGTTGATGTGGCAGTCGAATGATTCTTTTACCTGTTTCTTGTGGGCCTCGTTGTGTTGCAGCGACTGTCGTCGGCTTTCGTCGACGAACTCTAGTTTTACTAAATGTTGTTCTAGAGGCTGGGTATCATCGAGGAGTTCGAAGGCGGCATGTAAATTCGGGATCTCGCGTTCTATGGGAATCACAGCTTCAAATCCATATACCAAGTGGAAGGGGATAAACCAGTGAATGTTTTCACATCCATGTTGTATGCCCACAGGGCAGAGAAAAGGATATGGTGCCAGTTGGTTTTATGGTTATTCACCATGTGCTGTAACATAGTTTCGAGAACTTTATTCACAGCTTGTACCTATCCATTGGATAGGGGGTAGTATGGTGATGCAAATTCATGGGTGAATCTGAGCTGGTGAGATAGCTCATGGAAAACTTCATTCTCGAAGTGTTTCCCATGGTTGGATGATAACTATTTTGGAACGTTGAACCGGGCAATGACATGGTTAAATAAAAATCGTGTGATGGTTTATGCTGTGTTGTCGTATGTGGGCATAGCTTCTGCCCACTTGGTGAAATAATCGACAGCCACGATGATGTATTTATGATTTCCTAATGATGTTGGGTTTCAAGTCATGAAGTTGACCCCCCATTTGTAAAAGGGAGCAACAATGATGACGAGGTGTAGGGGAGCGAGAGGGGCTCGTGCCTTATGAGTGAAGAGCTGCCATCGCTCGCACCTCTTGACTGATGTGATACAGTCGTGAAACAACGTGGGCCAAAAATATCTTGCTCGTAGGATTTTTTGGGCCGACCATCTTGGAGAGGTGGCCGCCACAAGCTCCGCCGTGGTAGTCATTAAGGGCTTGTTCCACTTGGCCGTGAGTAAGGCATTGACACAAAATGGTGTCTATGCCTCATCGGTATAAGACATCTCCCATAACAAGGTATCGGGGGTCTTGATGGCGAATGCATCGACGATCATCTTGAGTGAGGTGGGGTCTGAAATTTTAGTGTTCGTAAGAAGAGGAGGATATCTTCATACCAAAGGTCGTTGATTGCTATGAGGAATATATGTTCATCTGGTAGTGAATTGTTTACTGGTGACCCTTTTGTATGACTTGGGAGGTTCATAATGAACTCTGCTAAAATTAACGCCTTTTTGCTCTTGGGGGAGCAGAACTGTAAGTCGTATTCTTGAAGAATGACAATCCAACAGGCGTATTTTTGATTCATTAAGTGGCGCATGAGCAGATATTTGATGGGGTTAATATCCGCGATGACTGTAGTGCTCTTTAAGATGATGTAGTGGTGAAGCTTTTGGACTGCATGAATCAATGCTAAGGCAATCTTTTATTCGAGTTCATATATTAGTGTTGAGCCTGATAAGGCTTTACTGACATAGTATATTACATGCTCCTTCCCACCTGGGCCTTCCTGGATCAACACTCCAGCCAAAGCAGTCTCGGATGCTGATAGATACAGGATGTAATCTTTGTCATAGTCTAGGGGACTGATGAGCGGTTTTAAAGACAATGTGTCTTTTAGCACATCGAATTCTTGTTGGGCGTGGCCATCCCATTTTAATGGGAGGTCTTGGTGAAGGAGGAGTAGGAACCCTTGGGCACAAGTGACATAATCTGGGACGAAACGTCTCAGAAAATTGGCCTTCCTCTGCAAGCTCTGTAGTTGCCTGAGGATTCGAGGTGGGGGTACCTCATTGATGGCTTGGGCCTTAAGGGGGTACACTCGAATTCCTTGCTGGGACAGTATGAAACCTAGCAGTATTCCTGTTGTGACACAAAAGATGCACTTGAGAGGGTTCAAACGTAGGTTGTATTGCCGGCATCATTGTAATACCTGTCACAGATCCTCAAGATGGTCTGAACACTTCTTGGATTGGATGATTAGGTCATCCAAGTAGGCGAGGATAAGGTGTGCCAAGTCATGAAAGATGTAATTCATGGCTCTTTGGAAGGTGGCTCCTATGTTTTTCAGGCCAAATAGAATTACCTTGTATGCGAATGTGCCCCAGGGGGTAGTGAACACAGTTTTGTACCGGTCGATGTGAAAGATTTGAATTTTATTATACCCAGAGAATCCGTCCATGAAGGAGAAGGCCTCATGACCCGCGCAAGAATCAATGACTTGGTCGATGAATGGGGTAGGGTAATTTTCCATCGGACATGCTTTGGTCAAATCTAGAAAATCGGTGCAAACATGTATGGTGCCCTGTCTTTTCATGATAGGAATAGGGTTGGAGACCCAAGATGTGTAAGCAATGGGGTAGATAAAACTAGCTTTGTGAAGCTTGTCGATTTCTCGTTTTATTGCTTCTACCTTTGATGGGTGCAGTTGACAATGTTTCTGGCATATTGGAGGTACGTCAGGCGGGGTGTCAATATGGTGCTCTACGATGGTGGGACTAAGCCAGGCATTTCTGAGTAGTCCCATGCGAAGATATCTCTATACTCTTGTAGCAATTGGGTATAAGAGGTTATTTCTTCTGGAGAACATGTTTCCCCCAGTGATATTTCTTCAACCTTTCCAAAATTTTGGGATATGTTCACCTTGATGGTAGGTGAGATGTTTGACATGTTTCCTTCCTTGAATATATCGGGCACCAGGATGGGGTTCTTGAGCCAAGCAACTTTCCCTGAGGGGAGGAAATATTTTGATTCGATCGCATAAATCTCTTGTTTTTTTGTCTTGTCAGGACTAAACACTTTTGTGGGGAGAAAAAGTGAGCAATGATGCATTGCATCCCATGGATAATCCGGCTCCGTCATGGCCTCGAGGATGTCCTCATCTGAATGGAATAGGGATCCTAAAGGGAATTGATTCTGCCCAAGGTTGTGTAGAATAGGTTCAGTCCACAAGGAGCTGGTCGATAGACATAAAAAGGATTCCATTGTCGATGTGGTGGAACTAGACGCGGTCGACAGAGTGCAGATAAATTGGGTTTGCATTGTTGTAGTCACAGCTACTCTCGTTGTTGCAACTGACTCAACACCTATGGAATATGAGAAGACAGCTCAAGTCATAGTTCCGATACATGATGATATGAATCGTATATGGTGTATCGTGTCGCCGACATTTTGTGGGGGAATAATTTTCGTGATGGGAGCTTGCGTGTGCGCAAGGCTAGATCCTTTGTTAGGATGGTCAATTTCTGCCAGGTGGAAATTGTTTCTGGTACAAAGGAACCTGAATGATTTCATTAGTGGGCATGCCTTTGTTTTGTGGTTATGGCCAATGGAAATGGTGCATGGTACCATTGTGCCAACTGAGTATATTGTGTGGGAATCAACACTACTTGTCGTCCCAGAAGTGGATGCTCGGAAAGGATCAGACGTAGGGTAGGAGGACTTCTTCTTCCATTTTTTAGTTTTTGGCTTGGGTATGTCTTGCTCTCTTGAGGAGTGTAGACTTAACGCTGCTCTTGCCGCTTTAAGCTTCAGGAGATGATCACATTTTAATGTGTGATGAAATTGTGAGCAAATCCGACAATAGTCGTGCATGATTTTCTCTTGGTTAGAGAGATGTCTTTGCGAAAGGGAAGAGACTATGCGAAAATTGTTTGCGAAGTGCTTCAGTTCTTTGCACTGATTGACCCGATGGCTGATCATAGTTCGCATTTTCTCCTTCCCTAACATGGAAGGAGGAGATCATGGACGACAGGGTTATGTGTCACCATTGGTTGAGAAATATGTGGGTCAAAGGAGGGAATAGTGGATTTACATTTATGAGTTTGTTATCATAGCTTTTGTATAAATAGGAGTGTTATCTCCTTCATTTGTAATCTTGGTTTGTAATCTTAGTATCTCATATGTTGGTAGTGAGAAGTTAGATTGGAGAATCAATGTAATGGTTGCAATTTCAATTTTCAATTGATGATAAATAAGACGAAGCTTCTTTGATCCTCTACATTTGACTTTTCTTTTTGTGTGCTTGTGAATCCTTGGAAGGATCCCCATTGCCTAGCAAGTACACTTTTATTTTAGTAGGCTTTTATTTTATGTTTGTTTGTTAATTTCATTAGATTAAATTATTAGGTTCATATGTTTGGAATATTAACGAATGACCTTTCGTAAGAAAGTAATAATGTTTCCTTCAATGAATCTGATTTCTTGTTTAATGTTTGATTTCATTAGTTTAAGTTTTTGAGTTAAATGCTTGAGATATAAATGAATAGTCTCTTGTAAGAGAGCTTTAACATTTCATGCAATCAATCAGAATTAGGTTTAAGTGCTTTAATCTCATTAGTTTAAATAGTTTGTTGATTAAGATGATTAGAAATATTAATGAACCATCTCCTGTAAGGGAGCCTTAATATTTCTTACACTTATCACAATGTCTTTAGATTTCATTTTATTAAATGACTAAATAGGTGTTGGAGATCCTAATGAAAGACTTCCTGTAAGGGAAATTTGGCATTTCTTTACCTAGCTTAGTTTAGTTTGTCTCTAAGTCCATATATTTTGGATGATCATCGAAGTTTACTTACCCGGATTGATAGTAAATGAAACTCTAATTTTCATCTGCATTTTAGACTAAACAACGCACCTATCGAATAAAAGTGTGTGAAAAGGCACATTTTGCTAGTTTCTTTAGTGCACAATTTGATGTTCCTCTTGGACCTTAGAGATTTTTTAAATTCTTCAGATCCTCTAATGTGCCTCAGCCCTCTAAATACTTCTGCCTGACATTAATAATGTCATATTTTCTTGTCTGATTTTCCAGTGATAACAGTTATATTCTTCTTAAGGTATTCCACAGCTCCAAACAAATTTCTTTCGTATCCTACAACAGTTGCAGAGCCAGATGTTCCAAAGCCATTTGTTTCTTATACTACAATGGTTGCAGAGCCAAATGTTCCAAAGCCAAATTTTTCTTATCCTACAACGGTTGCAGAGCCAGATGTTGCAAATCATGATCCATATTTTGATGTTACACAGGGCCAAGACGGTCAACCATACAAGAAAAGTGTTCCATTGTAGGTGTTACATGGTAATATTTATTCATGGAGTCAAAGTATCACCAACCATCATCATCCACTAGGCCTGCATGGAAGCATGCACACGTAATACCAATAAAAGTGACATGGTCTGGATTTGTAAAATCATGTTGCATTTGTTAAAAGAGTTGGAGGGATAACTTTCCCTGCCCATGCATGGCATACCCTACAATCATTGTATTCCATGAAACCACATTTTTTGTAGCCATTGTAAAATGTAAGCATTGTATTGAATATTTTTTGTGCATTGTATATGCACCCACATTTAGCATACATATCTACAAGAGAATTTCCAACAACAATATTATAATGAAATCCATTCCTAACTATGCCTTTGTGTACCTATTTCCCATGTTCCATAGAAAATAAGTTAGCACATGCTGGGAGAATATTGGCAAAGGTTCTTGCATTTGGATTCACACCTATGATTTACATGTCTAAAAAGTTTAAGGGATTCTTCATAATATCCATTTTGTGCAAAACTTGCAACCATGAGAGTCCATGAAACAATATCATGATTGGGAATTTTCAGAAAGAGTTTTAGGGCCTCATCAACATGATAATTTTGAATATATCTTGCAATCATTGCATTCCATGACACTACATCTCGTTCACAAATTTTGTGAAAGAATTCTAAGGCTTCTTCAATCAGCCCATTTTGCGCATAGCCACTAATCATAGTTGCACACAAGACAACGTCTTGTTTGGGAATTTTCCAAAAGAGCTCAATATCTTTATCAATATGTCCATTCAGCATGCATCCTTGGATCATTGCAGTTCACAAACACAAATATCATTCAAGAATGTTCTCAAAGAATTTCAAGGCCTTATCAACAAGTCCATTATGTGCATATTTGGCAACCATTGCATTCCAAGTGACCACATTTCATTTGGACATTTCCAGAAAGAGTTTCAAGGGCTTATCCATAAGCCCTTTCTGTGCATATCCCGAAATCATTGCAGTCCATGCAACCACATTTCATTCACGCATTTTATCTAAAACTTCACATGCATTCTCTATGTTGCCACATTTAATATACATGTATACAAGGGCATTAGCTACAAAGACATTAGATTCAAATGCATGCCTATTTACTTCTTCATGGAATTTCCTACCATATTCCATGGATTCCAAGCTAGCACAAGCAGGGAGAACACTAGCAAAGGTGAATTTGTTAGTTTCGATACCCATTTGTCACATTTGGGAAAACAATGTCAATGCCTCTTCATTGTTCCCATTCTGTGCACATCCTACTATCATCGCAGTCCATGAAACCACATTGCTATCCAACGTTTGCCAAAAAATCTCCATAGCCTCGTGGACACGCCCATTCTGCAAATAACCCACCATCATCGCATTCCATGAAACAAAATTTCTTTTGGGCATTCTCTGAAAGATCTCTGAAGCCATGTAAAAATCCCCACTCTGTGCATTCCCTGCAACCATTGCAGTCCATGACACCATGTTTCGTTCAAGCATTTTATCAAAAAAATTGCGTTGAAGGATTTCCACATTTCACATACATGTAGGCATTTTATCAATCACTTTGCATGCATCCTCCAGACTTCCACATTTCACATACATGTCTACAAGAGCACTACCCACAAAGACATTTGATTGAAACCCTTGCCTAATTATTTATCCATGAACCTCCTTGCCAATTTCCATTGCTACAAGATCTGCGCAAGCGGGGAGAACACTTGCAAATGTGTAATGATTATACTGATTCATTTGCTGGCTTGTTTTAACCATTTGTTCAAGCAGTGCCAAGGCCAAACTACCAAACCCCTTCTTGGCATAGGCTGTAATCGTAACAGTCCACAATACAACATTATTTTCATGAATTTCCTCGAAAACCCTGTGAGCATCCTCTAGACTCCCAGACTTTGCATAAAATGACGAGCTTATTGAATATGGAGGTGCCATAGCCCTTGAATCCAATTGAATAATGTGGGCATGGACCAATTTTCCTTATGGAAAATATTTCTTGTTAATACATTCATACAAGAGAGAAGCATAGGTATTAGGATATGATGGAGGTTGACAGGTGGCAGTGGAAGCTGAAAGGTGGCAGAAGAAGACAACTACATAGGTGGCAATGCAACTACATAGGTGGTAGTGAAAAGATGAGATGTGGTAGCAGAGGATGAAACTCAAAACTTTGGATAAAAGAGATAGCTAAAAGTTCAAAAAAAAAAAAACCCTGTCCAAAGCTAAGAGTAGAATTTTAAACTTTGGATAAAAGTTCAAAAAACAAGACAACAATTTGAAACAGAATTTCGAACTTCGAATAAAAGTACATGTACGAACTTTAAATAAATGTAAAAACTTTGGATAAAAGCATATGTATGCGGGGAGGTTTGCAATAAGACCTCAAACCTGTATAGCCAATCAAAATCAATTTTAAATTGATTAAATAATTTTAAATAATGCTTTTTGTTCAAAACTTTGGTTATGACATCCAATATGAAAAAACGTCAACAAGAGTAATGCATGGTCAAAGCGATATCGATCGCTATATACCTTGCCGGTGGGCTGGTATAATAAGGCAATTTGTCCATGAATTCAGAAATTAATTTTTAACATCATTTCAGTTTGGATGTTTGCCTTGAGAAATTTTAGATGCAATGAGTGCTAAGTGGACTATTCAAAAATCATGAGAAATTAGTTAGTTATGACTACATCTCATGGAAATAGTCATAAATGAATGACTTACTTAACGCAGTTGAATCCCAAAAATGATATCTATGATAATTTTTTCAAGTGTTCAAAATTTTCATAATATTTTATATAAAAAAATATTATTGAAAAATTTAAAGATGTTAATAATTTTATTAATGAAAGTTTTGAAGTATAAAATTTTAATATAATTTTATATAATAAAAAAATATTATTGAAAAGTTTAAAAATATTAATAATTTTATTAATAGAAAATTAATTTAAAAAGTTGTGTTGTTAAGTATTATTATTAATACGAAAAAAACATAAAACTTGTCACTTGTATTTATGATTGGTTAAATAATTAGATCATGGTTGGTAGAAAAATGGTGAATTGCAAACATATTCAAATGTCTAAATTAAAAAACAACCCATAGTCCCACCATCCATGATAGCAACGGAACCATAGAAAAAGAAAAGACGTATATATAGTTGGATGAACCCACCATGCTCATTTCAAATCTTAAAAAAACAAAAAAAAACAGTTTTCTATAAGACTTGGGTTCCATTGTCACATTCAATGTTATTTTTGGAAATCTATTTCAAACAAGAAATTGGTGGAGGGAAAACAATCGAAGGAATGGAGTAAAATCTTAAAAAAACAAAAAAAAACAGTTTTCTATAAGACTTGGGTTCCATTGTCACATTCAATGTTATTTTTGGAAATCTATTTCAAACAAGAAATTGGTGGAGGGAAAACAATCGAAGGAATGGAGATTTATTTTTGATTGAGGGAACTTTCTTTTGTAAGTTATTTCAAATTTTTCTCCAATTTTTTAAAAAAAAAAGTTTTCGTATATTTCTTTTGTTATTTATTCTCTATGTAATAACATCTATATTTTGTTTTTGTTTTTTATTCTCTATGTAATAACATTTATATTTTGTATATTTTGTTTTTTTGTTTTAATCAAAACTTTAAAGTTTATGTTAATAATTTGTAGATATTTAATATAAAAACTTATTTTTCTAATTTTTCAAAGTTTTAAATACATTAGTATGAATTGTGAAGTTATGAATTTTGCAATTTATGTTTAATAAAATTTATATTTTAGGTGATATATATATTTTTATTATTATTATTATATTATATTTTGTTGAAATTAAAAATATATAAATAAAATATAAAAAAATTTTAAAATCATGTTTTTCTATAGTTTTGAAGATTTGATTTTACCTTGTCAACCATATTTTCTTTTAAATAATAATATATCAATCATTTCCTAACACCACAACATCTCCACTTGCCCACATACAATAAAAAAAACCATATTTTTTAAAAATAATAATATACCAATCATTTATTAACACTACAACATGTCCACTCCACCCTGTACCATGAAAGGACTCTCCACACAAATATCTATTTACCCAATAACATATAAATGTTTATCTTCAAACATGTATACCAAATTAAACGGATGGCATGTATAAAAAGATCCTTATTAAGATTTGAATACACACCAGCTAACCTGGGGCAGGAGAGATAGCTGGGTCGGGTCAAACTTCTCTCGCGTCAATGGGGCAATTAACTAGATATTGACTACGCACCAACTCATTTGGTAAAGCAGACATAGACATAGAGACGTGGGGTCACGGGTGAAAGTCAATTAACGAGATATTGACTGCATGCTATTATCATCACGCTCTACCGATGTTGAATTGACCAATAGTTTGCCCGGCCGTCGCCCCGAATCAAGAAGCCTGCCCGCCGGATCAACAGCGGCAGCATGTGCAGTAACGCCCACGCTAGACAGATCGATAACATTCGCGTTAATTGAAGCCAAATGGACGTCAGGGAGAGGAGCTTCACCTTCCAGTATTTGATACACTTGCCGTATCCCCAACCTCCTCTCTGGCTCCGTACAGGAGCACAACAACCCCAGTTTCAACACCACTTCCATTTCGCCTGCGTCGTATTCATTCCCCAGCTTCGAATCTGCCGCATCCAGCAGCCTTCCCTGTGCGTACAGCAACGAAACCCAATCCACCAAAAACAGTCGCTCGGCGTCCATGGATAGATCCACGGGCTTCCTCCCGCACGCCACTTCCAACAGCAGAGCCCCGAAGCTGAACATGTCGGTGCTGGGCGTGGCCTTTCCAGTCCGTGTGAGCTCCGGCGCTATGTACCCCAAAGTTCCCATAACGCGAGTTGTCCGTGGGTTCTGGATGTGGTCATACAGCCGGGCCAGGCCAAAGTCTCCCAGCCGCCCGTTCAACTCACAATCCAGCAGCACGTTACTCGACTTGATGTCTCTGTGGATGACCCTCTTCTCCCACTGTTCGTGCAGATACAGCAGCCCCGCGGCTACGCCCTTCAGGATCGCGTATCTCCGGGGCCACGGAAGGGCCGTTGTCGGGTTTCCGAATATGAGTTTATCGAGGCTGCCATTGGGCATGTGCTCGTAAACGATGAATAGCTGTTTCTGCCTCTTGCACCAACCCCGCAGCTGTACCAGGTTCCGGTGTTGCATGCGCCCCATGGTCGAGATCTCTGCCACGAATCCCCTCATTCCCTCCCTGAACTCTGTCGTTATGCATTTCACTGCGATTTGTTGGCCACTGTCCCGGAGAACGCCCCTGTAAACCTTGCCGAAACCCCCCTGCCCCAAAACGTTTTCGTCCCTAAATCCTCTCGTTGCAATGCTGAGATCTTTGTAAGTGAATCTATGGGGCCAGAACTCCTCCTCCCATTCTTCCATCTTTCCTCTGCATTTCTCTCTTTTGAGAAACGTGGCCACAACCGCCAGCGAAAGGAGAAACACCAAGGCCACTGTAACCCCAGCAATCAATCCCCCTCTTGAACGCTTTTCATTCATGTGAGCAAACGAAGGAAGAGTCGAGATATTGAGGGACGGTGCCGTGCCTTCCGTGGTGAAGCTCCACGCAAGAACGTAATGGTCTTGGAAGAAATTCCCCCCTGTACCCGCTGAAAAGCCAACAAACATATTCTCTATCAGAACGCTGTGCAGATCGATTTTGGCAGATATGAGCGGCTTCTGCGGTCTCGGCAATCCGGCCAAGATTATGCTAACGTTGAGCCGGCTTTGGAGATGGTCGTAATCAATCCAGGCCTGTATGTTGCGTCCGCTCTTGAGGCTCAATTCCTGAAACTCCTCCCCTCTCCAATAGCCGGCAGTCTCGGTCTGCACGGACATGAGGTTGTTGATGTCCACGCCCACGTGGTTGTCGTCGGGATCATTGAATTCCAGATTCCTGGTTGTATCGAACTCCACTGCGAACAAGTGATTGTATGTCTGCCCGTTGCTGGTGGTGTTAAGCAAGCCCAGATACTGGGCCGCCACAGCGTCCATTGGAGATGTGTAGGGCGTGATGATGAAGGCCATTCCATTCCCGCCTGCGTTAGATGGGGGCGGCACCATGCTGAAAACGAAGGTAGTACTGAAGGAGAAAAGTGTCTCATTGCTTTTCATTTGAACAGGGATCGAATAAAGTGCCCGGCCGAGGATAAAGCGCGTGTGATTTGTGATGGCCAGCGCAGATTGGGAGGCGATGAGTGAAGCACCTGCTTCCAAGATCAAGTTGCTTCCATTGAAGCCGTCGAAGACAAAAGTGGCAGGCAGAACTGGAATGACAAGGGAGACGAAGGCTAGAACAGTGAGGCTGCCGACACATGGTGTTAGACAACCAGGAGCAACGCAATTTCTTCTCCAAGATTCCATCTTATTTCATCTTCAAGATTTCATTTTTTTTTTCTATGCTCTTTACATATATTCTGAACAACCATATATTAAGGCAAAATCAGCGCATCACATCAACAACCTGGGGAGAAAATCCACCACAAAATGTTGTGAATGAAATATCTAAAACATATGGCAAATATATAAAGTCAAAGTCGCGTGTTTGAAAAAAAACATATCCGAATGAAATAACATTAACTGGTTGAAGAGGCGAAAGACAGGTAAAAAATGCATAAAATAAATTCGTTAGTTAATGCAAGTGGTAGTTCAAGTTATAATAATTATTTTTTACTTTTATATAATTATTTTTGATATTATTATTTTTAATTTTAGATTTCGAAAAAAATAAATCAATACAATATAAACAATTCGTTGACTATTATTGATATTGGTATTGGCATGACCCTATCTGATCTCGGGAACAACTTGGGAACCATAGCAAAATCTTGCACGAAAGAATTTATGGAAGCTCTTGAAGCCCGTTGCCTTCCATGCTGAGATCAACCAGCTCTCGTGTCTTATTTATAAAGATAGTTAACCTAAAACCTTATCCAGTAACTTCTTATTTGTAATTCTATAATTTTGTATACCTAATTTATTAGGTGTAGTTTAAGGAGGTAATAATTTTGTTTAGTATTTTAATTGTTTTTTTGGATGATGGAAATGGTTCCGCCATCATTAAGAATCTTTAGATTTCCAAAAGCCTGAAGTTTAATAATGATTTCCAAAATTTTCTACTCAATTTTGTCAAAATAGTGTCATAATTTTTAATATTTTTTTTTCACTAAAGTGTTGTATCTTTAAGCAAAGCTTTTGTAATTTATAGCATTGATGCATTTAATTTAATTTATTAAATTAATAATATTTTTTATAAAATTATAAATTATAAATTTTATTATAAATTGTGATTGGATGCTCTGTTAATGCACTCCTTGATGTGAAGTCACATTGATAGAGTGCTCTGTGAAGACACACCTTGATGTGAAGTCAGTGTGATCGGTGCTCTATTAAGACACTCTTTGATGTGAAGTCACTAGTTTAATTCCCTAATGATATATTAGGCAAGATGAAGATGTAATGATGAAGATTTAGTCCTGCCAAATTTTTTTATTTTTTTATTTTTTATTTTTTATTTTTTTATATCTATAGATATACTTATTTTGAAATAAAAATTTAGGAATTTCAATTTAATTATCATTAATTATTGATTGGATGGGAGTGTCAATAAATATTTTTAATAATAATCACAAATGAAAAATGGAAATTTATTTCAAAATAGTTTCTAAGATTTCTATTATTTTAATTAAAAAAACTAATATGCATTGAGCTATGGTTTTTTGGGCATGCTACATTGACCCATGATATTGTAACAAAGTCTATTTATTGAGCTTGCTCTCCCAACCCGATATGGTAGAGATGTTGTAATGTTCTATTTAACATTTTGACTTGGTCAAAATAAAATAAAATAAAAAACATCTCTAGCCTAGTATAACCTAGTAATAATAATTGCAATATGGTAGAGATGTTGTAATGTCATCTTTAACATTTTGACTTAGTCAAAATAAAATTTAAAAAAAAAAACATTAAATCAATAATTATAGTTATAATTAATAATTAAACCAGGGTAGATCCATTTTAACTAGGTATCTACCAAACCTCAAGAGGGATCAAATCCCTTTTCACTTTAAAAGATGTTTTTATTTCAAGAGATTTTATCCCTCTAACCCCATACTAGCACATCCATATAAATTAAATCACTAGTAGATCCATTTTAACTAGGTATTTACCAAACCTCAAGAGGGATCAAATCCCTTTTCACTTTAAAAGATGTTTATATCTCAAGATATTAGATCCCTCTAACCCCATACTAGCACATCCATATAAATTAAATCACTAGTAAACGTTGATAAGTGTCAAAGTATATACACTTGGCTATAGACATTATACTATTATTATTATTATTATTAATATATAAGTTAAACACACACATACATATGTATCTTTATCAAAAGATGTATTAAAATTCTTAACTATGGAGATTCAATCTCACTCTACTAAGAGATTCTTAACCTATAAATAAGCTTTCTTATAGTATTATGAGCCAATGCCATGGCTTACTAATACCACATCCCCAAAAACCATAACACATGTTGATATGATCTTTTTTTAATTAATTAATTTAATTAAAAAGACAAAATAAGAATAACTACTTTGGAAATAAATAATTTAATCTATGCTTACTAATATGAATATTCTAGTATATTCCATGGAGGTTAATCCCTATCATTTTCTTGATAATTATTGCTAATTAAATTAAAAATTCTTCACACTCTATTCCAAAATAAATTTGATAATTGAATTAATAATTATGGAAACCCTATTCCAAAATAGATAAGTTTATCACCACAATTAAATTTTTATATAATAATAATATAATTATTTTTTATGTTTTTTTTTTAAATGTCTACAATATAAAATGTATTATAAAATAAGTGTTTTGATATTCATCATGAATTGATATTAATCTATATTAAACAACTAATAATTTAAATGGTTTCACTAGTATATAATTATAAAAATAATTTTCTAATTTATATCATATTTGAAAATAAAACACAAGGGAAATCAATACCTCCATTAATATGATATTAGTCTAATTATCATAAGTCCTTGTCAGGTTATCTAAGTAAGAGTAAAACAAAAAAAAAAATACCATTGAATTGACTCAATTGAACATGAAAAAGTATATATTAAAATTAAAAACCTAAATTAAAATACTATTGATTTATACTATTGACTTGACACAATTGGACATAAAATTATTTATTAAAATTAAGAATCTAAATTAAATAATATAGGATGATGGAATTTTGTCTATCACTAATTGTAAGAGTAGAGTGCAGGAGTTCAGAGTAGTTTTGGCTTGGTCACATGGCTAAACATCCTCGGTGAGACCAATAAGCTCATAATGAGTACTCCAAATTCTTGGGAAGCATCCTTGTCCTTGCCCATGTCATAGTCTCATTCTCCCTCCTTCACCGAGATGCTAACCGCAAAGACAATTTTGCAGAAGGATTCAACTTTCCTTCAAAACACAGATCCACTATCTAATATCTTGGTGTTCTCGCCTACTAGAAATCTTGTCTATAAGTTTCCACCCACCTAAAATGATTGTTATCCATGTGTGAGAATGGATAGATCATTCACCCATCGTTCAACCTCACTCACAAATGAGTATCACTCATGTCCCAATCTTTTACATTTATCTGATGTTACTCTCAACTAACACCACCTCATCGTCCACCCACATGACATTTGAGAAAGTAGTGCTGCTCATCTCTCACCTTCATCCCCATCTTATTCTAACCATCAAAACAAGTATCCACCCACATGACATGTCATTCATCCCCATCTTATTCTAACCATCAAAACAAGTCTCCACCGACATGACACGTCATGAACTAGTGCTTCTCATCTCTCATATTCAACCCCCTTATTCTAACCATTAAAAAAGGTTATTAGATGGAAATTAAAGCTAAGTAATATAAATAGGAGAAGATCCAAAACCTTTTTAATCCCATAAGTTTCATGTTTGTATTGGTTAAATAATTTCATTAAGATCTACTATCATTCATAATTACTTTATCCCTTTGATTTTTAGAGTTTTAGTTTCATGTTTTCTTTTTTTTCTTATTTGATGATTTGTGCATTTTAATTAATAGATAAAATGTTTTTTTTCATGTAATTAAGTGATATAATTTTTAGTAAAAATTTAAATTTTTTTATTGTAAAAAATATTTCTTAATATATTAATATATTTGACATTTTAAAAAAATCTATAAATGATTTCTTTTTAAATATTAAACGACTTAAATTTATAATTTTCAAAAATTTAATATAACAAAAAAAACCATAAAACATAGATAGAAAATGTCCATTTCATCGTTTTAAAATTTAATGGAAAATATGTTAGTACTTTCATGACTAAGTCCATGACATCCTATGAATGATAAAAGCATCAAAGAGAGGCTATACAATGATTTAATGGAGGAGATAGACAACTTTGTGACATCATATCATAATTGATATGCGATTTGTGGCAACCTGAGGAAAACATATTTTTTTAATTTCAATTGGGTTATTAAGTTTACTACTAACATGTAAAACGAGAGTCTTTATTCACATCAAATTTTTTAATTGATAAAAAAAATTAATTTAAAATTTTAATATAGTTTTATTTATTTTTGAGATATTTACTTTATAAATAAATTTATTTAATTTATGTAAATTAATTAGTTTATATGAAATTTAATTTTTATGAAGAATTTAATTTAAATCATATAGAAAGATTTATAAGTGTTATTCTTAAACCTGATGTAATTTCACTAATGTAGAATCTTAAAAAAAAAAAATTATGAAAAAAAGTTGAAGATGGAAGTTAATTTTAACAAATAAAAAAATATTTCAAAAAGTATACAATTTATCCTATATAATATTTATGATAACATTTGAATGTTAGATGATTACTTTTCTATTTAATATTTGACTGTATGTTAATATTAAAATTATATATATATATATATATATATATATAAATTTCAAAAATTAAATTATGTTGATTTTAGTTTGAAAAGTATATTCTTAATTATGTGATACTTTTGTTTATGTTGATAGCCATGAATAATTTTTTTATAATTTTAATTTAGTTATCAATAATTATTAAGTTGATGGTAAAGATTTAACCTTTACAAAATATTTTAGAATATCTATAGGAGTATTTACAAATCAAAGATTAGGAATTATCTCAAAAGTAGATATACTCTTTCTCTCTTTCTAATTAAAATGAGAGAGAGTATCCACAATTAAGAATCTTGTTTCAATTGTGTTTATTTCACGTATTAATTCTTTTAATAATAATAATAATAATTTACTTAATTTTTATAATCTCGGTAATGACATATGTATCATGAGGTGAGTTGATGTCTATGGACATTTAATATTATCCATGAATAATAATAAGTAAAATTAGACTTACCCATATATGTTTAAAATAATTAACAATATTACAATTTCATACTAATATATTATTAAATTTTAATAATAATATTTTTGAAATATAATCATAAGTTGATTATTCTAAAAATATTATTTATGTTAGTAGGTGTGTCTATTTTGATATAGGATATTTAGAATTTTAATTTAATTATCAATAATTAATATGTGAACGGTAGAAATTTAATTTCAATATAATATTGACTCGTGGTATGATATGGTTAAAAATCTCCATAATAAAATGAAAATGAATCTTTGTATTTAAGAATTTTGTTATATACTCTTTTGAATATATATGTATTATAATTGAGTTTGTTTTTATGATTTTTTTAATATGTAAAACAAGAACTACATAGTAATTGGTACTTGTAGCTTAGCTCAAATATAACTTAATTAAACTGAAAAGCAATAGACATAAAAATTTCATTACAAAAATAAAACAACTAATAAAATAGTGTATTGTTAAATGTCATCACCAAAAACTAAGAAATATGATTAATATTGATTATATTCACACACACACACACACATATATTAAGGTCATCTTAAATTGAAAATATGGAGAAAAAGTGTAATTATGAAAATGGAAATAATAAAAAAGGAAAAATATTAAAAATAAAAAAGTTAAATAAAAAAGACTTCAACCAATCACCTTACAAACAAATAAATTTAAATAATAATAACAATAAATAAATAAAATTGAATTTCTAATGCTAAATTATAGATAAGCCGCAATTTTTTTATTTTATTTTTGTTTGTCTAAAACAAACTATGTATAAGCTCCAATTTTTTTGGATTAAAAACAAACTACTATTCAAAAACAAAAATAAATTAACAATAACATGCCTAATCAAATATAATAAATAGTTAATTTCTATAAACTTTTACCACTCATTTAATTTATTTAGGATTTACAAATTTAATTTTAATTTTATATCTATCCAATAATATCATTTAAGTCTAGTAACCTAGTGATATCATTTATTTCGGTCAACTCACATCCGGTGATAAGTATTTTTGATTTTTATGCATTTCTATCACCCACTCATATATGGTGATATCATTTATTTATATAATGTGATTTTTGGTGATAAATGTTTTTTTTTTTTTTTTATATGTGTTACTCATAAATTATTAAATAACTTATTCATTATTTATTTTATTTTATTTTTATGATTTTTTTTAATGATGTGATAATTTTTGTTTAAATTTTAGAGGTATGTGGTAGAAATAATAATTTCTCTTAAAAATCACAGCGAGTAATTATAGGTGACAAGTTTTTCTTGAATAATAATGATGAATTACTATTAGTAAATAACAGTCAATAATAATTGTTTCACTGTTAATTTCACAATTAAATTATGGTAAAATTTCCCACTTAAATTATTTTATTTAAGAAATTGCCCCTAAGGTAGGTGGTAGGTGATAACATTATGGGTTGACCTTGTACTGATTTTGCATCCCATTCCCTGTGATATTAAACGTAGTGTTTGATAGAATTATTTGTCGAGGGTGTGGCCATGGTATACCTGTCCCCGTTATATGTCCATGTCTATAATATACATATACATGTAGCGTGTGATGTAATTATGTGTTGAGGGTGTGGCCATGGTATACCTATCCCTGTTATATGTCCATGTCTATAACATACATGTAGCATTTGATATCATTATGTGTTGAGGGTGTGACCTTGGTATGCATGTCGCTGTGATATGTCCATGTCTATAATATACATGTAGTGTCTGATATCATTATGTGTTGAGGATACCTGTAAGGTACCTTTGTAAGATAAATTCATAGAAGTTTTGTTCATAAATGGCGTCTTCATAATATGCAAGGAAAATAGCCATATACATGTAGTGTTCGATATCATTATGTGTTGAGGGCGTGGCCGTGGTATACCTGTAAGTACCTCAATACATACATAGACGCTTTGTGTCTTCATAATATGCGACGAAAATGACCACTCCATTCTGAAAAATACATAGACGTTTTGTACGTAAATGGCGTCTTCATGATATGCAACGAAAATAGCCAAAATAGATGGTTTCTTGCACAAGATTTTGTGTTTTTTCTGTTTTTATGATATTTTGTGTTGGCAGCCTCACTTTTATGACCCTTTTCTCCTCTTATTTTTGTCGTCGATGGATTTAATGGAGGGAGGGTCCTTCACTCATCCCTTGCGGATCTGCATTTTTCCTCACAAACACAAACACACAGATTGGGTGCTTGTGATTTGAGATGTGGATGATTAAGTTTGTTTGATTCAACTCTAAAATATGGTTCAGTTTAATGTCCTTTTTCTGAGATATTGAAGGTTTAAGATGGGGATGATTAAGTTTGTCCTATTCAACTACAAAATATGGTTTAGGTTAATGTTTTTTTTGAGATAATTAAATTTTAATGGGATGTTATTTTTTTTATCTGGTTTTGAATTTTAGTTTCCCAAAAAAATTTCACACTTAATTTTTATTGGAAACTTAATTTTCATCCAATCATAAATCTCTGATATATTAGTCTTATAAAATCTCATCGAGATATAAATTCTTCATATATCTACCTTTACCAAATAATTTGGTAAACATTAAAAAAAATCAAATAGTTAATTTAACTTATTTCAATCAAATGGTGTGGTCGACTTTCAGGCAGCGTGTCATATCTAGCAAACAAATAAGGAAAAAATTGTGTGGTCGACTTTCAAACAATGTGGTTGATATAACACTATGCGTTGATTGTTTGTCCGTAGTACATATACTACTTCTATATTAGCAAGTTTATAACATACAGGAAGAAAATGAAAATAAATAATAGATGGAATCATGGGAAGGAATTGTGTCTCTCCCATATCCTGTGTGGGCAACTTCATTCTTATAGCCTTCTTCTCCCATGGTATACCAGTTTATCCTACCTCTTTTTTCTTCCACAGATTAAATAGAACCAACTTGATCTTGGACGCAGGTGCTTCACTCATCCCCTCCCAGTCCGTCCTCATCCTCACCACGATTTTTCATGTTCCCAACGCTACACCATCTATTTGAAACTCAAAAGTGCATGAAAACCAAAGTGACGCCTTCTTACCCTTTCAGAAATACCTTTGAGCTCGGATCATGACAACCCCATGTGGTGGTATCATGAATGTCCAGACCCTGCTGCCTTGCCACATTAGTCTCATGGATGCTTTTCCTGGCCGAGCATTCGAGCATGCTTACCACCACCAACACCGAAGAGCAGCTCCACCATTCATGAGTTCTGATAACGTGTCATGAATATAGAATTCGATGATCCCAACGACAACCACGTGGGACTGGACATCAACAGTCTGTCCTCTGTGGAGACAAAGACTGCTGTCTATTGGAATGGGGATGATTTCCAGGAATTGAGCCTCAAGAGTAGACGAAACATACAGGCATGGATAGATTACGACCATCTACAAAGCCATATTAACGTTACCATAATGGTGGCAGTCTTGCCGAGACTACAGAAGCCTCTCATATCTCAGAAAATTGATCTACAGAGAGTTCTGCAAGACAAGATGTTCGTTGGCTTTTCAGCGGCCACCTGTAATTTCCTCGAAGATCATCATGTTCTTGCGTCGAGCTTCACTACTAAATTAGGCAAGGCATTTCCCCTCGATATATCGCATCTCCCTTCAAATGCTAACTAACCGAGAGGGAGACTGGGATTCATAGTGGGGGTTACAGTGGCCGCTCTCTTTCTCGTCTCATTGGTGGTGGCGGTGGCGGCGGTGTTCATAAAAAGAGGGAAAAACAAAGAAATGATTGAAGAATGGGAGCAAGAGTTCTGGCCTTAAATATTTGCATACAAGGAGCTAAAAATCACCACGAATAGATTTAGGAATGAATTTTTTTTGGGTGAGGGGGCTTTTAGCAAGGTTTATAGGGGCGTTCTCCCATCCAGTGGCCAGGAAGTCGCTATGAAATGTATAATGAAGGAGTTGACGGAGGGAATGAAGGGGTTCGTGGCAGAGATATCGACCATGGGACGCATGCAGCACCGGAACCTTGTACATCTCCAGGGTTGGTGTAGGCGGGAAAATCAATTATTCATTTTTTACAAGTACATGATGAATGGTGACCTCCATAAACTCATATTTCGAAAGTTGACGACGGTCATGCCATGGAGTCAGCGATACATGATCCTCAGAAGCGTAGCAGCGAGACTGGTGTATCTGCACGAGGGATGGGAGAAGGTGGTCATTCAAAGAGACATCAAGTCGAGCAACGTGCTGCTGGATTCGGATCTCAACGGGCACCTCAGAGATTTTGACCTAGCTCGGCTGTATGAAAACAAGGAGACCACGGGGACGACTTGCATTATGGGAACTCTTGGGTACATAGCGCCAGAGTTGGCACAGACGGGGAAGGCTATGCTAAGATCCAACGTTTTCAGCTATGGCGTTCTGTTATTCGAAGTTGCGTGCGGGAGGAAGCCCGTGGACATACCTAAGGACACCAAACCGTTGTTATTGGTGGAGTGGGTGTTGGAGTTGTACACCCATCAGAGTTTGCTAGATACGGCAGATCCAAAGCTTGAAAATGAATAAGACATGGGATAAATGGAGGTGGTGTTGAAACTGGGATTATTGTGCTCCAATACAGAGCCGAATGCAAGGCCAGGGATGCGACAAGCGTGGAAAATACTGGAAGGTGAAGCTCCTATGAGTGGCGTTCATATGGATTTTTTTAGAGTGAATATTATGGATGAGTCGAGTGTAAGGGTTAATGGGTATGCTGCTACGGTTGACCTGAAGGAGAGGCTTATGTGTTGGAATTAAATCCCAACCATCACCATGAATAAGATAGTGGCAGAAGCCCACACTTCATCAATTTTCTTTTACAGGGAAAGACACAGTCCAGATTTCAAATCGGAGTCATTTTCACGCAAAAGATCAAATAAGAGAGTACCTGGCCATACTCTGTGTTTAAGTCTTACCCACCGCATTACTTACCTTTTTTCCCACAGTCGCAGCCTGCAACTTTTATGTTTTACCCTTAAGCCTTCGCCACAATGTTAAATCCCCGCTGATGCGATATTTGGGGGGAACCACCTTAAACCTTATCGCATGAACCAAGACTTGTTTTCCACTTATTTCGTTTGTATTTCACTTACCGCACTTACCACTGTTTATCGCCCATAATATTGCACTTTGCAAATTTTAAGACTTACCTGTTAAGTCCCCGCAATGAACCATGCAATGTTGCGATGTGATATCGCATCACACATCGCAATCGCAATAGTTAACACTTTCTGCCAAGACGCCTGTAAGTTTGCAACCGCAACATTTTAACCTTACCTTCCGTCGTGCACAAGTTTTTTGTTTTGCAATGCGATATCGCCGTCACATATGGAAATCACATATGTTTCAAGTTTCTCTTTAAAGTGCCTGCAAGTTATTGTATTTTGGATGCGATGCGATATGTGCCACGTCACAATCGCCCATTGCAGTTCGCAATGTTTAATGGATAGCGTGACGGTTAAAGTTTGATATCGCCGATTTGCGATAAAGCGCAGATGTGATGAAGACTCAGAGCCGAAACATATAATATTTGAAGTCCACCCTTTTGTGTTTTAAACATGTTTTGTACTTTGTTTTGTGTATAAATATCAACACGACTTTGTGCACCGTTAATGAAGAAATGGGCCTTGACAGTAAAGGCATGATTGGTTGTTATCCGTCCATCAAGCATTGAATTTCTTTAAATAGCTTTAGGTTTTCAGGCTTCGGCCATTTGTATTAAAGAAATGTAATTTCATGTGTTTACTGTGATGGAATGCAAAAGAATTTTCAGTCCTCTCCTGTGCTTTTACGATGTTTGTCTGTATGTTTGATTGTTAATTCTGCAGCAATTGTGCATCATCTGTGTTGTGGGGGAAGCATCCCTCTATGTATTGTTTTCATTCAATATTTCCAACATGGTATCAGAGCAGGTCTAGGCTCTTAGTGAAAGAAGCGCAAGCTCTCTCTTTATTGAAGAAGCTGTAAGATTGGTTTGAGAAGAATATTTCTCTAGCTATGAGAAGGCTTCTGTTTTACACAGTCAAGGAGATTGTTTGTTTACACAGTCAGAATGGTAGCAGCGGGAATAAGCTTGACAAATCCACAATTACCACAATTTATTAGTAAAAATTATGATTATTGGGCCATTAAAATGAGGGCCCTTTTTGCTTCACAAGATATATGGGAGCTGGTGGAAAATGGTTTTCCAGAATCAACAGATGCAACAGTGCTTAATGCTTTGAAAACAACAAAAAGAGACTTGTTGAAAGATAATAGGAAAAATGACTCCAAATCCCTCTTCTATATCTTTCAAGCAGTACATGAGAGTATTTTCCCAAGAATTGCAGTAGCAACGAAGTCCAAGGAGGCATGGGATATCCTCAAGACAACCTATAAGGGCATGGAGAAAGTGAAAACAAAAAAATTAAAAATGCTGAGGAGAGATTTTGAAACTCTCTGTATGAAAGAGTTTGATAACCTAGACTCATTATTCACACATGTGATTGGGTTGGTTACCCAGATAAGGTCTCATGGAAAGATGCTTGAGGAAAGGAGAATAGTGCAGAAAATCTTAAGAAGTCTACCATCGAGGTTTGGTGCCATAATAGTGGTCATAGAAGAGACAAAGGATCTCTCACAATTTTCAGTGGATGAGTTTCATGCATCACTAATATCTCATGATCATAGACTGAACAAAACAACGAACTCATCATTGGAGCATGAATTCAAGAAACAAATGTCTTTTGGTAGAGGTAGAGTTCGAGGAAGATCAAACTACCGAGGAAGAGGAAGAAGCCCACACAGAGGTGGAAGAAACAACCATGCAAGCACAAGTGGAAGGGGCAGCAATTAGAATCAAAGCGAAGGCTCAAGCCAAAATCAAGCACAAGGATAGAGGTATGATAAATCCAAAGTCCAATGTCATTATTGTAAAAAGTATGGGCATTATGCCAATGAATGTAGAAAGAAATAAAATGATATGGGTAATAAACCTAGTGTAAATTTTACAAGAGAAAATCAAAACCAAGGAAATGTGCTTCTAACTTGTAATGTAGCACAAGAAAAACAAGAAGATGTATTTTTATTAGATTCAGGTTGTAGTAACCATATGACTGGAAACATAGCAATGTTTGCCAATCTAGACAAGAGTATAAAATTTGAAGTGACAACGGGGACTGATAGTAAATATATGTCATGGGGAAAGGAAGAGTAAAAATACTGACAAAGAAGGGAGAGAAGAAGTTTGTGCCAGATGTCTATTATATACCTGGCCTGAAATGTAACCTTCTGAGCATTGGACAAATCGCTAATAGGGGCTACAATGTGTTTTTTAAGAATGATGTGTGCACAATAATGGATATACCTCCAAGTAAAAGGGTCATTGCAGAAGTGCGTATGACAAGCAATAGGATCTTTCCTCTCAAGATTAGAACAAACTTGAAGGAAGGAGGTGTTTTAGTAGTAGTCACAAAAGAGGTCTTTCAAGAAGAAGTGAAAGAAGAAAATTGGTTATGACATTTGAGATTTGTACATCTCAATTTTGGAGGTTTGAACCTGTTGCATAGAAAAAGGATGGTAAAGGGATTACCACTGCTTGTTAACACTGGGAAATCGTACATCAGAAGATGACATTAATTAATATCAAGCCAAAGGATTTATAGAGCTGGATGACATTACAAAAATTGGAAATTATTTGATAATCTCTAAGGTCTGAGGAAAATCAAATTTGAACTATTTCTAAAATGCTATTTGCGCGCATAATCCTTCGAGAAGAGCGCCTTATGTGCGCCTTTTTGTCTAATATGCGCGCATTCCTGAGAGTGGCGAAATGTTGCTATCCGAGACCACACAAAGCAAAGGACAAGTCACTCTTTACTTGAGGCCGCCTAAGGACAACCACCAGTGCCTCCTTAGACACTATGTGAGCACACAATGGAATATTTGGAGCACACAAAGGAATCATACCCCTCTCTTGGAAGGGTTACCATCCTCCATGTACCAAGAGAGGGAAGGGAGGATTTGAAATCTCCTATATAAAGCCACCATGAAATGAAGAATTGGTGATCACATTGTTATGTTGGCTAGAATTGCCCAAGCAATACTAGCAGTGTGTGACCCGGAGCTGAAGATAGAGGGGACTCATTTGTTGGCCATCCAACATAGTAGAGAGAGAGGGAGACTACATCGAGGCAAGCTTGGAATAAAAACATTCTTGCATTGGGACCTAGAACCATTGTCTAGGGGCCCTTTGGAAAGAGGGTAAAGTTTCACTCTTCTTACTACTAGCGCTCAATAAGAGGGGCCTAGAGCCACTGTTTGCATTATTGTTGTCGTTTGACTCTTTTGAGAGCTTCTATTTATTTATGTTTAGTTTTAGTCTAATTTTTAGTTTACATTTGCATGCTTTTTCCTCTATATAGTATGCTTATTTACTATACTTCTTTCTTCTTGTTACCAATAGTTTAACGAGGTAAACCACACCCCTTAAGATGGTGTGATTTCGTACATACGTGCACCAAACTACAATAGGATTTTCGACTCCACTAACATTTTATTACCAAGTTTATGTGGTTGTGCCCTTTTTTTGCAGGAGACCTCTATCTATGTTGTGGAGTGGAGCTGAATTTCCCCTAATTTCTCTTGCAGTCCCTAGTTCACCCCAAGTGACAGAATGAAGAAGAGCAGCTCCTAAAAATTTTACTTGTAGGAATTTGCGTGCGTTTTTCCTCACAGATGCGCAGAGCGTGCGTTCAGAGCTGACCCGCGTGCATGAAGCGCACCTATTTCAGCCTTTTGCGCGCAAATTATAGAATGAGA